>CM017322.1:440998-458735 GCA_006937295.1 Carpinus fangiana
GTCCTCCATAATAACAAATGTGAAATGTCAGATGGAAGGTAAGGCTCCAGGCGTGGAAATTGCACACAAAACAACGATGTCAATACTTGGGAAACTCTCAAGCTATTCATGGAATGCTAAGGCAGTACTAACACTTGCTGCTTTTGCTTTGGATTATGAGGACTTTTTGGCTCTTCCCCACCTTCACTCGTCACACCAACTTGATGATCAGTGGAGATCCCAAAACATTTACCTGTCACCTTAAAGCACCTAGACCTCGAAAAATGTGGGAAAACAATTGGTGAACTAAACAAAATTATCAATTATGCGTTGGCCGTCATGAAAGACATCTTAAATTGGAGCAAGGAAGTTACTAAATACAATAATATAGAGGATGATCCAAAAGATTTGTCATTATATGTGCGTCTTACCACGAAGTGTGCCTACTGGATTATCATTACCGTTGTAGCTTGCAGAGCTCAGATGTGTTATCTAACTAACAATGAGTAAGTTCCTTGACATGTACTACGTATGCTCAAATCAATTGTGTAGAAATCATTGTCGTGTCACAATTATAAGGTATGTGTTTTTGTAATTGCCTATTGACCAATTATATATAGGCGTCCACTTAGGGTGTCAAATAAATAAAATATTTGGTAGATAATATTATCATTTTAATCTGTTGCAAATTAATGACCATGGTTACTTGATTTCAGGGACGTGACACAAGATTTGTTGCTCTTGGCCCAGAAAATGATAAGCATGCGCCACCTTGGAATAGGTTAGCCACTGGCCCTGATTTCAATCATAAGGAATTAAGCATGCCCCATTGAATCTATTGCACATGTAATATAATGGCTTAATTAAAATGAGAAAAAACACTGATTAACCAAAAATTCTTGTTCGTCGCAGAGGGACTAGACACAAGTAGAAATTTGGAGAAACTTTTCGTCAGAGATACTATGCAACCTCTTATTGACGGTTCAACCAACGAAATGGTTAGCTCTTATATATTGATACGCAAACTTTTTCTTTTTTAAATTTGTCCTTACATAATGTTTCCTTCATCAATGTACTAGACAGTCTAGAATGCTGTCATATACGTGTAAATGCATCCTTTAGATTACTTCTAAAATTTTGACAAAAACTACAAAAAAAGCTAGCTCATATAATAGGAGTGCTCTTACAATTGCAAAACTAAATATTATGGCACCTCATTTGAATTATGTGCAATAGATCAACATATTAAGAATAATTTAATGAATAGTTGACTCTAGTTTCACAATATTTGTCTTTCACAAACAGGTTAGCATCGACGTGTTGAAAAAGAAGAATCTTCTATTATTTATTTCTGGCTTGAACATCTACACGAATGATATGTCAGATTTGATGTCAATTTATGATGGAATAAGGGAGAAGGAGTACCAATACGAAATTGTATGGATTCCAATTGTGGAGCAATGGACCAATAACCTACGAAAGAAGTTTGAGATATTGCGGTCTAAGATGCCATGGTACATAGTGCAATACATTTCTACAGTAGCATGTATCAAGTTCATGAAGGAGAAGTTCAACAATAAGCCTATTGTTGTGGTGATGAACCCACAAGGAGATGTGGAAAACAAAGACGCATTCTTCATGATTCAGCAACATCGAATGCGTGCATTCCCTTTCCATCCAAATCAAAATCGGACACTTGGGATGGTCGTGAGACCACCGGGACCTTACGCAGTAAAGTCTTTTTCACAATTTTAAATGAAAATACGTACATATCTTTTGCACATGCATACACATACACACATATGCACGTATTCAGGCATGCAATTTTAGGCAAACTTCATAATGCGCCTTCAAATAAAATTGAAGTTAGACATATATATCTTATGCAATCAGATCGAAGAATACACTTTCTTCTGTGGAGGCAAGGACGACAAATGGATTGATCAATTTTCCAAGAAAGTAAATGTTGTGTCTAAGGATCCGCTCATAGAGGAAAAAAACATTTTCATAGAATTGTCTCGTGTTGGAAAAGGTTGGAAAACGCATGATTTTGACAAGAAAATTCAAAAGTTATTGCGTCCCTTCAAGAATGAGAGTAAATGGGCTGTGTTCGTGAACAATTTTTCAGAGATAGTCAGTAATGATGGAACAACAATTATGAATGTCTTGGAGGCGTTTGAAGAGTGGAAGGTGAATGTGCATGAGAGAGGCTTCGTGATTTGCTTTAAAGAGTACCATGACAGGCTTCTTCAAACTGATCCCTTACCATCGACGTCAAAGAATGTTTGACTGTACTTGTATCGTAGACGACGTCCAACATAAAATTTTAAGTGCTGCCACATTGATTGTTTTATTAAAGAATAAGTTGATTCCCACCAAATAATGATACATGTATCTGGTTTTGTAACTAGTGTCACGTATTATGAAGTTTGCTTGTGTAATGCTGCAGTATGAATGTCATGATCTTGATCACGATGGTAATTTGATGCTAATGTTATCGTTTTACGTTGTTGCAATTGGAGAGAGTCTTTTTATGCATGAAAAAATTACTCACGTTTTCTTTTTCTTTTTCTTTTTTTGTTAAGATGATAATACTTAAACTCCAATTTAAATTAAGTCTTATTATTGAAAAAAATACACTTTACCTCCTTATCTATCACCTATTTTGCACTTTTAATTTACACCTCCAAACTTTAAAAGTGATGTTGAGGTCTTCCATATATATATACTATATAACCACGTGTCAAATTAAACCCTCGTGCACTTTTCTCTCCAAAATACCCTAAAAGTTATTCAAAAATAACCAATTAAAAAAAAATTATTAAAAATTTGAAACAAAAAAAAAAAATTGAAAAACACCCAAAAATGGCGACCCTTTTCAGTTTTCATATTAATTAGCCCTTTATTGTAACATAGCGTACCATTTTCAATAAGTCACGATAATATTGCGAAATAATTGTTCTCATCACATCACTTCTAAAATATTTTAAGAGAATTCATATTTTGCACCAATGCAATTCGAAAAATATATTTTTATCGACAAAAATCAAAAGAAAAATACTTAAGGATAAGCAAGCAAGCATCAATTGAAAATGTCTAATTGATGGTTTCGCATGCAATTATCTCACTCGGTGGGAAACCTCATGGGTTTCTTTAAGAGCAGCCCACGCACAGCATCTTTATTCAACGTAATACGAGGCCCCTGGTTTAAGATAGCCCATAAAAAAAGCCTATCAGGTCTCGATTTCATGTAAGCGTTTCTCAGTGGCCTGCTTTTGGGCCCAAGGCTTTTAGTACAGACTATAGAGCATAGGGTTTTAGCTTTCCCCAACATTCTCCATTGAACCAGCTCCCACTGGTACGAGTGAGTGAAAAGCCAAGAACCAAAAATCAAAAAGCCTTTTGAGTCTCTGAGACACACTCTGAGAGACTCAGAGAGAGCTGCGAATCGATCGCTACAATCACAAATCAATTTACTTCCCCGCAGGTACGTCCCTTTCTTTCTTCAATGCGTTTAAGATCCTCCGTTCCGGTTCCAATCGGTTCATTTTCTCTGCATTTCTTTCCTATTTTCTAGGGTTTCCGATACTGTAATCCGGCTTAATTTTCTTAATTCTGTGTATTATAAAGAAACAATATCAGACGAGAAGGTTCTCTAGGGTTCTGGAGTGACGCTATTTGGTGAATTTTTTGATTTCGGTGTTTAATCTATTGTAGATTACTGGCACATGGTTTGGCTAAGGATTCATTTATTTCTTTTTTACTCCCATTTGCACTTGATGACGAGTCTTCATGTATCGGATGGTGTGTGTGGTTCTGGGTGTAGGGTTGGTTTGAGGATGTGTGTTTTGTTCGTTCCTCTTTTTTGGCATTGGTATATTAAGGCTTTGACTCACTGGCCAAAACTCAAGCGGAACGAGGAAACAAAGGATTTTTTGTTGCTAACACCAAACAATCGTGGGCATGCAATTTTGTTTATGTGCCATGATTCAACAACAATTGTGTTGTGTTCTTAAGCAGCGTGTGCTTGCTTGCCTTGCTTGAGGAGACATTTGCTATTTTTGAATTTCGAATTGTTTCCTCGTTTTTGTAATACGTTTGCTTCATGGATTTTGAGGCTTTTTTTTTTTTTTGGTATAGTGTAGTTGAACATATTTCATTTCTCCTTTTGAATTTTATTTCACTTGTGCAAATGTAATTTTTTGATTACTTATACCTATATTCTGTTCCTCTCTCAGAGTATTGATATTTGTGAGTTAGGTGCTCACAGCACCTTGATTTTCTTGCACAGAGATGGCGGCCAATTTAGCAATGACCGGTATACTAGAAAAGGTATGATATTTTTGGGGCTTCTATTTGATTTGTGTGTATGTATGTATGTATGTACGCGCGCATGCATGTCTTTTTACAATGACTCAATTAAGTTTGACTCTTGTGTAAGGGCAAATATTTGTATCCCACATATTTTAGCTTTTCATGTTTTGACACCTGTGAGTTTGTTTGCAGATGACAGGCAAGGATAAAGATTACAGATATATGGCAACATCTGATTTGCTAAACGAGTTAAACAAAGATAGTTTTAAAGCTGATTCTGATCTGGAGATAAAATTGTCAAATATAATCATACAACAGCTTGATGATGCAGCAGGAGATGTTTCGGGATTGGCAGTGAAATGGTATTGACTTGCCTCTGTATCCCCATTTTATATGATCAGGGATGTGATTGCTTCTTTTGGTTGTCCGAGAGATGTTTGTCTCAGTAAAAGCATGCTTACATGATTGTATGTATTCTTGAAATGTCATATTCAGTGTTTTATAGGTGGTTATACATGCCTTTCACTTCCGTACTTAACAGAAAGGGTGGTGATAGGTCTTTTAACATGCTATAATCTCTTTCTTGGGGGTATTTAAAGAAGGGACAGGTCTTGACTGGATAATGTTCTTGAACTGAGTCTGCCAAAGAGAATTGCGTATCCTGTTCATCAATAATGCTTTGCATGATAAATATTTTTCAGTTTTTTTAATTTGATTTTCCTTAGACTTTATAAGTCTTGCTGTTAGTTGCTGCTTGTTGATCACGTGTTCAGTTGAGATGGTAGTAGTCACTTCTGGATATTTAGTATGCATAAGTTTTGATAGCGCTATAATTTTTGATTGCCAAAATTCATCCTCTATAAAGTTCTAGTGGTAAACTGGTAAGTTGGTGCAAATGCAGGATGACACTTTGTTATTTCTTTTTCCAGTGATCTTCTGAAATTATGACTGGTCTGACTGCTTATATGTTAGTTTAGGCAAATGACGCAAAATGATGAAGGGAAACTATTGCATAAAGAAATGCTATAATATTGGTACTTTGTTGTGCATTTTTTCAGTTGATTTATATCCCCCCCCCTTTTTTTTTTCTTTTTTTGTGGTATTGCAGTCTTGCTCCATTGGTCAAGAAGGTGAGTGAGGCACGTGTTGTGGAGATGGCTAATAAACTCTGTGATAAACTGCTAAATGGAAAGGATCAACATCGTGACATTGCTAGCATAGCTTTGAAGACAATAGTTGCTGAAGTTGCAACACAATCTCTCGCCCAATCCATTCTTGTTGCAGTCACGCCACAGTTGATAAAAGGAATTAATGGCCCCGTGAGTTCCTAAATTTAAATGTCACTTCTTTATCATATGGAAGCTTTTGGCATTCAAATGGGAAAGTGTTATTGGATACCCCTTCACCGTGTGAATCGAGCAATTTGAATTTGCAAACAAAATAATGTACTGAAGGGTAACCTGCTTAGATAGTAAGCAAATCTTGTATGCAATTAGAAGCAGATTAGAACTTTTCACTTATTCAGAAATAATAGGAGAGTGCGTTACAAATCTAAAAACTCAGAGAAATGAATGTAACTCAAAACACCAAAATAAAGAAGCTCTCTTTAATTGGATTTGGTTTCCTTTCGTTTTGATAATTATGTGAAATGTAGACAAAGGTTTGTTCACCCCCTCCTCTTCTCTCTCTCTCTTCATCGTTTCCCGTGTTGGAGACCTGTGTGCCCCTTGTGAATTTTGTTTTATACTAGGTCAAAAAGGCAATTCTTTAAACATGATCATGGGTTTTTTTTTTTTTTTACAAGTATAACATGATCATGAGAATAATATAGAATATCCTTTCCTAGTTCCTAACAACCCTTTTTAGAGAGATTTTGTATCATGTGGTGCCTATGGTCCGAAAGGAATGAGAGATTTTTCGAGGACTCCGAAAGAAGCTTAGAAGATCTTTTACATTCCTTTTTTAATACTCTTTTCACGTGGGCGGCTGCTTGGCTGGCCCTCACTGTGATTACCTTCTCAGATTTTCTTTTTTCTCTTCTCTAGCCCCTCATAGGCGTTCTCTTGTATACTTCCTGTGTACTAGGGTTGCGCCCCTCTGCACTCTTTAATAAAACATTACTTATCCAAAAAAAAAATGATATTAGATCCTTCCTTTGTTGATTTTGGTTCAGTTGGCAATGCCATCAATGCTGAAGGCTTAGCTTTTTTTTTTTTAATTATTATCATTATTTATGACGAGGAACCCCTCCAAGGTAGGGCTACTTCGTGTACCCACTCATGTTGGGTAAACCTCGAACCTGTGCAATGCACCCTCTCCACACAGATTGGGTAATACTCCGGCTTTGTTGGCAGGCTGGCTTCAAGAAATTGCTTGCACCCAAGGGGATTCAAATCTTAGACCTGATCAAAATGCCACCAAGACCAAGGCCACTTCCACTTGAGCCAACCCCTTGGAGTTAGGTTTGGCTAGTATTTTGGGTTGCAAGGTGCTGTCTTTGCCCACAAAATATCTCGATGTTCCCTTGGGAGCTTCGTTTAAGCTCAAATTTATTTGGGATGACATCGTTGAAAAGATAGAGCGTCATTTGGCTGGTCAGAAAAGGATGTGCTTTTCAAAGGATGGGAGTGAGTTACTCTGATTAAAAGCACTTTATCTAATTGTCCTACCTGCTTCATGTCTTTCCCCCCTCCTTGTTGGTGTTGCCAATCGCTTAGAAAAGTTGCATTAGAATTTTTTGTGGGTTGGCATAGACGAAGTGTTCATATATTGCATGGTTAGCTAGACTAAGGTATGGATTTTCTGATCTCAAAAGGAGGTTGGGTGTTTGAAATTTGCTTACGTTCAATCGATCTCTTTTAAGGAAGTGATTTTGGCGCTATTCTCATCATAAGAGAGGCCTTTTGGAAGTTGGTTGCGGACTCTAAATACGGCAGTGCTTAGGAGGGTGGTGTGATGTTCCAATGAGGTCCATGGTTTGTATGGGGTAAGGCTTTAGAAAAATATCAAAAGGGACTGGGGTAAGTTTTGTAGTCATTCGAGACTTGTGGAGGGTGATGGCTCTAAAGTTAAGTTTGGGCATGATGTATGGTTGGGGGGACCAAACCCTTGGGACAACTTTTTTGGACTTGCATGGAATAGCCCATTTTAAGGAAGCTGTAGTGGCAGGCCATTTGGAACTCTCTAGTACCTCTCATAAGTGGAATATTAACTTTCTTAAGAGCAACTCACGATTGGGAGGTGGATCCTTTTACCTCTTTTTTCACGTCATTATATTTTGTTAGAGCGAGAGGGTTTGGTGAAAACAATCTTTGCTGGGTACCCTCTAAGAGGCTTTTTTTTTTTTTGATAAGAGGGGCTTGTTTAATGTCTGATCATACTATAATGTTCTTATTCCTCATGATAGTACTTATTTCCCTTACGTTCAAATCCCCTCATTTCCCTTAGGTTCAAATCCCTTGTTTGCAAATAATTCATTGGGGCCACGCCCCTGGTGAAAGCTAGATTTAACCGATCCATGTGGTTGGGGTGTGTTACACAAGTCCAAAGTTTATCCTTCGGGGGTGGGTACATGAATTGGCCCCTTTGGGGGTTTCCCAGTCATAGAAAAAATATAGTACTCCTTTCCCTTAGAGGGAAATTTGGCTGAATAAGGTTTCCTTGAGAGTGGTGTTCTTTGCTTGGACTGCAGCATCAGGGAAGATCCTCATCATGGACAATCTAAGGAAATAACATGCCATTGTGATTTAGTGGTTTTGCATGTGCAAGAAAAATGGGGAGTCAATGGATCATCGTTTACTCCATTTTGAGATTCCCAATGCTCTTTGGAATGGTATCTTTACCAATGAAGGGCCTGGGTTATGCTTAGTCGGGTGGTAGATTTCTTTGCTTGTTGGGAAGCGATGCTGTTTGGAAGATGATTTTATTCTGCCTTATGTGGCGTCTTTAGAGAGAAAGTAATGATCGAGGACTTTGGGAGGACTTTAGGGAAACTCGTATGCACATAAATGATGAAAACAGATTAATTGGAGACCACTATGGCTTCCCATTTTCTGTTTTCTTGTTCGCTTAGCTATAAATATGGCTTTATTGTATTTGCTTTGTTGACATGATTTTATAGCTGTAAATATGGCTTCATATTTAACAGTTGGCTACCTAAATAAATTTATATTATGGTATGTCAGTGCTACCGGAAGCTTTGGGGAAGTATGGGGTGGGCTTACTAATAAGATGCTTTCAGCAATTGTCTGCTTTGTACTTGCTACCCAACGTTCTATGCTATCATTGTATTATTTTATTTAGTTCTTGCATTGTGGTGTATTGTCCATAAATTAACGGTAGGCTTCCTGCTAATTTTTTACTTTCATGTTTTAACTCAGGGCCCGAGTACAGAGATCAAGTGTGAATGTCTCGATATCTTATGTGATGTCCTCCATAAATTTGGTAGTCTAATGGCAGCCGACCATGAACTACTTTTATGTGCTTTGTTGCCCCAGTTGAATTCCAATCAAGCTAGTGTTCGAAAGAAGACCGTGTCTTGTATTGGTAAGGTTTATTAAATTTGTGTAGTTGACCATGTGTATTTAAGTTTTACTTTGATAAGGTACTCTCTTAATATTTTTAGCTACTTCCTCCATGATTTTTAGTTTTTGGTTGCTTTGCTTTGAATCTTTCATTTGGTGGAATATGATAAAGAGTACAACATAAACATCTTTAGCCTATCTTACCGATCAGAATTCATCTGGTTTTGATCATTTTGGTCAGAATTCATCTGTTTTCCATATTTATGGGAAATCAACATTCAGTTGGATTTCTGACCTTTAACACAAGAAGTCCTCTCTCCCCTTTAATATGGAAAGCAGGACTGCGATTCCTCTTCTGTTAAATCGGTTGTTGCTGCTTTTTTATTTTGTATACTTTTAAGTTGAATTGTGTACAACATTTTATTTCTATCATCAGATCCTTAAAACCAAAATATTAGGTACGCTGTTAAGTGAAACTACGTAATACGATACATGATGTACCTATATATGAAGAAAAAGATTCATAATGTACCTTTATGAAGAAAAGATTCAGGGCTCTTAATAAGTGTTTTGTTTGACTATGTTGGAGTAGCTTGAAATGGGCAAATGATTAATGTAGTGCCCATCCATACCCACTTGAAAAACTTGCATCGCTGTACTTTCTTTGACTTTGTGATATAAAATTTTGTACCAAAGGGTACAATATATTTAACTTGGCACATTATTTGTCTTCAGCATCTCTTGCTTCAAGCTTGTCAGATGATTTGCTGGCTAAGGCAACAATTGAAGTTGTTAGGAACTTGAAAAATAAGGGCAGAAAATCGGAATTGACCCGCACAAACATTCAAATGATTGGTGCTTTGAGGTGAGCTATATAATATGTTTTGTACCTTAAATTTTGGTTTCCTCTTACCACATTTACTTTTGTGGCTACATTACTTGATATTCTTGACTTAGAAAGGCTTAGATGATGTTGTAGACGCAGTTCTTTTCCTTTTTAATATATATTCACATAGATTTTGTTTTTCTACCTAGGCATGATAGGCAGAAACCTTTTATATCAAGGCAGATAATGAATGCATGTTTGACAATTGCCATTTATTTCTGCATTTATATCTGTTTTAATATATTTCTTTTTAAAATAAGATTGAAATGCACACAGCCTAGGCCTGGGGTGTCTAAGTGTTGTCTACTTTAGACAGAAACACGTGGCAGACAAACCTCTGACATGTGCTGGACATGTGCCTTCATGTGTTGCAATAATAGAATAATGATTCTATGGCAAGACATACATTGGGAACAAACTTGGACGTGGGTTTTTCTTACGTGTTTTTTTTTTCTTTTTAAAGTTGAAGGTTTTCTTAATAGAGTAACTGGAAGATAAAAATTATAGTGAACCATCTTCAAAATTGTGTGTGTGGGGGTGGGGGGAGGGGGAGAGAGGGAGTTGCAGTTTACTTATTTTGATAAAAATTATGGTGAATCATCTTCAAAATTGTGTTTGTGTGTGTGAGGGAGAGGGAGACTTGTAGTTTACTTATTTTCTTGTCCTGTGTTTTCTAGTTTACCAAGGGGTTGGCCCAAGTGATGAAGGCCTTGGTCTTGAGGTTTGCTTTCTTCAAGGTCTAAGGTTCAATACCTCATGGATACAAACAATTCCTTGGGGCCACACCCCTTGGTGAATAGCCAGCGACTTAACCAGTTTCATGTAGGAAAACTTTCAAAGGTGTGGTGCACATGACCGGGGTTTACTCTGCAGGGGTGGGTCCGAATGACCCTACCTTGGAGAGGTTTCCTGACATTAAAAAAATAAAAAAATAAAAAAATAAAAAAAGAAGAGAGAAAAGAAAAGGAAAGCAATTGGAAGGTAAAAATTATGGTGAATCATTTCAAAATTGTGTTTTTGTGTGGATGGCTGGCAACACCCAGAATGTTGCTATGTGGAAGATGGTACCTTCGTGCTTTTTGTGGTGTCTTTGGAGGAAAAGAAATTATAGAAGTTTTGAGGACCGCGAGATGACTTTGGAAAAGTCTTTATTTTTTCCATGCCATGTATCTTTGAACAACTATTTTTGTTTTTTCCTTTGGTGATTAGTTTTCATGAGTGTCATGTTCTTTTTGCTCCTACTAGTTAGGTGGCTTCTCTTGTATACTCTTTGTGTATTTGGGAGTGCCTTACGCTTTTATTAATATCTTGATTAAAAAAAATGTGTTTGTGTGTGAGAGAGAGAAAGAGAGTTGTAGTTTACTTATTTTCATGTCCTGTGTTTTCATCTCTATTTTAACGTTGGGATTGCTTAAAATTATGAATAAGGATTAGCACTGCCTTCCATTAAAGTGAGACTACATCCTAAATTCCAGTGGCACCGTGTCAAAATGTTTGATCTCTGTGTCTTCATTTTCTTGCTGTTTGATCTCTGTGTATTTTTTACATTCTTTTGGGGATTTTGGGAGTGGGTTGCTCTCCAGTTTATAAGTCCTTTTATGCATCTAGGTATGGTTTGTAAAATGACTTGTTTGTTTCATGGAATTTACTGAATCTGAACGGTTTGGACATATTTATATGGCTGTTTTGTTAAGTAGTAATTGCTGTTTATTGCTTTGTCTGTTAATCAATGTTTTTGTCTTGGATTATGGAAGTGTTCACTAATTGTTTTATCTGTTTTTGGTCTAAAGGATTAAATTTCGTTTGCTAACATATTATATTTCTATGGTGTTCTAGTCGTGCTGTTGGATATCGTTTTGGACCACATCTTGGTGACACGGTTCCAGTGCTGATAAATTACTGCACAAGTGCATCAGAGAATGATGAGGAGCTTCGTGAGTATAGCTTACAGGTACTGTTTTTGTTGCTTTTGTCGTTCTTTTTTGAGTTTCTTCATTTTGTTGTTTAGATGACTCTGATACTTCTAGCATATTACTTGTGCTTATGTTTTTTTCCCTTTATATATATATGTCATATTTTGACTGCAGGCACTAGAAAGCTTTCTGCTCAGGTGCCCTAGGGATATTTCTTCATATTGTGATAAAATTCTTCATCTTTCTCTGGAATATCTAAGTTATGACCCAAACTTCACTGATAACATGGAGGAGGACACTGATGATGAGAGTCATGAGGAGGAGGAAGATGAGTATGTTTTACTTAGATTTATGTATGAGTCAATATTTCACATTTGTGGATGGACTTGTTAATTACGTCATGTCACTTGATTTATTTTGTAGCGAGAGTGCAAATGAATACACAGATGATGAGGATGTAAGTTGGAAAGTCCGAAGAGCAGCTGCTAAATGCTTAGCAGCATTAATTGTGTCTCGCCCTGAACTGCTCTCAAAGCTATATGAGGAGGTATATTCAAAATTCTGAATTTGGTCAAAAACAAAAAGGGAATCTTTCATGATATTGATCTTAGGTTTCCTATATGGTTTGAGCCTAATTGGTAGCAAGCTCCATTAGACATTTGATTATTTTTTTCGCAGGCTTGTCCAAAATTGATCGATAGATTTAAAGAGAGAGAAGAAAATGTGAAGGTAAAGCTTCAATGAATTATTATTATTTTTTGGATAATTTATTACTTCTAATGTTGTCGGTTATCTAATATTGTTGTGCTGCAGATGGATGTCTTCAATACATTCATTGAGCTACTGCGGCAAACTGGAAATGTTTCAAAAGGGCAGAATGACATTAATGATTTGAGGCAAGTCAAATTTTATGTTCTTCTGGTGCCAAAGAGTCGCATGTTTTTTTTTTTTTTTTGACCACTAATAGTGTGCATGGACAGGTGCCGGTTGGAATTCTTATAATGTAATCACAAACATTTTACTGTTATAAAAAAAAATAAAAAATTACTAATTCCACGTGATGGCATGTTTCTGTGTTATGTTTCTTTATTCTTGAATTGAGCATTATTGGAGTATCACAACTCAAGGCCCTTCTAACACACCACCACCACCACCCCCCCCTACACACACACAAATTAAACAGTGACAAATAGAATAAAAGTGAATAACTCCTTGACAACAAACACAGATAGTTTAGTACATTGATTCTGAATCACATAAGAATCCAACAGATGCCTTGGGTGTTGACGTCTCAATGGTTTTGTTAAGAGCTTGAGAGCTAAATGGGTGGAGGACATCAGAAGATTGAGTCTACATTCTTATGTCCAAGGAATTTTACCTTCTGACCAACATAGACAGACATGATTTTGTGGACATGTTTAATCTTAATCATTGGACTCCTAAGGTAGTTTCGGGCCAGTTGAGAACTAAGGTGTATAGAAGCCATATATTACCTGTTTGAATAATGTGCTTCATCATTGGATAAAATGGGTGATTTTTTCTCTCCCATACTGGTCTGTAAGGTGGAGAAAACCCATTAAAGTAGGTGGTTCACTAACACTTTTTTGTCCATCGTTGAAAGATCATGACTCCTAGTTCTTCCTCACCCATCCTTTGTTTCCTGGTAACTCTCTGCCATCCAGGGGATGTTATTATAGTTGGCAGCAAGTCCCAGCGTTTCTGATGAGTGGTCACTTTTTTTTTTTGGGATGGAGAGGAAATAATTAAATATTCTGCATTTTTATGTTTAAGGTCCAGTCCTTTCAATGGGTTTGTTTTTCCAAGTTCTGTTTTTTTATTCGTCAACACTTACTGATTGTTGCTGGTGGTGCTTGGTTTCCTGGCTAGCATTAATGTTATTGATGAAGAAGCTAATGCTAAAATTCTGGTGTTTTGTACAGTCCAAGATGGTTATTGAAGCAGGAAGTGCCAAAGATAGTTAAATCTATAAATAGGCAGCTACGTGAGAAATCCATCAAGACAAAGGTAGGAATCACTGATCGTTGTGGATCATAGGTAATGTTCCTATTATGCCTAATAATGTTTCATTTGTTTGCAGGTTGGTGCATTTTCTGTTTTAAAGGAACTTGTGGTTGTCTTGCCAGACTGCCTTGCAGACCACATTGGATCACTCATTCCAGGAATTGAAAAAGCATTAAGTGTGAGTAAATTGTCTGCTGCTGAGAGTTTGTCTTGTCTACTTTTTTCCTTGGTGCGGAATTATCCCTCTTTTCCCTAATTTTCTTCTCTATTTCTTCTCCAGGACAAATCCTCTACCTCAAATTTGAAGATTGAAGCTCTTATATTTACTAGATTGGTTTTAGCTTCTCATTCTCCTCCTGTTTTCCACCCTCACATTAAGGTATTAGCAGTAACTATGAATTTTATTTATTTATTTATTTTCATAAGTAATTGAATTTTGTTAAAAAGCACAAGGGCGTTACACAAGTAAATAGGAAGTATAAAAAATAAATACTTTAACAGAAAAAGAAAAAATAACCATAAAGCCATGGAAGCAAGAAATATGAAAGTAATCATAGACAGCCATCCAGTGGTAAAGGGTATTAAAGAAAAATCCTTTAATTCCACCATTGCCCTCTTGCGGTTTTCAAAACTTCAATCATTTCTCTCTCCAGATACACCACATGAATTTTAGTTACTGAATTTTATGAAATATCGTATATTTCCTGTAGTAGCTTCCATCTTACATCAAAAGATGCATTATGAGTTTCTAGGGGGCCTAAGATGCTAAAGTTGATATTTGCTGTACTCTTTTAAGGGGGGCTAAGATGCATTCAAACTTGGTAGGTCAATGCTGCCTTAGTGAAGAGGTTTGGTTTCACCTCTGCTAGGAATCCTTGTGTGTTCGCATTGCTTCAAAGGGCCCCCTGCTCAAGTTCTGTGCACATTGTCAAAATGTAAACGGTATTCAGAAACAAAGTCCAAACTCTACTTCCCATTGTCCTGATGCATTCTTTGTGAACATTTTCTTTTTCTGACAGTCTTATTTCCGAATTTGCAAGCCAAAGTCCAAACCATGTGTCTTCAATTCCCCAAAATTATGTTCATGTTTTCAAAAAGAGGCTGATCTCAGTCCATGTTCTTGTAATAGGTCCGACATCCTCATCTTTATTCTATGTATCCTACCTTCTATGTAGGATGGATCAATGCATTTAGAATCTAGTGCTTTATGGAAAATGAAAAAAATATCCTACGTATCTGTCCATTTTGTTCTTTTGTTTTGGTGGTCCTCCTTTAGTTTGAGCCACTTGTTATCTTGTCTACTATATGTAGAGCTATTTAGTTTTTAGTGGACTCCTTTCATAGTAGAGATTTTGCAAGCCAAAGTTAAAACACTTATTTCCTAATAAAAGGTCCTAAAATCCCCAAATTGGGGAAAAAAGAGAGGCCCATCTAAGTCGATGTTCTTGGAATAGGTCAGACATCTTCACCTTCATTCTAGGTATCCTCATGCATAGGAGAGCTTCACATTTGGTGAACTTTTGGTATTTAAATGCCTCTAGAATTTAGTGCCTTAAAGAAAGTAAGAGAATTATGCTACATCACAAAGTCCTCAGTTTGTGACCCTTTTCTTCTGTGTGTATTCCTTGACTTAATAGTGTTATTGGTGTTTTGTTAAAATATATTGTTATGCTGTCCTCTTAACGGCATGTTTCTGGAGTAATATGCTGTTGCATGTTTCATGCAATTTGCACAACTTTGATCTCTACATCATCTTGATGAGTAGACAACAGCGTAAGTGTTATTATTGGTTCAGTTACATTTTAAGGCATGTTATTTGCAGGCTCTTTCTGGTCCTGTTTTATCTGCCGTTGGTGAGCGTTATTACAAAGTTACGGCTGAGGCATTAAGAGTATGTGGGGAACTTGTCCGTGTTGTGCGCCCAAATATAGAGGTGATTTTGCTATTCACTTTTGGAGTTTGAGATCTTCTTTGGCCGATTCTAATCTTTTAAATGGTCTTGTGATGTAGGGTTTAGGCTTTGATTTTAAAGCTTATGTTCATCCAATATACAATGCCATAATGTCACGCTTGACAAACCAAGATCAAGATCAGGTCAGTATTTCTCATAGCGTTCTCCTTGAATGCTTTTGTTGTGTCTCATGTTTCTTCTTTTCCAGGAGGTTAAGGAGTGTGCTATCTCCTGCATGGGACTTGTTGTGGCAACATTTGGTGATAACCTCAGCACAGAATTGCCTGCTTGCCTTCCTGTACTTGTTGATAGAATGGGAAATGAGATAACCCGACTTACAGCTGTGAAGGTTGGTCCTTTGCATGTGCTGGAAATGTCTTTTAGCTGGGTGTTGTGCTAATGTTGCTTGTCTCTGTGGATAACACTTGCTTGAGCCTTATTTTCTAAATATGTGTAATATTTCTTCTCAAAAAAGACTCGGTATATATATATGTGTCTTTTCTTTGTCCCAATTTAGCGCTGAACCTGTAGTTGGATGTACTTCCTCTTCTACACTTCTAATTGTCCACAACACATACTGAGTTTGTATTTGTTGCATCCATAGATGCACCATTGAATTGCTAGAAATGTGAGTTGGTAGGGTGTAAGCAGAAATGCTGAATTGGTTGCCATTTTTAAATACCATTATAACTAGAGTCTCAGTTGGAGAAAAGGTGAGGATTTAATTTACTGTGTTCTGACACCTGCTTTTGTGTGTGAGAGGGTTGAGTGTTTGTGCATGCCACTGGATTATGGTTATCTAAAGACCTTTAGTATTTTGTATATAGGCATTTGCTGTCATTGCTGCTTCTCCCCTTCAGATTGATTTATCATGTGTTTTGGAGCATGTAATTGCAGAACTGACCGCATTCCTACGGAAGGTATGGAGATCCTTCTGGGTGTGATTGTCATATTGTTATTTTTTAAATCATGCTCAAGTTCTTTTGATCATTATTTGAGAATCACTCAATATCTGCCAAATTTATTTATGAACTTTGTTTGCTTATTTTGGAAAATAGGCTAATCGGGCTTTAAGGCAGGCTACATTGGGAACCCTAAATTCCCTGATAGTTGCTTATGGTGATAGTATTGGTCCATCTGCTTATGAAGTTATCATTGTGGAACTTTCAACTTTGATAAGGTTTTCTCTTAATACTTCACTTCATATTTTCCCCCTTCATTTTAAAGTCGGTAGGGTTAGTGGCTTGTAGATTACTTTCTGATAGTAGTTATCTTTCATAACCTATTTGCCAGTGATTCAGACTTGCATATGACGGCTCTTGCCCTCGAACTCTGTTGCACACTGATGGCTGACAGGAGGTCAAGCCCAAATATTGGTTTGGCAGTTAGAAACAAAGTTCTTCCGCAAGCACTAACATTAATCAAAAGCTCGTTGCTGCAGGGGCAAGCCCTTTCGGTACATCTGCATTCTACCGGAATTGCATTTTGATCTATAATATGTGCTTGTTTAAACCCTTGCTTGTTGCAATCGCAGGCTTTGCAAAACTTTTTTGCTACATTAGTTTATTCAGCAAACACGAGTTTTGATGCCTTACTGGACTCTCTTCTTTCAAGTGCTAAACCATCTCCGCAGTCGGGTGGTGTTGCAAAACAGGCTTTGTTTTCAATAGCTCAATGTGTGGCTGTTCTCTGCCTTGCTGCTGGTGATCAGAAATGCTCATCGACTGTTGAAATGCTTACTGAAATCCTCAAAGATGACAGTAGTACCAATTCAGTAAGTTTTCTGCTCTAGCCATTAACAGGTTCACATTCATGTGCATAAAATTCCTTCATTGTTGGATGCTAGATTTTTAGTGTTTGGTGATCATTTCTTTTAACTCCTGTGATTTTTAAGATTTTGAGTTTGTGAGTTATGCTTCTGTTGTGGTTTTTCAAATTAATGTAGGTTGCACAATGTATGACTAGATAGAAACGGAAAATACATTGGCTTAATGATGATGAGAAGTTTATGAAAATATCACAATATAATGAGACAGTAAAATATAATATGGTTGGTTGGTTAGCTGGATTAGTCTGTGCATAGATGAATATGCACATTTATTTATTTACACACACGTGTACATCAAAACTAAATGGCATGCCGGTTTTA
>CM017322.1:458742-629744 GCA_006937295.1 Carpinus fangiana
CCCCCCCCCCCCCCCACACACACACACACACAAATCTTTGGTTGAGGATATGGTAGACCTCAGGATGAAAGATGGCATGTGTTTGGTGCACTTGCATGCAATCCCTAGTATGACAATGAAGACTTGAAGGAAATTTTAATTCTCTCTCTCACACACACACCAGCGCACACATTTTCTGGTTTTACATTGTGAGACCAATATCTCTATCTTTTTTTATTCTGCCACTTACAATTGCTTTCATTTTTACTTTTTAGGCCAAGCAGCACCTTTCCTTGCTATGCCTTGGTGAAATTGGGAGAAGAAAAGATCTAAGCTCCCATGCACATATTGAGAATATTGTCATTGAGTCCTTTCAATCTCCCTTTGAAGAGATAAAGTCTGCTGCCTCCTATGCTCTTGGAAATATTGCTGTTGGTAATCTATCCAAGTATTTGCCGTTTATCTTGGACCAAATTGATAATCAGCAGAAGAAACAATATCTTTTGCTTCATTCCTTGAAGGAGGTGTGTGCTCATGAACTGTCATTCTATCTTAGAGCTAGACATATTTTCCTATATAATGTTTTCATTTCTTTGAATGGCTTCTTGTAGGTCATTGTAAGACAGTCTGTTGATAAAGCAGAATTTCAGGATTCTAGTGTTGAGAAGATTCTTAAGTTACTTTTTAACCACTGTGAAAGTGAGGAAGAGGGTGTTCGCAATGTTGTAGCTGAGTGTCTGGGGAAAATTGCCCTAATTGAACCTGCAAAACTTGTTCCTGCACTTAAGGTATTTTGACCAATTTACCTTGTCCACTTCTACTCAAGCTTATGATGGATATTCTATATTTACAGTTGACGGGGTGTGTATCTTTGTTTTCTATTCTTAATTTCCTCTAGGTACGGACAACCAGTCCAGCTGCATTCACTAGAGCTACTGTTGTCATTGCTGTAAAATATTCTATTGTTGAGAGGCCTGAGAAGATAGATGAGATTATATACCCTGAGATATCATCATTCTTGATGCTTATTAAGGATCATGACCGGGTGAGTCTCATACCTCGAGATCTCCTCATTCCTCTTTAAACCATCTTGTATCTTTATTTGTTATCTGTATGTGTTTGTGGATAGATGGGTAGTACTGGGTTGGTGTGGGCTTTCAGACATTATTGGTTTACTGATTTGCCATGGATATGCAGCATGTTAGGCGTGCAGCTGTGTTGGCTTTAAGTACATTTGCTCACAATAAGCCAAATCTTATTAAGGGGCTTCTTCCAGAATTATTGCCGCTTCTTTATGATCAGACAATTGTTAAGGTAACTTAAGATTTTGACATTATTATTATTATTATTATTTGACATGTCTACACAAATGAAGGGAGAGGAGGGATTCGAACTTGTGACCTCCGCTTCATGAGGCGTGGTTCACAGCTGATTGAGCTACCCCTTAGGGACATTATTCATGATGAATGAATGCTTTGTTTCTTCTGAAAATTTTTGTAAATGTCTACATATGATACCATTTATATCATATCAGAAGAATTAATTTGTTGTTTCTGGCCTCTATGACTTGTTTTGTTACTTATATTTGTGATTAGCATGTAAAGCTTATATGATGCCGTTATCATTTATATCGCACACAATTCACTATTCCAATGCTTTAACGATTGTGCTGTTTCTGTTTGCCCAACTGCAGTACTCCCTTTTTGTTGTTATTTAGCTTCTTGGTGTGAATTATTTCTGAACTGTTTATCTGAATATTCACTAGTTCTTGGAGGAGTCCATTTTAAGCATGTTATATACACCTAAACGAGACTGTTGGCATCAATCTTGATATGGCCTGTCAATGGATTGGACTGGATGTTTTTGGATTGTGGTTTTATTTCAGATAGTTGGATAAATTTATCTTCATGTTCTGCTTGTTTTCTTGTCAACTGTTTTTTAATGTCCCAGTTGCTCAGGTGGATTAGGATTATATCATAACTTATGCAATCCCCACAGTAACCGTTATGTTTTACTTCTAGCACTTAATTATGTGTACATGAGATAGCTTTTGCATGATTATTCAGCTGTTCTGTGTACACCTATGATGAACTTACCGGTGTACCTGGGCATTCATGTCTTTGTTACTTAGAGCAACTCTGTGCTGCCCTTTCTTTCTTTTTTCTCCATGTCTGTTTCGTTAGTTTTTTTTTTCTTTCCACCAGTATTAGATCTAATTGGTCCAATGTTCTGTTTTCTAATTCCTGTTGCAGCAAGAATTGATAAGGACGGTTGATCTTGGTCCTTTCAAGCATATTGTGGATGATGGACTTGAGTTGAGAAAGGCTGCTTTTGAATGTGTGGACACATTGCTGGATAGTTGTCTTGATCAAGTGAATCCTTCATCTTTTATCGTTCCTTACCTCAAATCTGGTCTGGATGGTGAGTTGTAATTTGAGTAATTTTGCTGCCTTCCATTTTTCATTCTTATTTAATTTACCTTTCTTATCGATTTGAATTTTTGTGGTGGTCAGTGATGTTTAATTTCATGTGTAATAAGATAAAACTGTGATTTACTTTATCCATTTGTATCAGAATTCAGCTCCTTTTCACAGGGCATATCTTCAAATGAGTTCATATTTATATGCGATTGGAGGTTGTGCTCCAAATGATTATTAATTTACCCCTTTTGAAAATACTTTTCTCTTTGATTGGTTTCTAAGCACGTACTTGTAAGATGAATCATTTTATATGTAGTTTTTCAATCCCATAATTGAGGATTTGTGTTCATGACTGAATAGGAGGAATTACTTTTGTTGTTATTCATGCTTATGTGAAGATTGAATGGTGTTTATGTTTTTTATTGCTTTTCTCAACAAATTTTGGTCCGTCTCTTCCAGATCATTATGATGTGAAAATGCCTTGCCACCTTATCCTCTCAAAACTTGCAGATAAGTGCCCATCTGCTGTACTGGCAGGTCAGTGATTTCATTGATTTAGCTCTACTAAGATTTAGCTGAGCTCCAAATATTTTTATCTGATGTTAGTTTTGCATCCTTCAGTGTTGGACTCGTTGGTGGATCCTCTGCAGAAGACTATAAATTTTAAGCCAAAGCAAGATGCTGTCAAGCAAGAAGTGGATCGTAATGAAGACATGATCCGCAGTGCGCTCCGCGCAATTGCATCCTTGAATCGCATAAGGTTTAGTGCTTATCTGGATGTTTTGATTTCCAGATTGTTATTTGGTTTTCTTTTGTGTTTCTGATTTATTACTCAATTTAATTAGGTCTTATGTCTTTTAGATTAAAGTTTTTCTTTTTTCTTGTGGTGGGGGTTCGCAGGGGGCGCATGGTCTTAATTATTGTTAAAACTCATTGCTTTGTTGACCAAAATTCTGAGTCTATAGAGGGAAGGGTCGTTTAATTGAGATTTTTGCTTAAACCGATCCTTTTCGGTGATTGCATATTTGCATAGGATTGTCACTGGTTGGATTAAGATTTCTACTGTGTGGAAAACTGCCAGACAAAATTTTCTAGAAATAAAGCTCTAAGACTGTCAATTAGCAAAACGTAAATCAATCTTACCTGATTTATCTAATTTGTCTTTTGTTCCTGCATTCAAGGGGTTTAATATAGGGGTTGTCCTTCATGCTTAGTAGGGTATTCAATCCCCTGAAGACCTTTCTTTTCCCCATACCTTAAAGATCTGTTTTGCTCCCTTAGAGAGAATTATGACAATGCAGATTTGATTTACCTGATCTGTCCATTGGTTTTCTTTTGCCACTTTATCCAAGAAACTTGACATATTGACTTCTTGTCATGCTTAGTAGAGGTACAATCCTCCTGAAGACCTTTTTCCAGCTAAGTTAGTTGACAGCAACCGAAGGCTAGATATTACCCAATCTATTATCTGGATCCGAAGCCAAGGATGCAAGTATATCATACTAAATAATGAAATTAAACATCCTTCTTTAGGCCTAACCTGCATTCTTTAAGAGTACTTATGCAATTTAAAAACTTAGGATACAATTTTTATAAAAATTTAGCTTCTAAAACTCCATGATTCCCCTATGTTGGTATTGATTCATGGACAGGTGTAGTTACTATTCATCATCTTTGAAGCTTATCATATAAAGTTAGTATTTGTGCTTTTATGTCTTTCCAGAAAGTTCAAATAGGAAAATGTATAGAATTTTCATCATGTCCTTCAACTTGTTGAGTAAATTCACTTTTCGACTTGGGAATCAGACTTTGAATCACATAATAATTGCTTTAAGCAGGAATAAGTTGAGGGCCTAGATTCTTCATTGGTGAAATAGCTTGTCTCTTCATAAAACGTGTGGTTAAATGGTTTAAGTGACTATTTTATTGCTTTGAAGCAAGAATAAGTTGAGAACTGAGGCTCCACTCTAATATGTACTCAAAGCGATTACTCAACTTCGGTTGAGCTGACTCTCTCTCTCTCTCTGTGCATGTGTGTGTGTGTGATATCAGTGAATCTTCTAATGCTTTACTACATCCTGTTATTCTGCAGTGGAGGAGATTGCAGCCTTAAATTCAAGAACCTTACGTCTGAAATATCGAGATCTCCTGCACTGTGTGAAAAGTACTATTCCATCAAGAATGAGTGATAGACATGTTGAACCCTCGCTAGAATAGTGTTTTATTGGATTTCTCCCGCAAGGAATGAGGAATAGAACATCGTCCTTTTGCTGCATGGAGGGAGGATAAGCTTTTTTTTGGGCAGAAGAAAGAAAGTAGTTGTGACCCCACTAATTCATGTGTAAGAATGGGGCTTTGAGGAACTAAGAAAAGAACCAGATCACCATGTTCTTCTCATGCGAAGACTGGTTTATAGTTTTCCCTGTATAGAGTATGCATCTTTCATTTGATTATATATGATCTCATGACCATTACTGTTCCCCCATTCCGGACACGTCTGTCTGGTTTGGGTAGAAGAAATGCAGATTTTTTGTCATTTGAGGCGGAGAACAAGTTGAGTACACAATTACTTGTATTTATGACCAGATATGGAAATGCAATCCGATAGATATTTGTCATTAGAACTTGGTAGTGTCAGCTTACATAAGATTATCTTCCCTTGTAGCTGTAGTGAACTTCCTTGTCACCCCCTTGACTTTTTCTCTCGCTAATGCCTTGCTTGATCTTAAATTTTTTGTGAAATAGATATAACAGAGGCCTTAAAACCATTGGTATGAGTTGATCGTTCCTCCTCCTTTTTTTTTTCCTTTTGTTTTTTTTTTTTTTGCTTTTTTGGTTAATCAAAAGATGACAAACATCATGTTTGAACTCTTAAGTCGGGTTGGCAAACAACGGAGTTTCTTAAATCTGACCTGTTTCGACCCATGTGGTTGGCTTCAAATGGTTTGCGGGTTGATTTCTCTATGAATAATAATGAGCGTAATTTAAGATAGATCTGTTCTTTGTTCTTCGGTCGAAGACAACAGATTTTTTGCATTTATTCTTTGCTCAATCTCTTCGTCTTCGGCCAAAGACAAAGATGAACAGTTGTCTCGATTGAAAAAATTAAGTCGAACAGATAAGTTCCAAGAATATATAGAGCTAAAGAACACATATGAAGATCTCTTTGGACAGATCTTTGACCTCCGCATGGGAGACCATTTTCACTTCTTCATTCAAGTTTCAGAGGCAACGATGAAGAGATCTTCATCAAATAGTGTGTGGCTTACTCATATATACCATGCTTATAATTGTCATCTTATTGGTCCCAATTGGAATCCAGCACACCAGGCATTGGTTTTGAAACAACTTTTGGCGTCATTTTAATGAAGAGAACTCAACACACACTATAACAGCAACAAGAACCATATGAGAAGAGATTTAATTTGTTTCATTCAAACACCGCCTCCCAAAGTTTTACTCCATGCTAAAGATCGAATTGCACAAAAAAGAAGAGGGAAATAAAAGAAAAGATTATCTCCTCGCACGATCAGGTACATTTTGTTTCAAGACTTCAGCAAGGAGGTAGATTAAGTACATACAAAGCAAATGGGAAACTCTCAACCTACTCATCAGCCTCAACAGTCGCTCCCTTGAGATGCAAGTGCTTTTCCCTCTTCTGAAACTCTGTCAAACCCTTTCCACTTCCAGTCACGCCAACCTTACCAAACGGGTCTTCAGGAGACTTGAAGATGCTCTCCCGCTTGCGCCCAGAAAAGAAGCCAATCTGACAATGTAATCAGGAAACTACAAATTAGGGAACAAAGAATAGCATGCACTCAGTAATATAGTGGGATGGAATCAAAGAATAATATATAAATATATAAGTAATGCGATTTAGTAGATTGTTATACGACTATCATACAACTTGATGTAACAACAAAAATCAACCATTAAATCAGCACTTGTAATAATAATAAAAATAAAACAAAGTCGTATAATAATCTCCTAAATAGCATTACTCCTATTGTATTCGGAATTATAATCTAGTGAGAAGGAATCAAGGTGCAAAATTGTATAGAAAGGTGAGCGGTCGGGAGGGTTTCACTAAGAAATTAAAGATTAGTGAAGTTCAGTGCATACTGCATGTGCGTATCAAAATGTAAAATTCTCTAACGTACCTTCTTAGTCTTGCCTTTGGTTGTTTGGAACTGCTGCCAGGCATTCTGCCGCTTATTTTGTGTTACTTCGAGTTGCTCCAGCCGCATCTTCGACTTAAAAGCGTGTATCTTCTTACGCTTGGCAGATTTCTGTAAGGGTTGTAGTTAGCAAGCATATAAATACACATCATAATATTACTTGGGGGGTGAAAAAACAAAGTTATAAGAAGTTAAGAACCATATAAATCTTAAGCATCCCACTATAACTATTACAAGAAGTTTGTTCAAGCCTATCAAATATCAGAAAACTAATGATATCAGACTGAGCAAAAACGATTGTCAGCTCCAGTTATATAGATATTTATTGTTCTTTAATGGTAAGCAGCATGCACAACTTACCACATCCTCTGGGTCAGTAGGATCTATGCGAAGCTTCGCTGGTAAACTCCGTGACTGGAAGTCCATGGAAGCAGCTAGTGCAATCTTACGTTTGATAGCTTGTTTGGTAGCTTCAGCCACTCTCTCAGCTTCCGCCAAAGTATTGACAACACCCTCCTCTTCAATTGGCCTTACATTGGCAGGATCCACCTAGAATTAGCAACCGTGAGTAATATCCAATGCTGCTGTTAATCTAAGTCTATTAAAAAAAAAGCATATGACTTACAAAAATTGCAAGTGTAAATATGGAAACTAATAACATCTGAAAAGGCTAGTATGCAATGGCAAAGAGAAGACCAATATCTATAAAAGGGATTCACAATCTCATGCATTAACTTAAAAGATAATCTTGATAATGAAATTTCCTTTAACTTTATCCTGTTTAAGTTTTATATGGATGGAGAAACAATTTAATTAACTTTTAACAGAAGCTAGCCTTTTTTTTGGGGGGGGGGGAGACGTTTTACAGCATTTCAAGGATAGTTTCAAGAGGAAGGTAGTATAGTTAATCCATTATCTATTATAATTAGATAATTGATTAACTATCTAATTAAAATAGATAATTGATAAGTAAAAAACAGTTAATCAATTATCTCATTTGATATGTCATTTACAATCCTCATATGAGAAAACCTGAAACATCAATGACATTCTTTTTTTTCTTTTTGATAACTCAATGACACTCTCATTCATAAGAAAGTGCAAAAGAGTTGTTCCATGCACCCGTGCATCTCTAACAAATTCACGCAATAAAAACAGGCTAGTGACATCCCACCCATGAAAATTTAGCATCTACATTTTTTCCTATTAGCAAAGGGTTGCTCTAGGAAATGGTGCATGCATCTAATCAGCTATTCACATATTTGTTTCTATCCACATTTATCAAAATTTGATATTTCCTTTTATTATTGAATAAGTTCTCTAGTTACCCAAAATAAGTGTTATCTACTTATCATTTGGAAAATCATTTCCTCCATAACAAATTTCTTTTTGTCCCATATATGCAAAAATTGTAACAATTGTAACTTATATAGGATGAGGCACCGAAGAAAAATATAGATGGCCCACTGAAGTCACTTGCATAAGAGCATCATCAGCTATCATCCTCCGAATGTTCTATCATAAAAAGTTTGTTATACAACCCCTTGGAAAAGAAAAAGAGGATTTGATATTGGTGGAAATGATTCTGCAATGAGGTTATAATAAGTATAATGACAACCGGATGGCTACAGTGAAGATGGTATTGCAATAAAGGTTAAGATGACAATGTAGTGGTTGTCAATGGCTGCACATCATACTAAAGGTGGTATTAATGGTAGAGCCATTGCAGTGGCGTTCATGAGAGACAAGGGAGGGGCTTGTTGTGGTTATGATGATTGCTTTCAGAAAAGTACAATTGTATGATTGCATTAAATGAGTTACAGGAAAAGTACAAGGCAAACAGTAAAAGAAGGCGAAAAAAGGAAAAATATGAAGAAAGAGTTAAAGACAAATGGGTAAAAATGAAGGTGCCAGCTAACTTAGGTGTTAAAAGTTTCATGACATCATAAAAAACTTCGGATCCAATCCTGCCTTCCCTAGGTATGCAAAGGTATGGGGGAAAGGCAGTAAAAGAGGGTGAATATACTAATGGCAGCAAGGCAACTAATCTCCCCAAAACCCATGATTAAGTAGCCTCCAAATTTTGACACCCATGTTATGGAACTTGCTGCATGTTGAATAGCAACACTAAATAAAAGCTTCATGATATAAATAATAAATTTGGAAAGTTGTTATTCAAGGATAAAAGATCTTGAGCTAGCTAAGAACTTGAAAGTTTCAGGTTTCACAATGGTGTCTCATGTCTTATGTTAAGTTATGAGAATCTGGGTAAGCACTTTTCTCAAAAGACAGGCTTTACTTTTACTGATAAAAATTCGAACAAATGTAAATGCTAGTGGCAAGCTGGATGCAACATGATGAGGATAGAGGAAGAGGATGCATTAGGGAACAAAGACTTGATGATTCAAAACTGTGGCTATAGAAATCATACCTCTTCTCTGTTCCCCCATCCATCATAGCAAATATAAAAGCCATTTGGAGTATGCGCCTCAATTGTTCCATCATACCTGAACATTCAACTAATCAAACACAGGAAACCAAAGGTAAAACAAATGGGAATGAAAAATTTAAAACACAATTTGAATGAAATTCAGACATCTCTATTTTTTTAACATACCACTCCCCATCATCACTCCAAACAGCTTGAACTCTAGTGCCAATGGGTAAGTTTGCGTGATAATCGGACATGCTTCCTGAGTCCTACATTGGTGTGGGGGGGATATTATCACCAGAGAAAGTGAGGAATCACCCAAAAACACATAACAACATAAACAGCCAACATGTATTTACCATCAGTATCAAGAAAAAACAGTAAATGTTGGATGAACACTTCAGCAATCACAAAAGGTAATAAAGTACGGAATTAATACAATCCTCAGCTGCAACAACAGTATGAAGCAAGGACAATATCCCCATTCTGTAGCCCCATACCAGTCATATTGGATGGTTTGTTCCAACAATGACATTGCCATGTGATGATTGCACATAAATTCAAGACACATAATACCTTATTTAAGCCATGGCAAGTGATATGACAATTGCACACAAAATAAAATGTAAGACACCATGTTATATCATCATGCGTAACAGCACAACATTGTGAAACAGAAACCATCCACATCCCCCAGAACCAAAAATGAGATCCCAAATAATAGGTGAACCATACCTTTTGTAGGAAAAATTAAGAATAACACAAAGTAACCATTCATATAATCTCTGGATTTAATAACAAGACAACGAATTTCTAGCCAGTATATCCTTTTAAACTCAATTTAAAAAACAGAACTTCTATATTTTAAATAGAAGCCAAATCCATAAGTTGCATTTAAAAACTTCCCCATTCTAACATATAACTTATGCCTCATGAGGAAACAAAGCACATTTTCCACCCAAGAACCAAACACAAAAATTAATCAAAAGGATGTGGATTTACCATTTTATTACCCTTAGACTGAAGCAAACTTGGAGACACTCTACCACTAGTCCCCATATCTGATCCAGAAATATCATTTTGCTTTGCAGTTGCAAGGAGTTCTTCCGTCAAAGCAATCACCTGCATCAACACAACTTTAGCCCAAGCTCAAAATTCACACAAAAGTACATATGACCATTCATACTATTAGTAACACCATAAGGCCAAATTAACGTCATATTTCGAACTAAGAATCTCATTGTGAACATCTGAAATCAGGTGAGAGGGAGGGAGCAGGCTGGCCACCACGACACATAGCACACCTGCACAGGAACCAAGATAGAAGTGATGTGCCTCTTGACGAAATTTTCAGTTGTCACATATAGATCCAAATAACATTCTCATTCTCCACAGGGTTCCCATCCCCGAAGTCTACGAACTTTATTTAACATAAAAATCATCCTCACCTTTTCAGTCCTGAAATGAAAAATAAACCTCCACATCTGCCATTAGAAGTTAATTGATGTTGCTTTTGTGAACAACATTTTGATTCCTTCAAAAGAGAGAGGGTAGAGAAATAAAAGAAAGAAAGTTGCACAAAAGACTAGACAATGTGACCCTAGCGTTTGACAAAGGTTGACTACATTTCTAAAAACAATCATTCAAATCTTAAGTGACAGACTAAGGATAAAAGAGAACCCATATGTATAGATTTATAAGAGATCATATATATGTCAAGGCAAATTTTATAAGGAATTGAAAAAGAACACCAAAAGAATACAACCATAATACAAGAACTACCTCTTTAAGCTCCCTTTCCATGTCCACATATTCGGAGTTTCCAGGATCATCAACCAAAAGCTGTCTGACCTGTTCCACAGGTGATGCAGAAGTCATTACACAAATAACATATGGACAACAATATACAGAATCCATCAGCCCACAACCTACAGCATATATTTAGTTATTAAAAAAAAAAAAATCTTACAAGCTGGGCAGGCAAGCTTTCGGGATCATAGAAAAGAAGAATAGTAAACCAACTTACACAGCCTATAACACCAGTTTCCTGATCCTTTAAATACAAAGGATTGACCACAAAGAATCAGAAACTCCCATTCAATGTTTCACAAGTAGCAGCAATAGTGTAGCCTATTATGTCTTTGTTTGGTTTCCCTTATTTTTCTGTTAACATAAGTAAGTACCATTATCTTTTTTTCTCTGGTAACCAATAATGCATTAAGCAAATCCAAGAGAGGCTATTATACAAAATGCATACAAAAGGACCCCATAAGCATCATGTCCAAAGTTCTGTTTTTTTTTTTTGGTTCTTGACTTGCAATACAAGGACAACTGGCATGTTATGTCAGTTTTTATAGATGTCAATAGTAAAGTGGCATTGACACCACAAAAAACTCCTTACCTTAACTTCTAATCGACAAAGGCAAGATTGAAGTCTCTAAATTAGAGGAAAATCATAAGATGGCAGGGATAATACTTCTAAAATTTTGTCTTACTAAATATTATCCCTTTTTTTTTGGATAAATAATGTATATTCAAACATGTGTTACTACGCAACACAGAGCATTGAACTAGAAATTCATGAAAACAAGTGTATATTGGTTTCTCTCTGGGTTTAAATTTCAGAAACAGTGAGGATAGTATACAAGAAGATGTTAAGGCGCAATAGATAAGTCCGAAGAACAGAAAATTGATTTTTCACTACTCATAGAGAAAAACGACCAAAAAATAAAATTGAGTTAGTTAGTTATAGTTGTGCTGCACTTAGCTCGCCTTTGTCGGTGACAAAAAATATAGAATTTTAATTTTATTTTTATATTCTCTTCTTTTCTGTTCTTCTGGTTTCTCAGCTACCAAACACAACACACGCACATAAGTAGAAAACAGTATTTACAGAAAATGTAAACAATAAAAAACTGTAATTCGAATTACAAAAAAAACAAACAAACAAAACAAAAGAAGAACTAAGCGAATTCGAAACCTTCAAGCATGAAACCTAATCGAAACCATATATAATCGAAGCAAGAAAAATGAACATATAAACATTAAAATTGAAAAAAGAAAAAGAAAAATAAGAGACACCTGATGAAGCTGATCCTCGTAGGTCGCGAGATTTGAGGCCAACTCTTCTATGCTTACCTCTTCTCCTCCTCCTTGCATTTTTTTTTTTCTAAATTTTCTTTTAATTTTTATTTCAATTTCAGTTTCTTTATTTTTATGTTTTATTCAAACAATTTTTCTCCGATAGAAAGACTTTGTACAAAGAACGCAAAGAAGAGAAGAGAAGAGAACGCGAAAGGAGAACGATGAAAGTACAAACCAGAAGAAACCCTTCTCTAAACATTTACAGAGAGAGGGGTCGGACTTTAGACGCAACAAATGGGCCTGTTGTGGGCCGAACTTTAACTTTTTGGGCCAGGTTTAGGTTTGGATCTTGTTTAGTTGATGCAAGTTTTATGATGCCTCCTCTAAAACTTTGGACTAATGATTTCCATGTGTAATTTATTCGATTTAGGTTGCCTCCTGAACGAGTTGCATCCGATTTTATACTCGGTGTGATGGCAACTACTCTAATATAGAATGATTAAAACATTGTGGTCGCTCTAATACCAAATAATACAAACTTTATGCAAAACTCATCTTTGAAAACTAGTTTATAATGAAAGGGTATCCAAAAACTTATATATATATGGTTAAAATTATACTTGAGTCGTGTTAGAAAAAAATAATACCTTGTAAAGTCTTTTAAATAGCTCAATATATAGCATGTTGAAACATTACCCAACCCTAGAGCTTAAGCTTATAGGTTTGGGTTCAATTATGTTATATTAATTACTCACACTTATATGTCATCTTTCCTATTTGGGATTCAAACATTACTACACTTACATATATATATATTCAACAATTTTTCCCTCACATGTATGTCCATCACCACATTGGTACACTCCCCTTCAAACTTAATTTTTTTTTTTCAGCAAAAAAAAAAAAAAATCAATTTTATGGGTCATCTCCAAGATTATTTGCATGCATGTGAGCTATGTGGGGTTTTCCCATTTGTGCCTTGTGCTATGAACCTTTGATTCTTATTTCAATAGACCGTGTTCATACACACGTACACTTTTAACTTTTGTCCCTACTTCAAATATTTTTGATATCATAAATCATTGTCGGCTCTGATACCACTTGTTATAGAGCTTATAGAGTTTTTCTAGTGAACAAGAAACTGCTTAACTAAGAAATTTGAGCCTTATAAGTTTTGAGCTCAAGTATAATATATATAATCACTTACACTTATAACATTAAGGTTTTAACACCTGTTCAATGTGAAAATCCAACTTTTTTTACACTTGTGTATTCAAAACCATGTACGACACTTCACATTATAACACATTGTCTCATAATACGACGACGTACATTGCAAATAAACTAATACACCTTTCGTTGTCAAACCATGAAACTAATTAACCAATTATATATATGTTTCTCTAGATGCATGCATGCGAATGGGTTGTTCAATCTAGGACTAGGTGGTTGGTACATCGTGATGTCTCTTTCACTTATTTCTTATGATTACATGTGTCGCACTCCTATTGGATATAACTTTTGGTAGAAATAAATGGATAATTTCACAATAGTTTTTATGCACGTACAAACTCGAAGAGTCATAAATCTAAGACTTTTACTTAGCTCAAAGGCCTCGAATCGATCCATATATATCCGGTCAAAAGATTACCCTTTGTTGATCAAATTAATTAATCAATGCCTCTTCTTCAAACCCAAAAAAAAATCAAAAATAAATTTTTAAAACAAAAGATTTTCATACATGCATGATATATAAAGGCCAACATATAGCTTAATTAATTTATGAATTGGTTTTGTATTGAAACCAATTGATATAAATTAAGATTAAAAAGAGATCAGAGGGAGCGATATATGGAAAGATGTCGTACGAGGAGACTTGCAGCGATGATGATCATTATACTGCTGCTAGTTGTAGCCGAAGGTGGTATGAATTGGTACCTGTTTTGTGCTGAAAAGTGTGATTCTAAAAACAGTGGATGGCGACTCCACTTCGAGTTATACATGGAACATGCAATGTTGCTAATTGTATGATCAAATGCATAAAGCTTTACTCTTCTTTTAATTAGCATATATATGATCAGGTCATCTACGATTAATTGTATTGCAGGTTGATCATGAGCACCAATTTTTTTTTTTTTTTTTTTTTCATCTTATATATATATATGTTACAAGCCTCTCTCTCTCTCTCTCTCTCTCTTTCGATCGGATATGTAATAAGAAGGAAATAAATTATGCTCTTGATCTTAATAAATTAACTCTTATTTTAAAGAGTTTAAACTGATCGAATATTGTGAATTTAATTATCTTACCATTTTTCTGTATTTAATTATCTTTTTTTTTCTTCTTCTAATACTATGATGAATAACTACTGTTTGTCCCAAAAAGAAATTACCCAAATTGATTAAAAAAAAATACTCAATCATGGTTTTAATTAATTAACATAGCCTATTTTTACATAATTGATATCTTGCCACTCAAATAAAAACCTAGCTAGGTCTGTCTTTCCTAGAATATTGTCGATATCTAGAGACTGTTATAAATAATTTTAAAAAAAAAATGATATATATTGGTTTATTATGTTCAAAATTATAACCAAAGTTTGGTATTGGATACAAGTCTATTCATGAACAAATATATAAGCAGATTAGATATCAGAGTGCTAATGCTTTAGTACTTGTATGCCATTGGGTTGTTTTTTTTCTTTTCTTTTTAACATCCATCATGGAAAACTAATATATATATAAATAAATAAATTATCAAAAGAAAAAATCATTTAGATATGAAAACACCGTGCTCTGGAACCTAACAGGCCAGGTAATTAGAAATAATCCAATTATGTTGATGATCGAAGAGCAGTACAAAGAAGAATTTCCTTGTTTGATTCTGAGTGACATTTGGTTCGCTTGGCCTGGTTGGGAGTTATGGGCAGGGGAAGGACTCTTCTAGTTTGTATAATTGTATATATCGATCCCAACATTTGGGCCCAAAAGAGGAATGGCATTTGCTTAGCCCACAAGTTATCACCAAGGATATATATATATACTTCGTGAGCTTTGGGCTTGCATGGAATTTCTTCTAGTTTTCGTGGGAGTTGTTGCTGGTAGTTTTCTCTTTCACCTTCTTCAATCTTCATCGCGAGGATTTCCTTTGGGTTGTAGACTTATAGTTGTAGATAGGACATGTAATATTTGTACAATTAAGGTTGATAAGAACTATATAGTATATATGTACTCTTTTGTATATATGGTCCGTTTCTGTTTCCTTTTGTTATTTCCATGTATTTCTCTTTGTTTTTGTTTTTCTGTAACGTTTCTAGCCTGTTTGTTACAACGTACAACCGTCGTATGTTTCTTGTTTTCAACTCATCTATTAAAAAAAAAAAAATTAAGGCACACTTTGTTAAATATATTATCAAAGTTATTTTATCATTCACCTCATATTTTAATTAAATATTTTGTGTATTCAATATAATTTATTAATTAAGTGTTTAAACTTACACCTGAAGCGAAGTATTAGAATATTAATTAAATAATTAAATTAACCATTTTCATTTTGGCACTTGTAAAACTTGGGCAAGTTTGGCATGGATCTTCTCTTTATCTTGCTTAAAAGCTTCAGATTCTACCCCAATTTAATCAATTTTTTCACCCGAATTCGATTTCATCCCAACTGCTTCAACCTCAAACACCACTCCTTGAGACTCTGAAGTTATCCATGTTTCAATTCCTTCCTCTGCATAAATTAAATATTCAAAAAAAAGATGCAGTTGGAAATACAAGACGGCCCCCTCACACACAGACGCGCATTTTGTAGACCAAATACTCTTACAGTGGGGCAAGCCATTATCAAATCCATGACTAAAAGGATGGAACTCCAGCCTTCATGAGTGGCTGTTTTCCCTGAGGGGAGAGGGGGAGGAGGGGCCATGCATGCCGACTTTTAGCAAACAATTTGATTTACAGTTCGCGAGTGGTGTTTGGAGGACATGTTTGAGACATGTCTTTTTTGTTAAAAGGCACGTCATTTGACAAAATGAACATGGAAATGGCAACAACTCCAGTACATGCATTTTGTAATGGATCACGCATCTCTCTCTCTCTCTCTCCAGAAGTCACTTTCTTCCTTTTTGACTTTATTAATTCACAGAGCCATAGAGGCTTCATTATGTTCTATATGCGTGCATGACATCATGTTAGTTAGATTTCCTCTAAAGAACACTTCCTCTCAAGTAACAAATTAAGCTGTAGCCGGCCACCACTTACACATTACTTTCTTGTCATTCAAAAGAGAGTAAGGAGGCCCTCCCGATGATCAAGGAATGACATTGTTGTACAGGTAAAGCAGATACACATAAAGATATATAATGCATTACATGTTGTCAATAGGGTTAGATATAATTCCCCATAAGAACTTGTGTACACTTAAAAAGTGCATCTTCTTTTCCGATCCCACCTTTTTCTTTTGCATTTTCCAATTGAGTTTATTATCATAGCACATGGTTCAACAAAATAAGATATATCTAGATTCTAGATCATAGGTCTTCTTTTGGTCGGCAATTGCATGGATAAAGTATCTTTGTGAGTTTCACTTATAAACCATTATCTCTTACCCGATTATCTTGGTATTGCGTAGAGAGAGAAGAAAAAAGAAGGAGAAAAGAAGAGGATATTATATCTAGACATTGGCCTTAACGAGAAAAAGTAAAGATCGAGTGAGATACATGCATATAGCTTTCTACCTCCAAGGTTCACGGATGGCATTCTTTTATAATTATATACAAAAACTATTAGCCTCCAGAGAGCCCCTTATCCCATTACATAATTTTTCACCTATATATATATATATATATATAGATAAAGCCAGATGCTTAATTAAGGTATATTATGATCATCAGCTCCAACGTTTTTTGCATTGTTGAAGCTATAATGGTTATAGTCCTCCGCATGAATCTCATGAATGTGGGATGTGCTTGATGAGGTTGAATTGTTAGCAGAATACCACCTGGACCAAAAGAGATAGTTGAGGAAGTTGAGGAAGCTGAGGGCTGCCAGCAGCCAATAGAAAAGATCTAGCCTGTCTTTGTTCAGGTCATTGTCATGGAGCCAACCACCATTTGAGGAGCTTGAGGTAATCTTATTCACCATTGAAACCAACAGGGAGCTGAGAAAAAACCCAAAGGAGTATGAGCAATATGTCATGGCTGTTAAAAATGCTTGCATCCCTTTCAAGGATTGTTTGTAAAAGAACTCGATGAGCCCTACTGCTGTGAACATTTCAGAGAATCCAAAGATTAAGAATTGTGGGGCGATCCAAAAAATGGATAGTATTTTGTCTGAGTTTACCGCTGAATCCCTTCTCTTTTTCTCCATAATGGCAGCTGCAACCATTGAAAATGTTGCAAAAAAGAGGCCAAATCCTATCCGCTGTAAAGGGGAGATTCCGGATTCGTGGCCAGTGATTTTTCTTGCAAAAGGGACGAAGAAAGTGTCATAGAGAGGGACTACAAAGATGAGCAATATGTATGGGATGGCTTGAAGGGAAGCTGGTGGGATGTGGAAGGATTTGGTGAGTTGAGTGTTCATTGCACTTCCTTGTTGAACTGAGAATGTTTGGAGTTGAGCTAAAATGGTGTTGAAAATAATGGTGCATGCAAAGATGGGAACAACTGAGATCAAAATCTTCACTTGATTCACTTGGGTAACGCTGCACAATCTCCATGGGCTTTCCTTTGTATTAGCCCCATCTTGGATTTTGAGACAAGCCTTGTCCAAGAACCTGATATTTTGACCAAATTGTTCATTAAAAATAAATAAATAAATAAATAAATAATCCCTAAACTTATTAAAATATAAATTTGGTTCTTCAATATGGTCAAAAATTGCGGAACTTGTAGCAATTATGCCACTATATCCTCAAGCATGCTTAAGAATTGAAAAGGGAAAAGAAGAAAAATAAAAAAAAATAAAAAGTAATATAACAACTTGATGATGGATTCGTAAAAATAGGATCGAAAAGATAACTTAGGCTAAAAAATCTAATCACTTATTTTGACTAGCATACCATTAAGTTGTATAGTAGTCATATAATAGTCTACTAAATAATATTACTTTAAAAAAAAAATGAAAACAACCAGTTTTTTTTTCTTGGGCTAGATAATAATTAGGTACAATAAAAATTGTTTATGTATTGTTCAAACTCTCTAAACACCTACTGGGGTTAATTTCGAATGCCTTCTCTTATTAGCTGCCAATTACATGCTGAGTGCAATGTTTGAACATAATGAAAAGTTAAGCTTAACTAATTTGCTCATATTCTTTAATCTTATTGTATTTCATGTATGATCTGAAAATGTGTGACGATGAAATGGAAAGAAATGCCTTCAATTCGTCTTTGAAATATACCTGAACTTTTCAGTGTGAAGGAGACTGCCAGTGTCAGAAGACAATGTAACGTGGTTATTTGGTACATTGCCTTGGCTTCCGTGAAGACTTTGTCTGTTAGATGGACACACCTGCTTTCTTTTTGAAAATGCAGCGACAAAAACCTGAAAAGAAACATTGTAGAAACGACATACACATGAATTAATTAATTAATTAATTAATTTTTTTTTTAAAAAAAAAAGGAAAATTTGGTAATTGACAGAGATACATATAAAAAAATGGAGTTCAATTTTTATTTCTTTTTAAATGATGCAGAGCTAGCAGATAGTACTTTTATTTATATTTTAAAACCTTATATTATTTATTTATTCAACAACCGCAATCAACATATATGGACAAAATTGCATCCATAATTGGCTGAATCAAACAGTTATACCCATCATGGAGAACTTTAATAAATCACTAAAATGCATTCTTTATTGGCAGAAGAAAATACCAAAATATTCATCCCAGGTCATAATTGTACAGTAAACTCATATGTATGAGGAAATTGAGGAATCAATGAAATTAAATTATTCTTAAAATAAGCGAGGCACAAGGTATACACATGGAAGATATATATGACAAAAAAATTAATAACAATACTTGCGCAATAATATAAAAAACAATATTACTCTTTATGTTTATTTATTATATTTATAACATTAAATTATTTAAAATATGTTACAATCGATATAAAATATGACATCATGCATGTGAAAATAGGAAGAAAAAAAAACTATATATATATATTTAAAAGAAAGATAAGAGCAGTTGAGAATAATTACTTGAGCAATGGGGGTGAAGATGCTGCCTTGAGGGGGCTTGTTCCGATAGTAAAGAGTACCAGAAACCAAGCTGATTAATCCCATAGCCATGGCAACAGCAGAGACTCCAAAGCCAACATCCATGCCGGAATGAGTTTGAACCCACACTAGAATAGTAAGGGCAATAAGTTCACCCACAGAGAAGGCAAAATAGGCAGCATTGAAGTAGGTGGAGAGCTTCTTGGATTGCTTGGGATTATCTTGGTTGAACTGGTCAGCCCCATGAGCAATCATGTTGGGTTTGACACATCCACTGCCTAATGCCACTAAGTAAAGTGCCACAAAGAATATCAAAGCCTTCATGCCCTTGGCTTCTTTACAGTGTTCTCCATCAGACAGCATGTTGCAAGGTGGTGGCTTTAATTGTGGAAGATGAGCTTGAACTGAGAGTAATATGAAACCCTGCACATTCAAAAAATAATAAATTAAAAAATAAATAAATAAATAAAAGTGTAAGATTGGAAATCATGTTCTCTCTGTCACACACACAAATAAAAACAGAAAATTTTACTGTTCAGAGCATATATGGTAGTAAAAATTATAATTTGATAAAATAACAAATAAAAAAGGAGCGAGTGTTGAGACAACAGTAAGATCCAGACCAGGACCAGTCCTCTCCACAGGATAATAGATGTCATTGTTGTTGTGCCATGACAGCACTTTCGGTTCTTCAAAAGCTTAAAAAATGCTTTAAAAAATGAAGTAATTGGCAAATGGTGGGCTTACAGCCACTTGCGTGTTGTGGGGGGTTGACTAGTTAACTGGCTAGAGAGTAGAGAGAGACAAAAAAATGGAGGGAAAAAGAAAAGGTGATGTGAGATAAAAAGCAGGAAGGCTTACAGAAAGTTCAACAAAGCCAAAGATGAGCATGGTCCAGAAACTCCCAAGATAAGAGTCTGAAAGGTAGCCGCCAAGGAGCGCGAGGAGAAAGACAGTTCCCACGAAGTTTGTCACTATGTTTGCTGACTTTGCCAAAGAGAAGTGCATCTCGTTTATCAAATATGTTATCAGGTTGTTCCCAACTGCAGCTATGGCCATTATCTCAAACGATTGTATCCCTGAAAATGCATATTTATAATAAACTCTCCAAATATATGCATAACCAATGCAATAGTAAGTGTAAAAACAAAGTTTGAGAGAAAGAAATAGCAATAATACTAGCTACGAAATAGTACTGTTATCATAATAAAAATTAGACTTTAATTTTTTTTTTTGTTTTACTGTCAAGTTATCTCAATAGTAAGACAGTACCCACATATATAGAAAAAGCATGAAAGATGAAGATGAGGAATTGAGCAAGTACCAAGAACAAAAGTAGCAGCTTTCATCCCGCCATGTTTGCTAGGGTTGGAGGGTCTCCCTCTCCAATCAACAGTGGTTTCTTCACACACTCCAGACATTTCCAAGCTCTCCCTTTTACTTCTCTCTTTCTCACACTCTCTCTCTCTCTCTCCCAAAGCAAGCTAGCAAAAGAGAAATTAAGAGAGATAGGACTTGCTAGAATTGTTATGCTGAATTTGAGGCAGATGAAGTGGCTTGCTCTTAATTTATAAAGCCAAGTCCCTCTATCTCTGTCGCAAAATGAAATTCTAAACCCACACGCACTATGCCCACGTGGAGAACACTGCCACCAGAAAATGGATAGAGTTGGTGTGCTTTTTTGATGAATGAAGCGTGTGTGTTGCGTTTTGTGAGTAGAGTTGACATGGAGAGTTGCCTTTTCGGCCCTCTTTGTTTGGTGGTCCATATATATCGAGCTTAATAATATCTTCTCTCCCATGTATTATAATAATTCAAAATCCATTTCTTCTGTTTTTAAAAGGTAGTTCAATCGACTGTAAATTACGCCTAATGAAATAGAAGTTACAAATTCGAATCCTCCCTCTTCGTTCCCTTGTGTGGACATGTCAAAAAAAAAAAAATTCCATTTCTTCCTTTTAATTTAATTATATTATTATTAATGATGTTGTTGTAACCGCGTACAATGATGATAAACAGTATATAGAATCGAAAAGAGAGAGATCAAGAGAGAGAGACACACATATTTAACGTGATTCGGCAATTTGCCTACTTCCACAAAAAGGCGGCTATTATTCTGATAATAACTCGGGTTTACATCAATGAGATATATATATAGTAAAACACCCAAAACCCTACGTTTACGGACGCGTAAGGAACTTGTACAGGCGTGTACGGATTCCATATGGAAACTGTACGAAATCCCTAAAATAACCCTGTACACCTATACCGTACCGCCCCCGCACCACCACAACCTAATCGTCCCCCCGCAAACTTAAATACGCCTATAAGCCAATAGACTCTCGCTCCGTGAACGTCGCTATCGCAACGTTCACTACGCTCCCGTCTACTTGGCCCTCCACTGATGTTAATATAAGCCATTAACTCCAACAAATGTTTTAGGGACTTGACAAACACATGATTATTACTATTATACTATATATATATAGTTAAATAATGATATCATTTTGTTATTTTCTATTTACTTTAATGAAGAGTAATAGTGCCCCACACTCATTGTATCATTCTATACTTATGGTATCTTTTTTGTCATTTTCTAATTATTTTAATTAAGAGTAATAGTTCCCCAATGTTCATGATATTATTTTTTTTTGGTGCAAGTCATATTAACCACTCATTCTTGTAATATATTTTTATTGCTTAACTTAATTATTAATGTTCCACTCAAATGTATTTTTGTTGCATCCTATTATTCAATAACACGATATCTCCAATTATTAATATGAATGGTTAAGATTAAAACCCACTATTTTTAGCACAAACCCACTTAATACTTGGAGATGTCTTGACCGTTCGTACGTATTCGGTAAGAGGAGATCATCTCTTGTTATTGAATATATAACGTACAGGATGCAAACTGAATTCATTATAAAAATACTGTTGCATGTATGGGGACGTATGCGTTGATCGATCGTGCATATTTCTATATATGAAATATATAGAACCTAATAGATGGTAGCTAGCACATGCATGATCTTTTCTTATTGCACTAATTTTTATTTTATTTTTTGGGTAATTTGTTATTGTACTAATTAATTAAAGTAGATGAAAATCTGATAAACTATATATGCAAATAAAATTGCCAATAACTGCTGCTTTTTTCGTTCAAATTAATGATTCTACCACTAGCCCTATATTTAATTCAGCTCACATGCATGCAATTCTTTTTGATTTTATGATCTTATGCTATCCTCATTTTATAATCTAGATTCTTTGCATTCTTGTCTAATGAGGTAATACATCCAAAAATTTCTGTTTCGTAAAGTGAGCTCATCATAAAGCAAATCTTCCTCATATGATCTCATTCATAATATATGAGATTTATAGTAACAAAAATTATACAATAACAATGCAAAAGGTTAACAAGATAAAAGGTTTATAATTATATTTTCATATTTGTGTGAATCTTGTGACTAGAGTATACTGAGAGATAGAGAGTTACTGAAACTTCAAATTTTAAAACCAATGGATTAATTAAACCAAATTGTTAAAACTCATAAGGTATGTTGGCCTAATTTTGTTTTGGAATCAGAATATGCATGGAAATTAATTAAGTACTAGTATATATAATACATGAATGCATATAAAAGAGTTTTTTTTTTTTTTTTTTAACATACATATAAAATAAAATAAAAAAATAATAAAAAATGAGTTAAGAATGCAGAAATCATTCTCTCTTTTTTTCTTTTCTTTTTTAGTTTAGTTAAATTACTACTTATCTTAAAAGTTTAAGTTAATAGGTGTTGAAATATATATATAAAATATAAAATACGAAAAAATGAAAGAAAAGAGAGCAAAAGTGGAGAGAGAGAAGAGAGAGTGCGGAAGCATATAATAGACTACATTTCTTCTATATTGATGTAAATATGATGATTACATAGGCCTCTATAAATAAAGAGGCTAAGAGTGATAAGCAAGAAATCCTAAACTAAACCCCATAACATATAAGGTAATATAATAAACTAGAGTGATAAGTAAGAAACCTTAAACTAAACCCTAAANGTTTAGTTAAATTACTACTTATCTTAAAAGTTTAAGTTAATAGGTGTTGAAATATATATATAAAATATAAAATACGAAAAAATGAAAGAAAAGAGAGCGGAAGTGGAGAGAGAGAAGAGAGAGTGCGGAAGCATATAATAGACTACATTTCTTCTATATTGATGTAAATATGATGATTACATAGGCCTCTATAAATAAAGAGGCTAAGAGTGATAAGCAAGAAATCCTAAACTAAACCCCATAACATATAAGGCAATTAAGAAACTTTAAACTAAACCCTAGAACATATAAGGCAACATAATAAACTAGAATAATATAAAATAGGGTTAAATACTTAATTAGTCCTTGGGGTTTAAAAACTTTATTTTTTTCCCCCTAGGGTTTAGAAAGTGACCAAATTAGTCCTTATGATTTTGAAAAGTGACCAAGTTAGTCAATTCGTTAGTTGACCGTTAGTTAACTTAACGGAGTGACACGTAGACCAATTAGAAGTTGACATGTGGCCACCTAATTAAATTTTTTATTTTTTTAAAAAAAAAAAGAGAAAAAAAAAATATTTTTCAAAAAAAAAAAAGGAGAAAAAAAATAAATAAATAAAACCTGGGGTTCCCAAAGCTCGCCGATTCCGGACGAATAGGATGAGTCCCGGCCCAATTCGGTCTCCGAGTTCTTCACCTCCTCGCCTAAAGAATTCCCAGAAGGCGGCAGACCAAGCTCGTCGTCCGAAGCTTCCAGAAGATACCCAAGCTCGGGTTGGGACTCTCCAGAATCCGACGTCAGGTCGACGACTAGCACCGGCGAATAAGTACAAGCCTGAGATATTTCTTCCTCAGCTCTTCATGACCAAGTTGAGGTCCTGAATCGTCGAATCAGCCTCCGTTTCGTCGAGGAACCCAGAAGGTCTTCCCTGAGACGCTTCACCCGCCCAAGGGGTGGCCATAGCCACTGTTTTCTTTTTTTTTTTTTTTTGAAAAAAAAATATTTTTTAATTTTTTTTAAAATGAAAAAATTAATTAGATGACCGTGTGTCAACTTCTAATTGATCCACGTGTCAGTCCATTAAGTTAACTAACGGTCAACTGACGGATGAACTAATTTGGTCACTTTTCAAAACCACAAGGACTAATTTGATCACTTTTCAAACCCTAAGGAGGAAAAAATAAAATTTTCAAATCCTAAGGACTAATTAAGTATTTATTCTAACATCCCCCTCAAACTCAAGGTAAAATATTTTGGAATCTTGAGTTTGAAATCCAAAACAAGGATCATGGCGGTGGCTGAAGCCGGGAACAAGCTGTAGATGGTAGTGATTGCTGGAAGAGATAAAGGCTGGCGAGGCGGCCAGCGATGGTAGCAAGTGGCTGGTGAATGCAGGTTCAAAAGGGCCGACAATGGGCCAAAACTCCAACGATGATCGGTAGGGCTGTAAATGAACAAAGCTACCCGTGAACTCACTCGGGATCGGCTTGATAAAGCTCAGCTAGTGCCTGACTCGATTATTAAATGAGTCGCTCGTGGACACGGAACTATACTCGATTATTAAACGATACATACTCGTATAAAACCTAGCTTACTCGTTTAAAATTCGTGAACATACTCATATATAGGGGCTCGACTCGCTTGTTAACGCGACTCGTATATATATAAATATATATATATTAAAATAGCTTATATCATATATATAACTTATTAAATAGTTTATATATTATAAATACTATTTATGCTTATATAGTATGTAGCATAAATACTAAATCTATATAGTTAAAATATTAATAATGTAGTCATATAGTGTATAAATATTTATAGTAACTAGTGTATTGTGTGTATTAAACTAAGTTAACTAATTAGCTAATTGGTTTAGTTATATATATATATAAATGTTAGATAATTTTTTTTTTCTAAGCAAATGTTAGATAATTTGTATATATAATAAACGTTTTTTTTTTTTTTTTTATCAAAGTCAATTTCATATATTAGTAATATTAACCATGTTTATTAAACCTTTTTTTTTTTTTTTTTTGCTACTATTAAGTGTTAAGAGTAAACTCTTTTTTTATTTTCCTTGTATTTGTTTGCTTATAAGTATCCCATACCAATAAAATAAAAACAAACACACTTCTCTCACAATAATAGTTAGCTTATCCATTATCCCACATGGAAAAAAACAAAAAATCTTTCTCACCTAAGTAATAATAAAAAATAAAAAATAAAATTAAAAAATGATGCAAGCCTCTCTTACTAAGCCAAGTTTTTTTTTTTTTTTTCTAAAAAAAAAGTTTGAATTAGCTGAGCCGGCTCGACTGGCTCGGCTCGCATAAGAAATTTTCCTTAGTGAGCCAAGCCAAGCTTAAGTTTTGGAGCTCAACACAAGTTCAGCTCGAACTCGAATTTGTGAAATTTTTAAATGAGCCAAGCTTGGACAGCCCTCGCTCGCCTCGTTTACAGCCCTAATGATCGGAGAACAAAAACTAGCCGTTAATCCTGTGAAGGGCCAAACCACATTGTGCCAAGGTTCGAAAGGTTGAAAGTAACGGCTGGAGAAATACCAGAGAGCGGAGACAAGCAGCTAAAAGAATCTGGTGAAGAGCCAAACCGCAACTGACAATGAGGCCGGACAATGGAAACTAGCCGTTAAAAAAAAAATCCTATGAAGGGCCAAACCACACTATGCCAAGATTCGCCAATGAAAGAGCCATGGATCATAACAAAATTGGGAGATCGTTAGAAGAGAATGCCATAAAACACCAAAAAAAAATAATGTCATAAGACTAATGAAAACTAATGAAAACCACAAAAACAGAAGTGTGGCTCTGATATCATGTTGAAATATATATAAAATATAAAATATGAAAATATGAAAGAAAAGAGAGCGGAAGCGGAGAGAGAGAAGAGAGAAAGCGGAACCATATAATAGACTACATCTCTTCTATATTGATGTACATATGATGATTACATAGGCCTTTATAAATAGAGAGGCTAAGAGTGATAAGCAAGAAACCCTAAACTAAACCCTAGAACATATAAGGCAACATAATAAACTATAATAATATAAAATATTCTAACAATAGGAAATGAGAAATTTAATCATTCAATATTTAATACTAATACTCTCTCTCACATATATGATCAAACGAAAAGTTGATTATTTTAATTGAAAATAGGAGGTGAATTCAAAACATTTGCTCTAAATACTATATTAAATTACCACTTATTCTCAAAAGCCTGGACTTATAATAGAAAATAGTAAATTTAATCATTTAATTCATACTTTAACAAATTTGAATAATTTGCCAATCTAAAATGGTTTTGTAGAAATTAACATCCTGATTAGAAGAATCAAGTAAACTATGACATGAAAGTACGAGTGGGAGTAATAAATAAATAAATTTAGAAAGAAAAGAAAAAAGTTGGAGGTTAGGCAGGGTTGTAATTGTAGGTGGGTTCAGCACTGCACTTGGTGAAAGAAGAATGATGAGTTTTGAATTAGTTTGCACTAGTGCAACGTACTGTTAAGTGCTTATTATAATGCATAGTTTGGTGCGGGGGAAAACAAAGACAAGGAAACCAAGTCAAAAGGTTGTCGGCGTTTAAAAACAATTTATAGTGTTCAAAAAATTTTGTGTTCATTGGATAATTAATCCACTGCTTTCTTGTAGGTGCTTTTATCCTTAATTAATTTGTCTCATGCAAAGTAGATATTGCTGCATTATAATCTTCAATTAATAAGAATGTCGAAATTGACATGCTACTTACTTTGTTTATTTGTCTTCCAAACACCAAAAGGGTCTTCATTCCGGAGGATATATATACACCTTACCCAGCCCCAACTTTTATTACAGGCGCAACAGCTAGAACATTATCTACTCTCCATACCTATTTGACATAAGTAGACGTGATGTGTTTTAAGTAATTGTTCATATCAGACATTAAAAATAAAAAAGCATGTCACGTCATCTATATGAAAATGACCTTATCTTCTCTATAATATGCTTGCATATGTATATGACACTCTTAAAAATGAAGCACTTGTATTTATTCCTTTTGGGTGAACTAACATAGTCATTTGTTTAATTTTAATTAGGTCCATAATAGGAAGTGTCAATTTTGTAGACACTTACTCTCACCCTATATATAAGTTTAGGTCATTATGTAAAAATTAGAGTTGAGAGTAATAATCTCTCTACCCACACAAAACACAATTTTCTTTTATACGATTGGGCATCAACAAGAGATTCAAGAGGTAGGTAGTAAAAGCTTGTCTCGTCATTAATGAAAGTATGTGATTCTTCTCCTTAGTCTTTACATGCTATGAAGAAAGACTATATCTATTATTGAAATATTTTAACACCAGCATCTCTATACATGATTATTAATTAATTGCGAAGATTGCTATGAGAGTAGAGAATTACAAGTTTTGTAGCTTCAACACACTGAACAATGCTTGAGAAATTGAGTTGGAACAGGTATAACTTTAAATTAAAGAATTTTTCAATCTTTTTCTTTTCTTTTCTTTTCTTTTCTTCGTGGTGGCCCAATTTCAAATAAAATGGAGGAGATCTATTTAGTTGCTTTTAAGGGGTAATTTTGTCATTTTTGAGCTCCCTATTTTTCATTTGGACAAAAATACTCCCTAAAAGTAACTAAATGAATCCCCTCCATTTCATTGAAATTGAGAGAATCCTTCTCCGATTGGACTAGCCTAATATTAGATTGGTGTAAAGGTTTAACTTTTTCGATTATGGAGTTTTAAGCGTATTTCTTAAGATAAATGTTACATATTACACCTTCATCACACTCTCATCGTATTGAGCTAATGTGATAATGTTCATCAACCATTAATTATTTTTTTTTCTTTTAACAATGGTTAAGTTAAAAGTTGATAGACACTGACACATTAATTTCACTCAAGATGAAAGTATAGCACGTAATATTAATACTTTCATTTCAAAAACATAATAATAACTACCAATTCAAATCTTTTTCCTTTTCAATTCCTTTTTTTTTTCTTAGACTTTCAGTTACGAATTAAATAGAAGGGATCATATAAAGAAGAAAACGAAACAAAGCATCTTTTATATTTTTTACCTTCTTTTATTCGATCAAAAGTTTTTTTCTTCTTCTTTTTTATTGAAGGGTCAAGCCTAGATTTACTTGTTTATTGACACGTGTCAGTAATGTATAGGTTTGTCGGCAATGGAAAGTCAGTGTTCAATTGCATGCCACCTTAGACATACATGATCTCTGTTATGCTTTGATTTTAAGGTACAAGGAAAGGTGTTTTGAGAACAAAGCGGGAGACAAAGTGGAGACAGAACATATGAATCCTAAGTGGATCCCATAAATATACATATATGTATATATATAATCCTATGCACAAAAAATAGGGGTTGAGAAATTTGGTCTGCCCCCACTTGAAGTAAGTATGAGTCATACTCATGCCTATATATCAACATTGAAAAAGCCTATTTCTCCTCCACAAACTCCGACTCTTGTGTGAAAAAATGCAAGAATTCTGTCCATATATAGTAGGTGATATTAAGGATGGAGTAATATGTTATTTAGTAGACAGTTATCTGACTGTCACATAATTTGATGTTGAGCATTGGGCAATGAAAATCAACCCTTAAATCAACATTTGAAAGAAACAAAAAATGACTAATTTTCATTGCTACGTCATTCAAGTTATGACAGTCATATAACTTATCAATCACTTTGATTTTGATGAATGGCAAAACTTTTTTTTTCTATAAAATGTATTGTCAAGAGATTGGATTCGGCTTGGGTCTTAATCCAATTAAAAATTGGACTAGTTGGGATTGAGACGTTTTCCATAAGATGACGCAAGAGACAAATCTAATCGCACTGAGTTCGGTTTCAGCTGAAATTACGCCTAAGCCAAATCCGTCAAGATTTAAAATTCATTCTTTAAAGTGACCCACAATGTTGCTATTGGAAAGGTAAAACTAGTGTGGAAGTTGGCTATGATCGCCAACCACATTGCTAGCCATCTTTGCATATTTGTGGACATGAATAAAGGAGAGTTTCTACTTTTTGCACCTATCTAGATCTAGTATCTTCTTGATATGGCCTACACTGTGTTGCATACTAAGACCAAGAATGTGGTTAAGGAGGGGTGTTATTCAAATCCAACAGTGAGCACGCATGATAGTGCTTCAATTTAATATATTTACTATGGATATATGTCAGAGCATTGTCTTATGGCTGGTCAAATATTATTTTGGCTAGTCGGATGATAAAATTGAAGCCAAAGAAGCTGCATCCAGCTTAGCAATTTGAAAAAATATTTGGTGAACTTTTACGGCAAATGTAAAACAATGCATTTTTTCAATCTAAAACATTCTCTCTCGTCTTAATAAGAAATAATATTTAAATAAAATAGTGCTTTGGAGTGAAATGTAAGTATTTTGAAAAGGTGAATAATTAAAATAAAAAATTGTAATTTTTTTTTATATCTAAAATGGAAAGAAAATTTGCTCATGTGAACACTCTCTCAATCTTTAAAAATTCTTGCTCTCTCCATGTTCGATGTGGGAGTTACTATTAGGCCGTCTCAAGCACTCATGTAATGTTCTCCTCTTCTCATCATCTAAATTAAAATATTAAAATATTAAAATATTAAAAAAAATCACCAACAATACTTTTGAATAAAAAAAACATTAGAGAAGTACAAATGCAATTCAACAAATCACCGAGACTCTTTAACACTATTGTGGGGTGCCAAAAAGCTACAATATAATATTCCACATAGTAAATAATTAGAAAATGCGGTAACTTGGTGCTGAGCAATGCTAAAAATATGTTACTTTAATATTTACTCAGAAAATGACTTTGTCTGTCGGCAGTTCCCCCCACCACCACCCCTCTTCCTCTATTCAAATTTGAATATGGTGTGGGCTATGAATTCCTAATAATATCTCCATTTATTACAAAGAAAGTAAAAAAAGGGTATAAGTAAAAAAATCAGTGTCAACAGTCAAGATTATTTTGAAGCAAATTGTATTCACTTGTTACCACCGAGGGCAGTAGTTCAATGGTCTTGTTTGAGTGCACTTGTGAGTGTTGTGTCCCACATTGAGAAAATATAAAAGAAGAGAGTGCTTAATATACCTAAGTGGACCTTAACCCATTAGCTTAGGCTTTTGGGCTAGAGTTATATTCAATTATGTATATTAATGTGTTCTTGGTATAAACTCCATATCGCTTCAATCTCCCGACAGGTCTCAAAGAACTTCTCGTGAAGTTGGGCATGCACTAGGGCTTGGGTTCGATTTTTGCAATAAAAATCTCTTAGCCTATTAGTGTTAGCTACCTTGAGTCCTATTGATACCCTAGTAGTCCAAGTGTTAAGTTATGACTTGGTCAGTCTTGAAGGAGCGCATGTGGTTTCCACCGTATAGGCCCCTCCTGAGCAGCGCCCCGCAAGTTAGTGCTACTATGGTCATGCTCAAGTAGGATAGCTATAATTGGCCTCCCCCTCCAACCTTTTTTAATTAGGAAAAAAAAAAATTGTATTCACTTGTTGGGTTTAGATATATTTTTAGTCACATATATTGCTAAACTTTAGCTTGTTTAATTGTGAGCATTGTGTAATGAATAGAAATAAATAATTAATCATGAAGCCAAAATCCGCATAGGCACTTTCTCAGCCTAGGAAGACCGCAAATATTTTAGAAGAATGGCTTAGAAGCTTCTCAGGGTAACCCGATTGGAATTAGGAAATACTTCTGATAACCTCTCTTTGTGGCCGGTCAAGTGGGCGGCATTTAATGCCAAACTGCTCATGCGACGGAGGAGGGTGGTATTCTCATACTTTTTCGTCGTGGGCTTCTTAGAAAATCTGCTAACACATCGTGGTTTTTCCTTTTTCAGGTAAGAGAAATCATATCTAATACTGGGCAAATCATTGCTTGGAATGGGCTTTTTGGTCTAATTCAGTGGGCATAATTCAAGTGTGTAAATTAATATTATATTTTATTTTGTTTCATATTCTATGTAAGTTTCATTTTTCCTTCTTTTTTTAAAAAAAAAAAAAGAAAAAACGGAAGTTAATTGAGATGATCAAAACTTTTTGGTAAAGAAAAAAAAAAGAGCTATGTATGAAATTGAGGCAATATAGGCTATAGAACATACTTTCACAGGTGTATGGCACATGAAAGGCACCTTTGTCATCCAAAAGTACCTTCTTCTTTTTAAAGTCATATTGAGAAGTACTTTATGAACAACTAAAGGGGACATGGTTTTTACACGACCCGTAAACTTATATAAACCCAGCACGAAATTAGCAAGTTGGGTTAATGGGTTTAACCCGTTTAGTTAAACAAGTCAAATTAAATTTCATATCCATACTTGATACAACCCGAACCTGAATCCAACATACGAACACGAATTACAACACCGTACCCTAAATCCTAATACTATTGGACCATTGCCATGTTGGCAAGAACTATGCCATTTCTACGTATGCCAGTACTCGAGAGGTCTAACTCAACCACACTGTCTACGAAATGAGTGCAATACACATTGTAGACCATGTTCAACCCCTTTGGCTGATTGTCAACGACTCAACAAGGTGTGATGACGGCTTCATGTACATTTCACACACATTGACCTTATTTTTCATGTGATAGGGACCATCTTGGCCGTCCTAATCTCTACCACTATTGGACATTACATGTCACGCGCGCCAACTCTTTGGTGTTCATAATTTATGGCAAAAATAGGTTGAACTTGGACACAATTCAACCTACTTGTGAGAATAAAAATATGGCCAAAGACAAAGGGATTCAAAGCACCAAACCATTTTCAAACACTCTTCAACTCTCACCAATAAAGTCAAAAAGGCCTTGGATATAAGTCGGTAGTTGGGCACTCTAAAGGGTTTCTTCTACATACATTGTCCCTTCTTTCCGTGAGCTTGTTTCCACTCACCTCTCATCCCTATCTCCATTTGGTCAATCATCCACAAATGCACCAATTAGAGCATTTTTTTTGGGTTAACCATAGATTATTTTGACTAGTCCCATAGTAAAAATAGGCAAAGATAAATAAAAATAAATAATAACCCCATGCATCTTGCTAGTCATTTTAGCTTCTTTTTTTTTTTAAAAAAAAAAAAAAGGCTAGTTGTTCCTGCATGTGCTTAACAAATTTGATGCGCATTGTAACTCAACCATACATAAATTAAATTTTTTTAAAATAATCTAATTCACTCTTCTTTGAGAATAGTAAAAACAAATAAAGAAATAATATTTTAAATAAAATAGTGAAAATAAATAACTAAAATGGAGAGTGCATTAGCAAAGTAGATGTTTGAGAAAAGTTGGTAGCTTCATTTTTTTTTTAGAAAAAAAAAGGGTAATTCAATGCTCACTTTCTTTGGGCCATTTTAGAACTTGGGTTTATCTTTATCATTCATTAAAGACAAAGGTCTATTAATTATTATCAAATAAATTAATGGGCGAGTGTCAAAAAATAAAACAAATAAATAAATGGGCGACCACATGCCAATAGAGAATACAAGACCACTAGAAATAAAGTTCCATGCCGAAATTGACCAATTATCTCAGTCTTCAAATTTGGTAGGCTTCGACCATACATCATTTATATATATGCTTCTTTATATTGCTCATGCGCCTCAAAATTTGCTTTTTCCCTTAAGGTCAAGGCCATTTTTAATTATTTTAGGGTTTTTTTTTTTTTTCGGGTGAGACACTTCCACACGTTTGTAGGTCTCCTTTTATTTACAACTCCCACCACAAAACCATAATAGCATTTCTTTCTTTTTCTTTCAATATTTTTCCAGTAATTAAGTCACGTTGCAGCCTAAGTATTTAATCACTTTTTTTTTTTTGACATATCCGTACAAGAGGGGAGAGGGGAGAGTGAAGATTCGAACTAGTGATCACTGCTTCATTAAGCGTAGTCCCAACCGATTGAACTACTTCTTGGGGACATTTAATCACATTTTCAATAGGGTATATATGTTTGTTAACATGATTTAGAGAATATTTTTTGTTTTTGGTTTGAAAAAGTGTTTTGATGTCGGTGAAAATCAAGTTTAAAAGTCACATTTCATCTGAAATATAATCACACTTTCAATTGGGTATATTTGTTAATATGTATTAGAGAGTATTTGTTCTTTTTTATTTGAAAAAGTGTTTTGATGTCACTGAAAACCGGTTTTAAAAGGGTTTTGTGTTCTAAATATATTTTTCATAAGAACAAAAAACCAAAGTATTGAAATGCTTGGATTTTGTTTTTTTAACAATGATTAATCTAAGGGTTGGCTGGACTACCGCTCCAACATTGTGGGGATAAAAATGTAATTTTAGTATTACTCTAGATAAAAGCATTAACAAATACGACTAGATTATAACTACAAATTTAATTCACTAAGTGCGCACCAGAAAATAAGAAATAAAAGTGTTGAGAGCTTAATTGCAAAGTGAGTTTAAACATTACATATCTATTATGGGGGCATGCATAGATCCTCGCCTAACTATAAAAAAGGAAAATGCTTGGATTATTACAACTTTTACTACAAAGCCATTTACTAATTGATGTTGCAATTTATAATTGGTGAAATAATTAAGAAATTGACTTGGTAATAAAAATTGTAGTATCTTTAAGCTACTCTATACAAAATCTAGAAAAATAGAAAATGAGCAAAAATTAGAAGAGACTCCACCAACTAACATAAAAAATAGTTTTAAGGGCATTTCATAAAGCATTTTTAACTTCTAATTTGTTGATGGTAATGTCAAACCTTTTGACTTATAGATTCCAAATTCATCCCAAAGTTGACGATTGTAATATAATCACAGTTTTAGTAGGATAACGTCGTTTTCTTGTAAATTTTGGGAGAAAAGAAATCAAATGCCGACACCACTACAAAAAAGTATAGGTACAAATCAGCTTGTACTACTAGGTCAAAATCTTTTTCCCAAGTTGAAAATAAACAATAATATTGTCAAATAATAAAGTTCAAGATTTTGGTACTAATGCAGTGGAAGATCACATACTTGGTAAATTAATTTACTTAAGGTAGCTTGTTAAAAAAAAAGTCATCAAATATGTAGGAATATGATTGTCCTTTTGATTGTCAATGAAAGGATAATGACTTAATTTGGTGAGGGTGGATAAAAGTAGATGCCTTGGCTACCATTTTTTTTTTTTTTTTAGTCTGTGTGTGGAGAGAGATAGATCCACATATTCCATGAAAGGACAAAGGACAATAAACAAGAGAATCAATTGTGATCTTTCTTGATGTGGACAATTTAGAGGTGCAAAATTCTTCTTATGCAATGGTTGCCTAGTAGAAGAAATGTAAGAGTTGTGTATGAATAATGATATAAGAAGGTTTAAAGTCTTTTTAAAATTATCTTAAATATGATGTGGCATTTAAAATCACTAATTGATCAAAATTTAATAATGATAATCTCAAATTCAATCGTAATTTTAAATGACACATCACATTTGAGATGACTCTAGGTGATTGTAATCCTCCTTATATCATTACTTATTGTGTAAAGCTCCTCTAAACACTCTCCAAAGAAGGTGACACTAAAAATGCTTCTCCAATTGCCTCACCACTAACTTGACTTTGTTATCTTTTGCTCAATTCAGTTGTCAAAATCATCTATATAGAATAGACCTTTCGCTTGGTAATTAGGACCTCTAGCTAGAGAGAGAGAACCAACATGGGCATTGCTTTCTCTTGAACAAAGCAAGGTGGTCACAATAATTCAAAAAAATTTCTCAGAGGAAAAGAGAAGATGATAATGGTGCTGCCTCACTCAATTGATGAAGAATACAAATGTACTACTTGTGTACCATTTTTTGGCATCCTATGATGCACCGTGACGTTTGCATGGATGAATTGTCCATATTAAGTAGGTAAATTATAGAAGTGTTTATGGGTGCTAAATCTTACATTTGTTTCTTATTAGATGATTCTGGGAAGCTTCAATTGCAACTTAACTAGTCTTTTTGAAATAATGGAGCAGATCTCATTACAGAGTATATATATAGATTTTTTTTTTTTATTTTTTTTTTTTGGTCAACGTATTGTTTCTCACTTTATGGAACTCAATGCAGCTATCAAACGGTTTTATAGGAGAAAATATGAGACTAGTGGGTGAATATTTGACAAGATGATAAATCTTGCATAAACATTTTATTTTATTTTTACAGATTTGTTGTTCTTTTAAAATCCATTAGAGACTCATTATGAGTTAAACAAAAAAAGAATCTTTTTTTTTCCGTTTTCTCAAACCCACCAATCCATTATGAACGCTTAGAACCAAAGTCTTCTTCTCTATCTAATCAAGGCCTGCTTGCTGTAATTCAAGACTTTCCCTTTTATGATGACAATAAGGTGATACTGATACAGACCTTTTCAACCATGTCGTTTTGCAATACAGTTCTATGAATCACGGAAAAAAGTATGACCCATTTCACCATTATTGATTATCTATCGGCCGTTTTTGTTGAAATTGATTCAACTTTTTTTTTCCTGATAAAGCAAGCAAAGGGAAACATGGAGAGCTTTCAACTTTTGAATGACTACATACATAATGCACTTATTTTAGTGTCTTTTCCTTGGTCTCATGCAAAGGAATTTTTGCCACAATCAAAAAAAAAAAAAAAAAAAAAAAGAGCCTTGATGATGAAAAGTTTGGATTCTAGCTATACTAAAGTAGTCATGCAGGGTTGATAAATAGTAGTTGACCCTATAATTGTACCACATTGGCACCATACATGATTTAGACTGCATTAATCATCTCCAATCAAACTACTTTCTGGGCCATAAAAAGGGAATAAAATCCTCTTCATTTCAAGTGAAATGGAGAGAAGCCGGATTTGATGTTAGCCTGGGGAAGAGCGTGTGAACAACCATATGAAATCAATACTTTCTCCACCTCCACCCCTTCTTTATGCATGAATATACATGTGCATAAATCAAGTAATGAAAATGTGACTACCACAAAAATGCTATATGGGTAGTCCGAGATTTTAGTCGATTGCATTTCTAAAAGGTTCTTTTAAATTATCTTGAAATTCCCTTTCGGTTGGTCCAACTTAAAAAACAAAGAAGAAAGAAAAGGCATACCCATGACCAAATGAGCATCCCTTAGCAACTGTCATGTATAAGCCAAATACATCCTTTCCAACAACCAACTTGGTTGTTGAACCAACCAACCAGTGGAAGGTCAAAAATATAATGTGCCCATTTGTAAGAGTTAGTAGAGAAAGTTTGACTTCGCTCAAAAAGAGAGAGAAAAGACTGAGTTAGAATTTTTTTTAAAAAAATAGAGTAATAATAAGTTCAAATTAGTTTACTCCCCTCAAACTTACACCAAAATTACAATATCCTACATACTTTTAAAAATTGCAATTGACTCTTTAAACTATCTAGCTCTTTCACTTAGCCCCCTTTTTATTAGGATTTTCTATTAAATCCAACAAAAATGAGTCATGGTACTCAAATAACAATAACACCTTTGCATCAGATTTAAAAATTAAAAAAAAAAATTAAAAAAAAAAAGTTGCCAACCTATGGCAGCTCGTAGGTCTCCACAGTTTGGCCACTAGTCACCTTCAGGCTTCAGACCCACAACCAGAGACTCATGATCGTTGGTCTCATCAACCTAACCACGGATCTCCATAGCCAATGAAGATGTTTTTGATCAAAAGACAATTAAATTTTCACACATGATAGGTGTATGATGGACATTACATCATGTGTATCAAATGTGACTCATTTTGGTCAAATTTAACCCAAAATTCTAACGAAAAGGGCTTAAGTAAAAGGAATAGGTAATATGGGGGGTTAAGTACAACTTCTTAAAGTTTACGAGGACGTCACAATTTGAATGCAAGTTTGAAGAATAAGTGTAATTTTCTCCAAAATAATTATTAGGTTCTAGAGTCTTTGAGTTGCTATACTTGGCCTCTGAGTTGAACTTACCAACAACACACGGCCAAGGATGCGGCACGAAATTGCATTTCCACCACCCTTCTTGCATCGATGCCCTATCATCTTTGGACATGCACCAAACAAACCACCCACACTGGTCTCACCTATTCTGTATGACTGACTAGATCTAATGCTTCAAGTTTTCACTGTATATAGCTTCCATAATGATAGCCTAGAAGAAATTGGCGAAAGGGGCAATGATTTATCATTGCCTTTTTAAAATTACTTTAACAAGTTCAAGCCCTCTGGAAGATGCTGTTTACTTCTTTTAAAGTCCAGTAAACAGGGTACCCAATGACGTGTGCCACATAAAACCTTGCTAATATTCTCTTCAGTCTTCTCCATGTACTCTTGAGGGAAGGCAAACATCAACTTTTATGGTTTTGCCCTATGGCCGCCTCGACATGAATCTTAAGTCACGCTATGCCATGCTTTCCCTACAAATGCTTTCATACATCACGAAAAATGGAAATATTATACATACCTGAAATTTGGGTCCCCTATGATTTGACACAAAGAGCATATATTGCAATGATTGGCCCCAGGAAAGTTCCATGTCCACGAGAATGGTCAATTACTCATTTACATTTTATCGCCCGCAAAGGTTGATGCTCACCCAATTTTATACCAGGGACATTTGAATCACAAATAGATGTAGGACTTGTTCTGCGAGATCCTAGAATAAGATGAATGATCTAGGCAAAGAAATGGCTAGGTTACAAAATATGCAAGCCTGGAGATGCAAGAGAAATCTAGATATCAGATATATGTAGGCTCCATGAGTTCATTCATATTAAGATAGGGTTCGCCTGTTGAAAGACTCCACTGTTAAATTTGCAGTGAAAGCGGGAATCGAATTCATCTTCCGAATAAATATGTTGACCTGCAAAAATGTAGACAAGCACATTAAAAGTCAGACACAAACCAACAGTTTTAGCCACAAATCAATAGACTTGAATGATTTGAAAGCCTATAAAAAAAATCTCTCAACTTGTTATACACTATAATTAACCAAAGAGAATGGTTCCAAAAACTTGTACTTTGATTGGGATTTGGGAGAAATAGAAGTTGCATATTGATTGCAACTCCGAAATGAAAATATAATTTAGGTCTAAAGAAATATTTTGGTAAAGCTAATTAAAAAAGCAGATTACATTTTTTTCCCAATTAGCACAATTGATTGCCACCACAACAAAAGAAGGCTAGAGTAAAATACACATTGTTTTTGGCAAACCCAGGGCCTCAAAATTACAGGCCCTACAATTGTCCCCAAGGGATCCTTACTAGTTTTTACACCGAATTAAAAAAAAAAAAAAAAGGTTCAAGATCTGCACATTTCTCATAGCATCAGAGTTATCTATTTTCAAAATCAAAATATGCGGTTGAGAAGTTTTCATTGTAACGATCAAGTCCAGGCCAGATCAGCCATTTACAAAGAAGCAAAATGACACTTTTATTTTGAAGCATGAGTTTATAAGAAATGTAGGAAATAAAATGCTTCTTACCTGATGGGATATCTCAGTTTGAGAGGTGTAATCATTTGTCTGTAACATCAAAAATAAAATTAGTTTCTAGTCTCTCTTTAAATCAGATATGTCAATAGTGAACTTTGAAGCGCCCCCCCCCCCAAAAAAACCTACTGGCGGAAATATGCTTTCCTTCTCTTTGACATGAATGCCTCAATTATTACTTAGAAGAAACTTCAAGAAAGATTTTCAGTTGAAATCATATGGAACACACAATTGACACATTAAATGCAACCCAAAAATTGTGGGTCGGTTTGGTAAACTTCTATAAACTCTTTTTACTTCCCATACGTTGAAAGCTATTCTTAAAACTAGTTAACCAAACGGATTTTCAAATGTAGCCCCCACCACAAACACATTTTTCAAAACAAACTACAAAACTCTTCTCAAAACACTTCTGAAAAAATAAAAAAACAACATATTATTTTAAAAAACTAACTTAATATTGTTATTAAAAAAAAAAAAAAACTTGGTGGCGCTGTTGCCGCCGCTTGGTGGCAGCGGCCACCACTAGGGTCACCAGATCACACCATGGAGGCAGCACTATTTCTATTTTTTTTCTTCAATTTTCTTTTATTTTATAAAAATATTTTTCAATTTTTAATTTTTACAAAACACTTCCAAAATTTTACCAAACCAATTTTCAACTTTTCTCAAATGTGTCCCCACCAAATCAATCTCAACTTTTACCTTTTTCAAACCTCAAAATTTTATCAAACCAGATATTTTGTTAGACCATTCTTTTTTTCTTCTTTGGGACATAATCCATGATCCCATAAGGCCAATAAACCCTATGGTTATTATTGTGAGAAATTAGACACCATCTTACCAAAATAATTGTATTCCCTGATTCATATTCAAATTCAAGCTTCTCATCATCACTTTGCGCATAAATAGACTGGAGAGTAAAACGCGTCACCGGGATTCCATTAGAACGCTGATGTTCATCCATTACAATCTGCCAAAAATATAAGGATCTGCTCAAACATCTAAAGTTTCAGTATAATGATAACAAATGTTATCCTAAGTGATAATGTTAAACATTAATGAAGCCCATAAGAATGTAGTTGTTAGTGGTCTAAATGTTTGCACTGGTATTTATCAAAGAATAAATGGTAGAACAATAAGATTTGATATCCTCAAAAAGGGAACTTTAAGATGTGACCTTGGGGGAGGGGTTATGGACTTCCAAAGTTGTAAAAGCTCTCTCAGGCCTATCAGGACCTTCTTGGCTGTCACCCCATGCAGTTCATGTTGCTGAACCCATGTGTTTCAGGATTAAGTGCTCGTATCAGACTTGGCTAAAACTTAATGCAAGGCTCATAATAGCTTTGTGTTCATCCAGTAAAGTTTAGAGAATGATTATGTCCTTTTGCCATTACCCATTTTTACACTATAGCATGGAGGTTTACAAATCCAAGCTCATCAAAAGGGGGAGGAAATGTTGGAAGTTTCAAATGATTGTGTGAGATTACAACCATGGCGGCATATTACATGAGATAAAAATCATATTTCAGCGTCCCATAACTGAAACAACTCAAAAAGCAAGCATTACTTTAATATTCTGAATGTTGTTACCAACAGATTCCTTATACTTTTTGAAACAACACTAATTGGTTGAAACTAATGGTTTACCAAAAGAATTATAGGGGCACTATTAGTAATAAATGTTCTATTGAAAGATTTAAAAATGAATACCCAGAACCATTAATAATACATCCTCTCAGCAGATTACAATAAAAAATTAAATGATATTCAAGAAAGTATTATAAATATACTGTCCAAAGTGCGCAGCCAGTTAAAAATGTATGTAAGAAAAATGATTTAAAATTAGTTTTCCATCCAACACTAAATGGTTAAAAGAATGATTATTTCTCTTCCGCCAAATTGTCCACATAATGCAAACAGGAACTACCTACAACTCCTTTCTCATGCCAACTGATTCTCCCATTTAGACTTGCAAACACTATCACAGCCTGAGGCATCATCCAACCGACTCTAATTAAAGATAAAGAAATAGTGTGGCTACTCATTTTCTAGAGAGACGTCTTCCCTTTAGGATGGCAAAGCAATGAGTTCAGAACATGGAAGTGCTATGCAAGCCTGCATAAGCGGCGAAAACTACTCCAAGACCTAAACATCAACCCCCACCACCCCCACCCCCTGCCCCCCCAAAAGGCAAAAAAACAGTTCAAAAAGATTTGCAAGAATTCCCAGAAGTCATCCAAAGTTCAGAATCTCATTAAGTATGATCTGGAAGACTAGAAGAGGTCTGGAGAGAAAAATCTGAGGAAAATGAAGGCTAGAAAGAAAAATTGAAAAATTCAACAAGAAGAGATCCCTGTAGCCCACTTTATAGCCATTCCTATGTACATTTTACACATGTTTGATTCTTGGCATGGGTCAGGTAAACCATGGGAACAGCCATGAAACAAACTAGTCTATATTGTTCATGTGTTCACCCAAGGACCAAAACTAGCACTCTTACTAATTAGATGAAGCATGCCGAAATGATTTGCTTGCTTTAGTTTTTAGGTTAACCAATCCCAAGTCAACTTGCACCCATGGGAACAGCCAATTAGAATATGAAAATGGAGGCATCATAAGAAAATACAAAGCAAAATGAGAAATATTTAATATACCTTGTAACCAAAAAGTTCACAACATGCCCTCCTGAACACTGAAATTCTATCCGCAAAAACAGTCTTGTATCTGTTCCATGCGTATGTTCAAACACTTCGGTTTAAAAAGTAAGCTAAACAATAAATCATGATCAAACACTAAAATAAGAATCCAAATATCTCCATCAAGGACTTACCTCTCTTCACGTTTCTCAAGCGTCGCAATTTGTTCCTTTAACTGTGTTATCTTCCCAGATATATAGGAATCCACAAGTTTCCCAGCATCACCTGAATAGTCAAAAGATGCAATAAGGAAAAGAAATGAACTTGTTGCTTCACAATGCAAGGAAAAAAAGTTGTAACAATATGTAAAATCGTCAAAAGTAACCAATTATTACTTATTAAACATTCTTTTGAATTCCTATCACCATTCAAGATGTGTTTCTTCAAAGTAAAGAAGCAAACCATAACAAATAGCATCAAGCTTCACCACCGCCACATGGCATATGCAGTTTCAAGATCTGAAATAGCTTGAACAGTATTGGAGTAACAACTTTCAAAGTCTGTCAATACCTCCTCTTTTGGGATTGGGAGATATACTCAAACATGTGGCTTTAAGAAGGGAGTGGGTGTGGAACCAACATTCTTGTTTTGTTAGACAAAGGACAGCAAGATATGGAACTAACTTCACTAACTTCTGTTCTCCTCTATGCCTCAATTCAGTGGAATCCACAATGTCAATGAATGCCACTAGACTAATCATACAAGTTAACTTCCAATGTCAGCAACACCCTTGAAATCATCATGATACACCCAGAAAAAGAAAGAAACAAAAGTTGAAATTAAACAGCAATAATAAACAAAAACACTAAACACCGTACTACTTACAGCATAAGTAAAGCCTTACGAAAATAATAATTTATGCAACAAGGGCCCTGAGAAAAAAATAGATACAAAAACATAAGTGGAAAACTAAACATTTGTCATTCAAGAAACAATGCTTTTATACCTGTCTGACTTTTCAATTCTTCAACAGCTTGTAACTTCTCCTTGGTCTTCTGCAACTCAGTTTGTAATGCCTCTATAGTTTGTTTTGCGTCATTATCAACTGCAAGGGTATTTACCATCCGCAAAACTTTTGTACTTGCCGCAGAATAATCACCATGGCCCAACTGTGGATGGAAAAGCAACAAAAAAGTTATCAACACTGGGTGAGAACATAAAACAAATTGAGCATCTTTATGAATTGAATCACTTGCCTATATAAGTCTCAACAATATCTCAAAATAAAGAGAGAACATGACAAAATCTATGATTTCTATATTAAACATTTAAAAATAAAAAAATCAAGGGTTACCCATGAAAGAAAAACTAGCTGAACATATCTAATTTAAATATTATTGAATCCTCAATTTATAAATATGAACAATTAGGGAGCATAGAGTACAAAAAGAAATATAAGCGTCAAGTAACAGCATACTAGAACCATTGATGATCATTCAGGATTAAAAAATAATAGTAAATAACATTTTTATAAACCTCCCAGCGTAATTGGGTTGTGCCCCGTTTTAATAAGATTGATTTACTTATAAAAAATAAAAAAATATTTTTGTAAACCCAATGAACCACCATAGAATCCAGAGTATTCTTTATGAAGAAAAGCAAGGATCAATTCCAGCTCCAGAGTTATATATGACAAACTACTCCATTAAGCAAAAGCAACCATCAGCAGACTAACCACAGGGTGCCAGTTAATATTGCCACCATTAAGAAGACAGCTTAAAGAGGCAAGAAGCTGAGGCCTTCAGCCATCTACAAGGCAAGGCAAGATTAATCTCGGTTGAATTGCATATTTTTTTGAACTGATCTTCCTCAAATTAATTGCAAAGATTAACACCATTTCCTCAGCAACTCAATATGCAACTTCTTATTATTTATCAATTCCACATTGCATGGAGAAAAAATTGGTAGGAAGGCTTATATCACTGATTTTTTATTTTTTATTTTCAAAGAAACCATTCAAGCCTTAAATCTAATGCTTCACCACAGATGTATCAGGAAGAGGAAACATATTGTTTCAGTAATCCTCAGAATATCTTCACCTTTGACTCCAGTAGGGAAATCTCTGAACGAAGCCGATCACCCTCCCTCTCCAATGACTTTAGTCTCCTTGCCTCATTATATAACCTCTCATTGAGCAACCTTATCTCTTCATATTGATGAGTATTGACTTCCTTCTGTTCATGTAAACTACTTTCCAGTTCTTTAATACACAATTCTTTCTTTGCAATAGACGATTCAAGCTCCTGTGCATGCAAACCAAGTCATAAGCAAGACCATTTGAGAGATCGCATGAATAAAATAAGAGGCATGGGAGAAAAAAGTAATATAACCTGTAGAACAGCCCCACTAACTGTTTCATTTCCTGCTTCATCATTCTTTGGCCTCTTGAATTCATTTACAAGATTTCTTAATTCATCTCTTTCTTCAGTAACCATAGAAAGCTACAATACACATTCAATAGATTAGCATCAAATGATTGAATGGGAGAAAAATATAAACAAGTGAAAGATTACAGATGTCAGAACCCAAGATCACATATAGATACATCCATTCAGAAGAATCTGAACGATACTCATACAGCAGAATTTAACATGAGTGCAATACCCAGTCAAGTATCATCTCAAGCAATAAGCATATCACATCCAATCTCATACAAGAACTGGAAAAATAACTAGTATTTTCAAGAAAAAGGTCAACCCAAAGAATATAAATGCAGCCATTCCTTTACTAATAGGGTCAACCCAAGTACACAAGATGTTAACAAGAGCCATTATAGACAAAAGAGAAACAAATCAAAAATTAAAGGTAAAGACATCAAAGATATCTAGAAGAAATAGAATCAGCCATTCACAGAAATAAACTGCACACATAAGCAGCTGTTAGATCTGACAGGACACTCTGCTCCTTCCAGCTGTTCATCAACCATTAACTCCAAAAGAAAAACAAAGGTGCAACGCCCAAAACTTGCTGGATAGTCTTACTGTGAATCTAACATGCAAGGTAGAAGCACTAAAAGAACCGACCATGGCAAAAGCCAAGTTCCCCCAAAACAAGGACTCCATAAAGCACCAAAGCTCCCAAGCCACAAGCCAAAGCAGCAACAAAGAATCTACCAACTCACCATCTTGTTCTCACATGCAACACCAACCAAAACACGCTTTTCCTTTATTAAAATATCTCAACAATCAAGATGTCTATGAAGAGTGACAGTTCATGTGCAAAAAGCTACTTTTGGAGATTGCCAGCTTGTTGCCTTTAAAAGAAGATAAAAGGATAAGGAGATGCCATGATGTGCCTGCACGTGCATGTCAGTGGTTTTCGTGCATGTGTTCGCAAGTACAAGCAGTCAACCTATGGAGATTAAAAATTAAATCCTGATTCTTATAATGAAAAAGGTTTGGTTAAAAAATATATTGGCCTGATCTCTTTGTCCAAAAGAAACACTTGAGAGAATTCAAGGACTTGGACATTCTCAATTCATTATCAACCCCTCCGTATCTACTACTACAGCAATTTATATGCAACCTCTTTCTTGCTTACAATCGAATTGTGAATGAACTCTCATATGAGCTGAATGCATATTGTGAAAACCTAAAGATTGCAGGAAGATAAGTGAATAACACCAATTCCACTAGTTTTTAACACTCAATCCTCTTTGTTACATCAGAAGTCTAACATCAGTCACTTGTTAGCCAGAATCCAATCATATGGCATAAAACCATCTAATCAAACACTTACCATCAATTCAATCCTCTTAACCTCTGATTTTGATACTTCTGCCTTCTCTTTGGCCAATGCAACCTCAGTTTCAGCATTTTGTCTTCCACTTTGTGCAGCATCAAGAGCCACCTCCAATTGTTTTAAGCGAGCAGTTGCATCTCCCACCTTCATCATGCTATCAATCACCTCTCTACATCAAATAGAATAACTCAATAACAAAAAAACAAAAACACGTGGATACTGAAAATTAGTATACTTCAAAGATACATCCACACATTCTGTCATCATGCACTTGCATGCATGTGTTAACCAGACCAGAAGGTATAAGAAGAGAAAAGAATGCTGTACAGCATTACTGCCATAAGGGAAGCTGGAAACTCAGAAAATTAACAAGCAAACTTTTGAAAAAGAAGATCACAGCAGAGCCCATTTATTCAAAAATAATTCTTGTATATACTGTAAGAGTTAGATTAGACATCCAAAATGGTAGGAGCTGAAATTAGACATCAGCAAAATCCTCAGTAATAAAATAAGCACAACTAGAACCAAAAGTAACAAAGAAAAAAAAATGCACTCAGAGACCTAAACCCAAAAATAGACAACTAAATAATTAGTTGAACAAAACTCTTCCACCAAAATAGAATAATCTTTTCTAAACCTTAAAAAGCAATCCACCATACAACCCTGTAAAAATCTGAACCCCCCACTTGCAGTTCAGCCTGAAAGCATAATACCACTTTCCAGGATCAGCTTAGTGCGTGAAGATATGGGACATATTTTGAGTTGCCCTTCCCCTTCAGTGTACATGCCATATCCCACTTCACCTCCCATTTAACATGACAACACATGAAGATATGGGACATATTTCCCCACTTATCTGATCGTACTATAAACCATTCAAGTTTCCTACCAGAAAATATAATAACCCATCTATAGAAACAAAGGTCCAAACCAGTTTCTCATCATAATTCAGATCATAAATAGGTACCACAGGTAATCTACTTGTAAGCCATGTATATATCATAGGGTCCTCAATAGAGTCTGCACAGATAGAGAGGGCAACAGGGGTTTGAGGGGGGGACACGCGTAATGCACATAATATGTGCACACAAAAAAATGTTTTAAAACTTAAGAAAAAAGAAACCAAATCTAGAAACATCAAACAAAAAATTAGTCTCAATAAATTCAAATCGTAGGTGAAGAGTAACGACACAATGTACCAAATAAGTTGTGTAAAGAACCAATGAATTTTGATGTTGTGGCAAATGTCCATTCTCAATCAATCGCCTAAAGTTGCTTTAATAGTACAATGCTATAGGAAACAACCCCACCCCATAAAATAACAATAATAAAAAAAAAAAATTAAAATAAATAAAATAAAATAAAAATAAAAAACCTCTTTAAAGTTTTTGAATTACTTTTGTTCCCTAGTGACCCTGAAGAAGTGGTCTCTAGTTGTAAAGCCAAAACTAGTGAAAAAAATTGTACTCACTCACTTTTGTAGAGCTGCAAATTTAACAGGTATATCCTCAGAACATGACACACCGGGAATTTCTTCTATCATTAACTTCCAAGACGACAATTCATCCTCCAGCTTCTTCATACTCATCTGGAATTCTTGTAATTTAGATAAATCAGCCTCAGCCCTCTCTCTGCGGCCTCTCTCTTCCAATAGTTTCTCCTTCAATAACTCAATATTTTCATGAGAGGATCTCAACTTTCTTGCTTCTCTCACTTCAGACTCCTAATATAAATTCAAAGCTAATAAATAAATAAATAAACTATAAGAGAAAGGGCAATAAAACAACATAATGACAATAAATGTAAATTAAGTAAACTACATTAAGATAAGGCAATTATTTCAATATGAAGCAGCTCCACACCCAAACTATCTATGGTTGATGAGACCAATAATATTCAGCAGCCAACCCCATATCTCCAAGTATATGATAACTGCTCCCATGACATCATGTGCATAACCCCACCTATTGTTTCCATTTCTTGGTTATCACTTTTAGAAAAGAGGAGCTTAAGTCTTTTTTTTATACTTTCTATCTATGGACAACAGCTTTTATTTCTCCTATAGCGATTAGCTATCATGATTTCCTTGTTCTCTCATTCTAACTGATACCTCATCCATTACCCCTTTATTCAAACTTTCCACTTATATTTATATAAAAATAAAAAAAATAAAAAATAAAAGATATATGTGTATGTATGTATGTAATCTGTTATAACCTATATATTGTCTGTTATAACACCGACTTGCTGTATTTCTCATCCGATATATTTCTAAACAATATTTTAAGATAACGTTTTCATTTCTTAAAACCAATACCTACATGTTGCGAGTGTGACACTTAAAACACTGGTAAAAAATGCCCAACTAGGCAATCAGCTGCTGGCCAAATGCACTGGAAGTACAGTTCACAAAGCTAAATTTAAACAACAAGCGCATTATTCTGCATATAAGAATTTATAACTAAGTTAAATGAGGTAAATCATAGCAAGGATCAAATTTGCATCGGCAGGCTTTCCTCAAGCCGAGCTTCTCTGTAGTCGCCCATCCTCAGCCTTCTACAGTAGTGTGCTTGTCGGTTGATCGGTTTCCTCCAGCAACTGACAAGGGAGGTGTTATCAGGTCAACAGGATTGGTTCAATCCCAAAAGTGGCCAGTTAGTTTTGGTCCATCATCAGGGCTAGTGAGAGATCAGGGAGGCGCTTTTTGGGATGGGGAGGATGGATATTTTCCCTACCCTCTGGGTTTTTTTCCCTGCCACTACCTTTGATTGGGCTTTGGTTTGCGTTAAGAATGTTTGTCCAGTGGTGAGGGTCTGTGTGAGTGAAATGAGGATAAAATTGTGGCTCTCCTGACAGCCTAAGTCCAGAGGTAGAAGGGAGCTACTGAACTTATAATGCTCCATAAACTATGACAATTCAGGCGTGTCATCTAGGTGTGGGAAAGGCAAGGCTCACGTTTTGTAGCATTGAGTAATTCGTGTGGGTTTTGGGTCGAAGGGCTTTTGGTGTTTTGTAGGTTTCGGGTTTGAGGGATTTTTGGTTTTTGTGGGTTTTTCTTGATGTTTTGTTTGGGTTTTTGTTTTGCTCATTCTAGTTAGGTGCTTCATGTGTATATTGCCTATATACTTAGGGGCTCCTCACGCTTTTTATAAAATTTTCCATTACTTATTAAAAAAAAGGAATCAAATTTGCTGATGGCCAGAAACCTTAGACAGAATATTCATCATCACATGAAGGACCAAGAGGCTAACTATAAACAGTAATAAAGCACAAGCAATTAAACATACATAGTTTCTAAGCTCTTCCTGAAGATGTTTAACCAAAATATTACTATCAGAAGAAGAAACTTCTTGAAACGTGACACTTGATAATTTCTTCTCCACTTCACTCTTCTGATGCAAGCACTGCAAAAATAAATGTAATAAGTGGCATTCAGAAAATTAATTGATCAAGTCATAGCATCATTAGTCAATAAGTCTAGAGAGTTATGATGCAAATCAAGCCTGAAACAAGAAAAAATTCATCATCAGCAACAAGGACAACAGTTCGCTTGTGTTTTATTTTGAATTGAAATTCAAAAAGAAGGCAACAAATGATAATCCACAAAACAAAGATATCATAGAAGGAGAATCTAAGAGTGTTGGCATCATAAGGCATATGATTTAATGAATATATATAAATATATTGTTGAACAAATAAATTGTATATAAGCTCCAAGAATCAACAAATGAATAAGAGCTAGAAACCTCCATAAGTTGCTTCTTAATATCTGCCAACTGCCCTTTCAGTAGTTCTGATTCTTTCTCGGCATTAGTAGCTCTACATTCCATTCTTTCAAGCTTCAAACAAGAGAATCATGCAAGTTAAATAACAATCAATGAATAGATGTTCACACACAGTTCACAAAAATTTAGATCAATAGATATATCTACTCACATCCGCCCTTATTCTAGAAATGGAAAGCTTTGATTCTCTTTTCAGCAGTTCAATCTCATTCTTGAGACGTTTTTTCTCCTTCTCTGTGCTTTCAGAAAGATGGCTTAGTTTTCGCTCCAAGACGCTTGCTTTCTCTTCAGCTGAAGCTGCTGAAGACTCGGCTTTCAAGCGAAGATTCATTTCGTTCTGGAGCTTTACCTGAGATCCAAAATGGGAGAGGACCTTATCTTTTCACATACCACATAGCATCAAACAAACAAAAAATAAGCAACAGAACACTATCAACAAAAATTTCAAGCATACAAGAAATGATCAGCTGGCACTTTACTCCAACAACCCACAGTAAATAAACAAACTTCATCAATTAACTTGGAGATACTACTCATGATTAAATGATGCATCAAGTACTAAAGTGACTGAGGAGGGGGAGCAACAAACAGAAAGAGAGAAAGAGATCTTAAGTTAGTTCAAGAAGTAAAAGTTTTGCTTGATCCATGAAGGATTTGATGTACCAGAGAGGGAAAAATTCTATCAGTATGCTTCCAAGTAAAAATGGTCTTTCTTAGGCTAGTTTGGTATGGGTGAAGTTGAGAATATGAGAAATTGTTGTAAATAGAAGCTACCTTTGGGATTCTTCTCAAAAACTATCTAAGAATGCTAAAAGCGCTCCAAAAATGTGACAGAAAAATCAGCTACTAAACAGGTTGCAAGGTAGCTTCTACACTTTAAAAGTTGAAGCAAACCAGAGAAAAGCTGTGAAAAGCCCCACCAAATCACTCAATTGTTAGGATTTTGACAACAAAACCAGGGATAAACTATAAAATAAATTCAACAAAAGGAAGATTCTTTTCTTAGGCATTTTATTAAAAAATAATAATAATAATTAAAAAAAAAAAACTCAAAATGACGACATCATCCTAATGCAGACATTGTCATAACTTAAATACAGTCTCCATCATATTTACACACTCACTTTTTTTTTTTTGGTATTATATTATAAAATAAAATTCATTCACAAACAACAACATGGAGAGAAACCTCGTATTCAACTCAAGGGAGTACTCACATTATGACGAAAAGCCCCATCAAATGAGGTCTTACTCAATTTTTTGTCCTTTATAGGGTTCCGACAACAAAACCATGGACAAACAGTAAAAGAAGTTCAAGAAACAGAAGGTTCTTTCCTTAGACACGTTATTCAGTAAACTCAAAGTGAGTATATCATCCTACTGGGGACACTATCATAACTTCACTCCAGCCTCCAATGCATCCACACACTCTAGACTTTTTTTTTTTTATCTATATTATAAAAGCATAAATTCATTCACAAACAACATGGAGAGAAGCCTGGTACAATTCAACTCGAGGTCGTTACCCATATTATGATATCACAAAAGTTGCATAATTTGGCCAAGAAATGCCATTAAATATGTCTATTCAGTGACAATTTTGCTATATCATTCTGTCTTCAAATATAAAGAATTTTCCCCTCCACATTGTTGATTTTCATTAGAGCTGCTGAGATAGCATCAGTGATAAGAACATCAAAGAACTCACGAGAGAAAGTAGCCACTGGAAGGAATATTTGAGGTATGGAATTAAAAATAGTTAAATTAAAGGGTTCACTAACACAAATGAAGCAAACAATTGTCATGGTTAAATTTCCACAATAGACTGGGACTTTCATTCTCCTAGTTAGGAACAGAAAATGAGATGGAACCAAATGGATTCATCGATTCATCACATAAAATTAGGTTATGAAAAGCAAACAAGCATACCTCAAGTTCGCTTTGTGATTGTATTTGCTTTTTAAACTGTTCCTGAAAATCATTCATCTCTTTCAAAAGCTGCTCTTGCAGCGCCTGTTCACGCCCTTTCGCAGCAGCAAGTTCTTGTTCTGCATATAAAAATTGATCTAGAAATTTCTTCCTCTCAGCTTCTGTAAGGATCATGAATGAAATAGGGGATATAAGCTTACACCAATTCTCGAAGACAATCCAACAGAATTTCAAATAGAAAATCTTTACAATTCAAACATCTATTTAAGAAAACCTAAAATTCATACCATTTGGTCATAAAATATTTGTTAAGGATCCTACATACAATTGTGTAGCAGAAAACAACAATCCAAGTAAATCAGATTCATTTTTATTATTATTACTCTCTTCCTAATAAGTTCAAAAAAATTGAAATAAAACCAAACTTCGTAAAGGAATTTTGTGCAAACCCACTGTTAATGATCTCTTGTGATTCATCTTCTTTTTTTTTTTTTCTCTCTCACAGAGACTTCTTAAGATTATTAAACTCTTGATCATTCATAGGAGAACTAACTAAAAGAAATAAAAGAAAATAAAGAAGTACAATTAGAGGGAAGTCTGCACAAATACATTGACAAACAAATTATATATATATAAAGGAACGCCTACAGTGGTAGTATTTGATTTTGGGTTGCATTTCAAAATCAAGACGGTCAATATGGTGGAACCATTTCTTCAACTCACCAACTTTGCTGAAATTCTCATTTAATGTCTCCAATCTGGACTGGCAGTCAACAGCTTGCTTTTCTGCGCTGCTTAAGGCCTCAAAAAAGTCCGATTTAACCTACAATAACGAGAGAAAGATGTTCGTGAACCCACAAAAGATAAAAAGCCGAATCGCATGCATTAAGATCCATAAGCAAACAAAGCGAGCCAATGCAAATGATATTAGTTTCCTTTCCAAGAGAGAGAGAGAGAGAGAAATTGTCACAGACCCATATATTCTATCAGCTAGACGTACATTATTCCAATCAAAATTCCACTAATTCATTTTCCAATCAAAATCTTCTTTCGTTCCCCTTCTCATTCTCACGCTACTTACACAGATACATACACACACAGAGACATACATAGTACCTTCCAGCTGAAAATCTGAAGATGTATATACTATAAATAGGAAAAACAGGTTAATTTGACAATTCAAAGTCGATGATTGAGAAATCGATCTGACAGAGCAATTTTGTGTATTACATACCATCTGGCGGCATTGGTAAGTGCATAGCAAGTGCTCAGACTCGGAGGGCTGGGACGGTGCCGCCGACGGAGGATCCTCGTAGATGACGAGACGCCGGCCCGACCCGGCGGCCGGCGGGCTCTCCGGAGCCCTGGTCTCGGACCTTTGCCTCTTTGGTGGCGGAGTCCTCAGTAACATCCTCTCTCCCTCTCAGATTCCTCTATTTGAATTGAAAGCAAAAGCGCCACTTTTCGAAAGTATTTGACAGAACTCAAGCAACGATGGCCGATTGTGAAGCAAATATATACCTGGAAGAGTGAGATAAAATATGTTGTAAAGGCTATTATGCCAAAACGAACCGTTGTATCTCGCTACAGTCTACCCCGCCTTGAGAGTTGTTCCAACTTTATATGTCTTCAAAACGTGATGCATAACGATACAATTTTCCTTTTTAACGAAGAGATAGCTTAATCGATTAAGATTATGTTTAATAAAGTGTAAATTATTAATTTAAATTTTTTTTTATGCGAATGTGTCAAAAAAATATATAAATTTTTTAAAATATAGTTAACATTTTTGCAAATTTGTAGTTTAATTTTTTATAATCGTGCATTTTAGAATGTGGCTATAAATATCAATTTGAAAATGTATATTTTATGTGCAACTTTTAAAAAACACACTCGTATAGTTTAAATTTTCTGATACTTTGTTTAAAACCGCAAACTTAATTCGTGAAATTATTATGTCAAATACACTATCAGAGCATGTCTAAGGAGAGAATATAGACTTTACCCTAACTTTTAAGTTAAAACGTGTTTTTTTGGTAAAACCACACACTTAATCCGCAAAATTGATATGTCAAATACATTCTTAGAGTATGTTTGAAATTGTGTGAAAAATTGAGTTTTTAAGTTAAAAGGTTTTTTTATTTATTTTTTTGCCTAAAGTGTGTTTTGGCAAAAAGATTTATTTTGACAATTTTTATGTTTTTTTCGCTCTTAAAAACGCTTTTATTTTTTTTGCCAGATAAATATTTTTTTCCTTCAAACTAATTTTCTGAGTATTAAATACATTTTAAATTCCTCAAATGCACACAAACAACACCTTAGGCTAATATTTGGTAAATTGTACACCCGGCGCGCCTCCACATGGCTTGCATGCTAATTTTTACTCTAACCCACTCTGCTATCCGCCCATACACAGGGTCGATAACATAATACGGGTAGCTAATGGTGGAAAACTCAAACATTAAGTGAAATGATGTGATACCAAATTTTTTACCAAGAGATGTGTAACTTATTTATTGTAAATGAATATAACAACTAATTAAGATAAAAGTGGCGGGAACCAAATGAATATAACAACTAATATAACACATCAATTTGATAAGTTTCTCTCTTTTTTTTTTTGGTCTTGGTAACAAATTTGGTACCCCTAGCATTCCTCTAAATAATATATATAGATATGCTTAAATTACATAAAGTAAATTATCATAATGTTTATCTACAATTTGCGTAGATGCCCTCAAAAAATGAGATCGTGCATAACTCCATAAATGTTTGAAAATGGACCGAGAAAGATACAATACCTGAGAACTTCAACCACATGCGATAATGAAAAAAATAAATAAATAAATTATTATCAAATGCTTTTAGTAAAATACCAAAACGCAAGGCAATTTGATCGTCACAGCTAATGTGTTGGGAGATTAATGCTTTGGGGAGTTTTTTTTTTTTTTTTTTCTTTCTTAATGTTTTAGAGCAACGTCGTTTGATTATAATTTTATTCATTCTTAGACAATAAAAGTACAAAATGAAAGACGGTCAAAATTCCCACTGATTGTCAATTTGATGTTAGGATTTTATTTTATTATGATTTTATTTGTAGAAAATTTTATTTTATTATTATTTTATTTAATTTCCTTAATAGGTTTTGATTTGCTTTAATTATTTGCATTTCCTTATTACTTTTTAGGATTATGTTTATTATTACTACTATGATTATGTTTACTCTACAAGTATTTTTCTTCTATAAATAAATTACTTTGGAATGTAAACGAGACTAATTCAAATTATTGTCAAATTAAATCATTTTCTCTTAAATATTATGCGTAGTTTATCTGTCTTTTAGCTTAAGGGTTTTTTTTTTTTTTTTTTAATATGTCCACACAAGAGGAATGAAGAAAATTAGAACTAATGACATCTGCTTCATTAGGCGTGATCTCAGCCAATTGAGCTATATCTTGAGAACCTTAAGGGCTTATTTTATTTAGTAGTCAGAAGACGCAGACACTTCTAATTATTATTATTTAGTCTTTTGCTACATTGAGTTCATAATATAGCATGTTAATATATCACACAACCCAAAAGTTTAAGCTCATGAGTTTGGGTCAAACAATGCTATATTAACTACTCAAACTTACCAAAAAAAATATAAATTTTACTCAAACTTTTTACACTAATGTTTTATACTCGCACATATAACGGGTAATGCTATTATAATTGTAACTATTATATTATTGTCCAGTTACAGGAGTGGGAAACTGCAACATCTCAATGGACAAGTGGGATAAGTGATATATACTTGTTAGCCAATAGAAATGGACAATAAAAGAGAAACATAATATATAGCCATAATTGTTTCATTTGCATATTTAAATATAGCATGAGAATTACTATGTTTTTTTTTATATGATTTATAAAATTATAAAGTTACCCAATCGTTTAGAGGCCTTGAAAACCCTAAAAATCACATAACATCGCATATGGATTGATCATGAAAAATTGGGGATCAATCCCTAAGGTTTCAAGAATTATAGGATCACCATCAAGGATGGTGGTTTAATGGCTAAAGGAAATCTCCAAAGTGATTGGGCATGTACTAAGACGTGGATTCGAATCTCCGCAACGGAGAATCCCCACATATGCTTGATTAACATTAGTCACCTTAGTTCTTATTAATGGCCTAGTAGGGCTAGGTCATACTATAACTTAGTCGAACTTGAAGGAACCTATGTAGTTCTCATCATATAAACTCCTCCTGTGCAGGATTGAATTGATAGTGATCAATAAGTTAAAATTCAAATTTAAGATAGTTATTCTGATACTATGTTAAATAATGTAAAAAGTTTAAGGTAACAATTTTTTTTTTTTTTTAAAAAAAGATTGTGAATTAAATCATTTAATTAATAATTAAAGACTTATTCCCTTTTCTTCATTGCGTGAGGATATCAACGTGATATATGCTATAGCATTTATTTTATTTTATTTTATGAAAGACTGCATGCATCTTGCTCTATAGAATCTCCAGGTACGTTTTCATTATCAACATGCAACAGGAAAGTGTAGTTAATATACTTTAAGATTAAACTAATAATATATGCTTTTGTAATATAATATTGCAAGTGTTTAGTTTTTTTGGAAGGGACTCATCATGGTCATGGGATACACGGACTTAACAGTATTTTTATTCTTTTATTTGCTAAAAAAATGAAAAAAGAAAAAAAAAAAAACTAATTAATTTTGTGTGGATGGATATTCCATTTTGATCCAAAAGCATCAACCCAAGAAACCTACTCTTATACGTACTAAAATATGAATAGTCGTAATTAGCACAAGGGGGCTTGCTAGTCTTTTGACAGTAAAGACCAAGACAAATCGGTAACTTCAAGCTTAAGCAATAAAATGATTGTCGTCTCATTGATTAATTAATACTAGTTGTCATTAATTATTGCAAAAACCAGGAATAAATAATACTTGAGAATAATAGTTGTAAATAGAAAAAAAAAATTAATTAATTAATTTTCTTACTGCGCNTGCTATCCGCCCATACGCAGGGTCGATAACATAATACGGGTAGCTAATGGTGGAAAACTCAAACATGAAGTGAAATGATTTGATACCAAATTTTTTACCAAGGAGATGTGTAACTTATTTATTGTAAATGAATATAACATCTAATTAAGATTAAAGTGGCGGGAACCAAATGAATATAACAACTAATATAACACATCAATTTGATAAGTTTCTCTCTTTTTTTTTTTGGTCTTGGTAACAAATTTGGTACCCCTAGCATTCCTCTAAATAATATATATAGATATGCTTAAATTACATAAAGTAAATTATCATAATGTTTATCTACAATTTGCGTAGATGCCCTCAAAAAATGAGATCGTGCATAATTCCATAAATGGTTGAAAATGGACCGAGAAAGATACAATACCTGAGAACTTCAACCACATGCAATAATGAAAAAAATAAATAAATAAATTATTATCAAATGCTTTTAGTAAAATACCAAAACGCAAGGCAATTTGATCGTCACAGCTAATGTGTTGGGAGATTAATGCTTTGGGAAGTTTTTTTTCTTCTTTCTTAATGTTTTAGAGCAACATCGTTTCATTATAATTTTACTCATTCTTAGACAATAAAAGTACAAAATGAAAGACGGTCAAAATTCCCACTGACTATCAATTTGATGTTATGATTTTATTTTATTATGACTTTATTTGTAGAAAATTTTATTTTATTATGATTTTATTTCATTTCCTTAATAGGTTTAGATTTGCTTTAATTATTTGCATTTCCTTATTACTTTTTAGGATTATGTTTATTATTACTACTATGATTATGTTTACTCTACAAGTATTTTTCTTCTATAAATAAACTACTTTGGAATGTAAACGAGACTAATTCAAATTATTGTCAAATTAAATCATTTTCTCTTAAATATTATGCTTAGTTTATCTTTCTTTTAGCTTAAGGGGTTTTTTTTTTTTTTTTTTTTTTTAACATGTCCACACAAGAGGAATGAGGGAAATTAGAACTAGTGATATCTGTTTCATTAGGCGTGATCTCAGCCAATTGAGCTATATCTTGGGAACCTTAAGGGCTTATTTTATTTAGTAGTCAGAAGACGCAGACACTTCTAATTATTATTATTTAGTCTTTTGCTACATTGAGTTCATAATATAGCATGCTAATACATCACACGACCCAAAAGTTTAAGCTCATGAGTTTGGGTCAAACAATGCTATATTCACTACTCAAACTTACCAAAAAAAATATAAATTTTACTCAAACTTTTTACACTAATGTTTTATACTCGCACATATAATGGGTAATGCTATTATAATTGTAACTATTATATTATTGTCCAGTTACAGCAGTGGGAAACTGCAACATCTCAATGGACAAGTGGGATAAGTGATATATACTTGTTAGCCAATAGAAATGGACAATAAAAGAGAAACATAATATATAGCCATAATTGTTTCATTTGCATATTTAAATATAGCATGAGAATTACTATGTTTTTTTTTATATGATTTATAAAATTATAAAGTTACCCAATCGTTTAGAGGCCTTGAAAACCCTAAAAATCACATAACATCGCATATGGATTGATCATGAAAAATTGGGGATCAATCCCTAAGGTTTCAAGAATTATAGGATCACCATCAAGGATGGTGGTTTAATGGCTCAAGGAAATCTCCAAAGTGATTGGACATGTACTAAGACGTGGATTCGAATCTCCGCAACGGAGAATCCCCACATATGCCTGATTAACATTAGTCACCTTAGTTCTTATTGATGGCCTAGTAAGGCTAGGTCATACTATAACTTGGTCGAACTTGAAGGAACCTATGTAGTTCTCATCGTATAAACTCCTCCTGTGCAGGATTGAATTGATAGTGATCAGTAAGTTAAAATTCAAATTTAAGATAGTTGTTCTGATACTATGTTAAATAATGTAAAAAGTTTAAGGTAACAATTTTTTTTTTTTTTAAAAAAAAGATTGTGAATTAAATCATTTAATTAATAATTAAAGACTTATTCCCTTTTCTTCATTCGTGAGGATATCAACGTGATATATGCTATAGCATTTTTTTTTTTAATTTTTTTTTATGAAAGACTGCATGCATCTTGCTCTATAGAATCTCCAGGTACGTTTTCATTATCAGCATGCAACAGGAAAGTGTAGTTAATATACTTTAAGATTAAACTAATAATATATGCTTTTGTAATATAATATTGCAAGTGTTTAGTTTATTTGGAAGGGACTCATCATGGTCATGGGATACACGGACTTAACAGTATTTTTATTCTTTTATTTGCTAAAAAAATGATAAAAAAAAAAAAAACTAATTAATTTTGTGTGGATGGATATTCCATTTTGATCCAAAAGCATCAACCCAAGAAACCTACTCTTATACGTACTAAAAAATGAATAGTCGTAATTAGCACAAGGGGGCTTGCTAGTCTTTTGATAGTAAAGCCCAAGACAAATCGGTAACTTCAAGCTTAAGCAATAAAATGATTGTCGTCTCATTGATTAATTAATACTAGTTGTCATTAATTATTGCAAAAACCAGGAATAAATAATACTTCAGAATAATAGTTGTAAATAGAAAAAAAAAAAATTTAATTAATTAATTTTCTTACTGCGCGTGGACCACAGGACAGCGGGTTAGCCTGTAGGGTTACTGGGGCGCGCATTGAATCGTTGTTCGCTCCTTTTCCAATATACCAAGAGAGAGAGAGAAAGTGTGCGCATTACGCACCTACTAGATAATAATTATATCCATTATTTTAATATTAAAATTTGATAAAGATGAGCCTAGAATGATTAGTGGATTTTTTAATTTTTTATTTTTAGGTTTTCCTTTTGGTGATAAAAAAAAAAAAAAATCCAAGTGATTTTAAAACATTGTGAATGGTCCCAAGAGAAGCTTAATCAGCTGGACCACATCTAATAAAACGAAGGTTATTAGTTCGAATTTTTCTCTCTCATTTTATGCAGGCATTTCAAAAAAAAAAAAAAAATTGTGAATGGTATTTTAATACTATTTACATATTTCTCAAGTGTTGATATTAATGATTACCAATATTTTTCAAGAAAATATAATAATATTGGAAATATTTAGATAAATTTGTTTAAATTATTAAAAAATGGGATCTGGATCTCCTAAATTTTTTAAAGAATTCGAGTTTCTCAAATTCATAAATTTGTCTGTTCATTATATATATTTAAGGATTAAAACAAATGCCAGGTGAAAAAGAAATAAATCATTATATTCTCCAAGTAAAAAAGGCAACATAAAACGGTCATTTTTAAAAATGATTTATTTATTTTATTTTTCTCTCAAAAAAAAAAAAAATGTACAACTCATTTCCCTCCAAAAACAACAAGAATTTAAGCCTCATGTCAAAGCCGAAGAAAATTCCTCATGTCAAAGCAGAAGAAAATTTTAGTTTTTTTTTTTTAAGCGTAAGTTATTTTTGTTTTGGGAGGAGATAAGTTGTACATTATGAATTTGAGAAGTTTGCGCGAATTCTTTAAGAATTCTAGGCAATCAAGATCCAACCAAAAAAAAGAAAAAGAAAAGGAATAGTTGTTTTTTTAACAAAAAATGATATAATTTAAAGACAAAATTAGATTTTTGTTTTCTCACAATATTTATCAAGGATTAATTACTACAATAAACAAAAGCAAATCAATTTTCTGATTTTGAAAATCAATTATAAAGATTCTTACAAAATCTTTGTCATATGTCTGACTATTATAAAGATTGAAAATTATGCAAGTTCCCTTTTTCAAATTATTTAAACCCTAATTGTTAATTTTAAATTAAATAATTTACATTTGATCATATTAATATTTGAGAAAATGCTAGGTTTTCAAAGACTTTTTCCAAACTAATAGGTCTTTATTTACTAAAATAATAGACATCAGTTTGGAACTAAATTTTCTAGAATAATCTAGAAAAAACATTTATCTTAATATTTATTCATTTTTAAAATATGATAAAATATAATAACTAATATAGTAAATATGGGCTAAAAAATATTGATAGACTTAGAATAATTCTATATACCACACCAATGCTGACATGACATTGCCAACTCACTCTTAAATTAAGAATTTTTAAAAACAAAAATAAAAGTTAAAGGGTGAATTGACACCACATATTAGTATGATATATAACATTACTTTTCTTACCAATTTATCACATATATGTTACAACGTGCTTTTTTGTTTTTGTTTTTGACATGTCTAGACAAGAGAGGAGGAAGAGAATTCGAACTAGTGATATCCGCTTTATGAAGCGTAGTCAATAGTCGATTAAGCTACTCTTTGAGACTGCACCGTGTTTTAAACAACTTTTTTTTTATGTTTTCACCGGTTAAAAAAAGAAAATATAAACCCTTAAAACATGCTATCTTTTAGGGGATATGACATTTATAGGATAAATAATAGGATTTATCAATTTATATGACCGAGTATATTTATAGAAAATGTTGATCCGAAATGGGAAACAAAAAAGATTCTCGACCCATGCCCTTTCTGGCTTTCTCCATGTCTAAAAGCCAGTCCAAGTCAGAGGACACGGAGAGACGTAGACAAGAATATTTTTTCACATAGTAAAACAAACAAAGAAGAAAAAGTAAAAACCGAGAGAGAGAGAGAGTGTGTGTGAGAAAGAGAGAACTGAAAAAGAGGCAAAGAAGAGGGTCCTGTCGGATTCGACCAAACACGACCTTATCGATCCCCTTACTCTTTCCATTCATTTCGTCTCTCTGTCTGAATCCCAAACCCTAACCGATTCGCCTCCGATTCTGCTAATTGCACCAACCGGATAAGGCGAAGAACAAGGAGGAGAAAAAACTCTCTGAGGTAATACTCACTTTCTCTCTCTCTCTCTACGGTTCGGTTCTTTGGTTTTGTTGTTTAGTAATCTATCTCTATGGTTCGGTGTGTGTATCGTCCGTCCGTACAACTAGTGGGGTAGGTATGACCGTATGGGAATCTGTGAGATCGGGGTTTGTGGTGATGTTTGGTTGATGAGGAAGGTTGTGGAAGGCGAGAGTAAATGGAAATTATTGCTGAAATTGGAGTTGTCTGTGTTGTTTTATGGTTCTCAAGAAACGACAACGGAATTCGAGAGTGAGAGTAAACGTGAGCCTGGTGGTAGCTGTTGATTTTACTCGGATCGGAAATTGTTGCGGAATTTGGTGACACTTAGTTGCTGATTTTTTCCTTCCATTTCCTTGGTTTTTCCACCAACCAACCAGGGCATTAAATTAATCATTGATTGATTTCTTTATTCTTTTGCATGTGATGAAAATTTATATGAAATGCCATTGGTGCAGAAAGTATGGATCTTTTTACGGTAACGGAAGTTTTGATGATTTTGCTTCGCCGAAATTTTGCTGATTTTACTCTTGGCAAAGGTTTTGAACGTATTGGGCTCGTGAAAGTTTTGAGTGCATTTTTGGTTTTAGGGAGAAATGGCGTTAAAGATTGAAGACCCAACTTTTTGGGCATTCATTTGAGTGCCTTCTTTTAAGGCACAAAGCAGAGCTACTGTCACAGAGTTGAGTGATTGGGTTATTAACAAGTTGAGTCTAGAGCAATCAATTGTCGCTGAAAATAATAAATATGTGATAGTTGATGGGTTTGGTTTAGTTGGTCAGACAATTATTTGATTTTAGATAATTGCCATACTGGCTTGTTTAATGCAACAATCTTTGAACTCAGGGTTTCATAGATATATCCCAGCCTCTGCTGAAGATCTGTGTGGTTATCTAATGGCATTTGCAGCGTCAAATCATTCCTCTGGCAGACCTCGTGCAGGTTTGAGTTAGTTCTTCTAGTTAGTGCTAATTGTATATGATTTACTTCGGAAGTATGATTACATGGATCTGCTGATTAACCTGAAAGGGTATTTGTAGATTTGTTTTATGCTATTAACTGATTTACATTTACAAATGATGATTTATTGTCAAATAAAATGATATTAAAATGAAATTCATTCTCTCTCTCTCTTTCTCTCTCAATATTTTGAATGGAACTGATTTTAATTTTTTTTTTCCTTTCCTTTTCTTTTGGGAGGTTGGGGGAAGGGGTGGTGGGTTGAAGGTTATATATTTGAGTGAGCGAAAGAGGATTATTTGTGTTTTCTGGTTAATCTTTGCTCACACTTCTTAATTGTTGCTTTTAATGTCCTTTTTTCCCCCCTTTTTGTATTTTCCCTTGTGAGTTACCAGTAATTGGATAGAAATATGTTCTACAGCAAAACCGTGAATTTTAGTTCAGACATTTTTTTTGGGGGGACAAAGCACCTATTTGAAGAAAAGGACAAGGCTTATTTGAGTTGAGAGGATGTTTAGGGCATAGCATACAAGTTATACTTCATATTGATCTTTTTATTCATTAATTCAACCTTACTTGAACTATGGTTAAGAAGCAGATTTTAGCAACAAATATGTGTTAACTAACTAATGAAAAGTCATTAAATCATCTTTGCATTTGGTACAGATGGTCAGTGAACGAGCCAGGACATGCCAACTTTAGGATCTGTATTCTGTAAAGGAGAATATGGATTATGATAGGTTTTTTTAGAACCCAATTGCATTTGTGTATGAACAAAAACTTTATCTTTACATCTTAAAGGATTAATAAATCTCTGCAGTATGATAGTCCCAGTATTATCTAAATTATATTCACTTATTAAAAAATCATGTATAATATATGCATTGGTGGAGCTAATTGAGCTTCCTATTTCTCTTACGTGGCCTGTGATTGGCTTATGGTGTTCCCAAAATTGCTGGACCTGGTTAGAATTTTATGCAGTTTGAACTTAGGTTAATTGGATGACCTAAATATTTTATTATTATTCTATAATTTCACATGATTGGAATTATGTAAAACTAGTGCACATCATGGTAACATGCACTGGTGCTTTTTATCTTTCAGTTTGTTATCATAGACTGCTCTAAATTTTGCGTGCTCCTGTCTCTAATTTGCAAGCTTTACTTTCATTTGGCTCTTTAAAGCATACATATTTGTTTCATTTTATCCTTGTTGACTGTAATTTATAATCTTGGGGTTATAGGGGTTCCAAATGATGCTTTATACAAGGAATTGTGGCATGCTTGTGCCGGTCCCCTTGTCACACTTCCTCGTGAAGGGGAACGAGTTTATTACTTTCCACAAGGTCACATGGAACAGGTATTTTGAAGTTCTGCTGTTGGATATATTGGTTAATAGAAAGCAACATATATTACTTATAAAAAAAGAAAAAAAAGCAACATATATCTGGATTTTTGGATACTTGTTTTTATTGGGCTAAAACTACCTTGGTCGCTAACAAAAGGTTCCTCTTTTAGGGTATTTAGAGGCTGGCTGGTTATTTTCATCTTGTATATTTTGTTAAAGAATGTCGGTTGACCAACTACGACGTTTAAGCAAGTTATGAAGTATTGAGTGATGCAATTCTGAAAGGAAAAGAAAAAAAATTGGTCGATGACATTATATGAAGTATGTTAGGATTATAAATTTTGAATAATTGATGACCAATTTACAGAATACCATTATAATTAATTTTTTTCCCTTAATAACTACCAGCAAGAATTAAAATGATGTGCAAACTAGTTCCTTTTCAACTTCAATGTTCAGTAGCCCATAACCAGGAAACACTATGACATTTGAGAAAGTAATTATTTTGCTTATGATTTTTATGGAGTTTGGCTCACAGTGATCTGGTTTCATGTGCCTGAGTTTTCTCATTATGTTTGTAGTGTACAAATTTTATTGAAATAAAATTTCAGTATAATGTGCACCTAATTTGATTATGTTAGGAATATCTCCTCATTCTCAGTCTTCAGGCCTTTTTTATGCATATAATTTGTTTGTTTATTTTCTTCTGTTGATCCTTCCATTTCTTGATTTACAAAATTAATTTGAAGATACGTGGATTCCTGCTCTTTAAATTATCTCACAAGCCAATATCTGTTTACTGTGGATTCTTGTTTGTATTTGTCAAATATTCTGTGTTTTTATGTGCTATTTATCTCTGTAACTTATGTCTTCCTCTTTTGCAGCTTGAAGCATCTATGCATCAGGGGTCAGAGCAGCAAATGCCTTCATTCAACTTGCCATCTAAAATTCTTTGTAAAGTTGTTAATATCCAGCTTCGGGTGAGTATGTCGTAATCATCATTATCCTCACTATATGGATCTTACTTTTGTTTGTCTCACATTTGGGAAATTGGAATATTTTCTATGGTCATTCATTGGTACTTTTAACGTGGAGTGTAGGCTGAACCTGAGACAGATGAAGTCTATGCACAAATCACTTTGTTACCCGAAGCAGATGTGAGTTTTCCTTAGCGTCTCTTTTTATTAGATCATAGAATTTTCATCCCCTCTTTAATTTTTTTCTGCTATGCCTGCCTTATATTTGTTTACCCCTCTGGATCAGCAAAGTGAGGTTTCGAGCCCAGATCCTCCACTGCCAGATCCTCCAAGGTGCACAGTCCATTCATTTTGCAAGACACTTACTGCTTCTGACACAAGCACCCATGGTGGATTCTCTGTTCTTCGGAGGCATGCAGATGATTGTCTGCCACCACTGGTTAGCTTTGAAGTTCTAATTAGCATTTGCGTCTTTATGAGATACTGGAGAGTCCCCAACCACCTTCTTTTGGTTATGTCATCTGTGCCTAATTTTTAATATTATCTGTTCAGGATATGTCCCAGCAGCCCCCATGGCAGGAATTGGTTGCCACTGATTTGCATGGAAATGAATGGCATTTTCGACACATTTTTCGAGGTTGAAAAATTTGCCTATTGAATCTTTGTGACAATGAATAGCCTTGGTCATAGCTGCAGATTTTCCAATAACTGCTTAGGCTGGAATTTTACATTCTCTTTATACTTTATGCTACAAGTGATGCAAGGGAAATATTGGTCCACCTAGTTGAATTTAGGTCCTATCAATTAATGGAGTTATTAGTATTTAATATTCAGGAGTTAAGGGTGTTTCTGCAATTCAATAAATAGGTGTTGCCCTAGTTTATTTTGAGTAATTCAATAAATGGGCGTTGCCCTAGATTATGTTAGGTAAGTCAATAAATGGGCATTGTCCTGGGGATTAGTTGTGAGTCTATTTAAGCATGATTTGTATTCTAATGAAAGTAGACTTGTTGGAATTAAAAAAATTGAGGAATCGATTCTTCTCTTTCGTTCTCTCCCCCTCCTTTCTTTCTCTTCCCCGGGCTTCTCTCTTTCTAGCTTCTTTCTCCTTTCTTTGCCCTGTTTCCACTTTGTATTTTTGTGATTATTGTTTGTCCTGCATCAACAAAGCTTATATTGATGGTTATTTACATTGAGTTTTCTTATTAGTGTTACCACTTAGAAAACCACACAAAAAGTTTTAGTGGTGTCGGTACATGCAATTTCCTGTAACATTGCTGGAAAGTGAACTTTAAATATATATATATTTCCAAAAGATATTGGTACTTATTTGTTTCTTTGGGTAAGTGCGTAGCGCACAGAGTGTGTTTGCAAGTATATGACTTGGTTGTGCAAACTAAAAGTATAAATGAAGGGACTAGAGGAGTGATGTAGTATATGGAAGTGCCTTTATTTTCTCATTATTTCAGGTAGCTTATTATGATTTTGTGTATTGCCACACAAATAGCAATATGCTAGGTGATCTTACATGAGATTAATTCCTCGAGTTAGTCCATTATTGCATGGTTTATGGAATTTCCTTGTAGTAGCTTCATGGTACAGCTTTTTGTTCTTTCTTAAGTAACTTATTTGACAAGGTTTTGGTATTAAAAAGTTGTTGTTTAAGAGTTCTGCTTTCAATGGTTTGGCATATATATGTTCTGAAACATTTATTTCACATGCTTGTCATGTTGATAGAGATATAAGGATTCTGATATTCTTTGTTGCCTTGATTTTGTGTGGTCATTTTGAGTTTCCATTACCAAGAAGCTTCTATTTTACTGGGATATTGATAAAAACATTTGACTGCAGGGCAACCAAGGCGCCACTTGCTCACAACCGGATGGAGTGTCTTTGTTAGTTCCAAAAAATTAGTAGCTGGTGATGCATTTATATTCCTGAGGCAAGTTATGTTCTTCAAGAAAATAGTAATGTTTGCACTTTTGTTACTTTACTGCCATCAATCATTGTGTCATTTGTTTATGGACTCGTCGTTTCCAGAGGTGAAAATGGAGAGCTGCGTGTTGGAGTGAGGAGACTCATGAGACAGCTAAACAACATGCCATCTTCTGTTATATCTAGTCACAGCATGCATCTTGGGGTTCTAGCTACTGCATCTCATGCTATTGCAACTAAAACACTCTTTTCTGTCTTCTACAAGCCAAGGTTTATGTTGCTCTCTTAATTTAAAATGACTTTTTAACATCCTGTTTGGTGATATCTTATGTTTCTTGTGTAATGAGAATATGGTTAAAAAAGGATATATATAAAGTAATTGTGTCGATATGCATGATCTATGATGGGTGCCATTCTATTGAGATTAGTAGGAACTCATCCATTTTCACACAAAATATTGGTTTTTTGTCATGATTTTAACAATTCAATAGGTTAAAAATCTCATGCATAAGTTAATTAAATGCCTCTTTGGATCAAAACATTGAATATGGTCTTTGCTCATGCATGTAGAACTCTTCATGTTTTAAATAAAAGCGAAGTTATAAATCAATATGTTCAACTAATACAAAATCTGGAAGATGTCTACCTTCATGGTTTCTAGATTTGTTTGAATAGTTTTGAAAGGTCCCTTAATTGTATGTACACATGGGTGAGACTATCAATCTCTTTTTTTTTTGGGATAAGTAAAACAGAAAAATAACCAGGTGAGACTCTATCAATCTTGAATTTTAATGGACCTGTTTCCCATCATAGGATATCCATAAACGGACTTCTAGCGCTATGAGCAGTCGGTCACTCTTTATTTTGAAGAAACTTAGCTTTTGGTTTTTAATTGGATTTTGTTTGTTCAGAATCTTGTGTTGCTTTTTAATGCTGACCTTTTCCTTTGGAGAGAGAAGACTTTCTTGTACTGATATAGTTTGAGGAGCAAATAAATTGGTCTTTTTTTTTTTTAATATATAATTTTTTATTTTATTTTATGAAATTAGTGCCGTGCAATGTTAAATCTTAGTGTGGGTCTCTCATAAAATGAATAAAACATAACAAAACTGGAGAGGTTAAGGTTTTCAAGAGTTGGTCTAGGTGTTAGAGAGATTACATATTTTTAAGTGTGCACTTTACTTGAAATTTAAGATGAAGGGCAATAAGCTGACATTCTTAAGGAAAATAAAATTTTATTTTAGTGATGGATATGGTATTGTGTTTTCTCTTTGTTGAGAAAAAATAAGTTTACTGAATTAGTGTTTTTTTGTCAGAACAAGTCGGTCGGAATTTATTTTTAGTCTCAACAAGTACCTTGAAGCTCGGAGCCACAAGCTCTCTGTTGGGAAGAGGTTTAGGATGAGATTTGAGGGTGAGGAAGTTCCTGAAAGAAGGTATATTGCTTCTCTCGCTTAATATAGTGTTCTCATAGGAAGTTTATGATGCATCACCTGTCTCTATCAAATTACAGGTTCAGTGGCACAATTGTTGGCGTTGAAGATAATAAATCATCTGGATGGGCTGACTCTGAGTGGCGATCGCTAAAGGTTAATTTATTTCTTGTCATACACATCATCATTTCAACCATCCTATTGGAGTTGAAAATCTACAAAGTTAACAAGATCTACAAGAATAGAGGAAGAAGAAATTAGGAACAAAAGACTGTACCTTCAAACCTAAAATGAAACATGATGGAATGGTTTTATTCCCCATTTTATCCCATTAGGTGCTTTAAAAGATTATGAGGCTACTTATTGTATGCTCCCTATGTACTTTGGGGTGCTTTATGTTTTTAATAAGTCTGGTTATTACCTTCTTTTTTTTTTCTTTTTTTCTTTTTTTTATCCGAAAAATAAAACTGGTTATTACTTATAAAAATATATATATATAAATAAATAAAATTATGGGGCTACTTTTGAGTATGACTTGCTACTAGACTTTCGTATGTATTTTGTGTCAGACGTGTCTTCTTGTACTTCACGCCCACTTGCAGCTAATCTTAACTTCCTCAAAGCAGATGACCTCCAGTTTAAATTTGATTGTTTTGACCAGAAAGCCTTGCATGCGTGTAAGCAAGTTCAATTTTCTTCGTGATATGCTCTCAACTTGACTGCAGAGGCAAAATTCATTAAAAATAACAAAGCACAAAGGAATAAAGAAATTGGAAATCTAGGTTTTGTGGTCTAATTTTATTCTGCAGCTGTTAAAATTCTTGGGCTAGTTAGGTTAGGTACTGGGGCTTCTTGTGGCTTACAGAAGGAGCATAATGAATATATGAATCATCTAAAGCAATAATTTGAACTGCATCATCAGGAGGACGATAAAAAATTTCAAGCTGTTCTCTTCCACTTCTAGTCAGTATAGCTGCATACCTATTGGCTTCTCTGAAGAACTGCTGGATTTGGTTGTTGAACGCCTCCCCATAATGTACCTGCAATTGTTAGTGACGGAGTTCAATAACAGAGTCTGGCCAAGAAGTACAGCAACCTAGGAGTCCAGTGCAGTGCTGGTTTTATGACCCTGAAACTGTGACCTTTTTCTTCTTCAAACAATCAATAGAAGATCCCAATCCCCTACGACCCATGCATTGGATTTATTTCTGGACTTCCTTTTGCGTTGGGCTCTGCCTTGGTCTAGGGTTTAGTTTGGATTTATTTATTTTCTAGAGAATCTTATCGTACTAGCTTTTCTTGTGATGGGTCTTAGGTTGACCCTGCAACTATTGGGCTATGATGCTATAACTGCAACTTGCTAGCTGCATGTTACCATCTTATCATGGTATAGAGTCTTGAGTGCTCAGATTCTACATCTACCTGGAATTTTAATTTCTTGGGATGAACTTTGTGATGCAGCTCTAATGAATTTGTTTGATTCTAACTGGGTGTACTTCTGATTTTCATATTTGAAGTGATTTATCTTACCTCAAATGTTGATATGTTTCAGGTTCAGTGGGATGAACCTTCATCAATTTTACGTCCAGAAAGGGTTTCACCATGGGAATTGGAGCCACTTGTGGCAAACGCTCCTCCAAGCTCCCAACCCACCCAAAGGAACAAGCGGGCAAGACCACCTGTTTTACCTTCACCAACACCAGATATATCTGTACTTGGTAGGAGAGTTTTCCATATAGCCATCCTTCATGCCAGTTCTGATTGTTGATTTTGTATAAAAGTTCCTTGCTTTGCATCAGGTGTGTGGAAATCCCCAGTTGAAGTTCCTTCTGCTTTCTCATATTGTGAGTCACAACGTGGACGAGACTTTTATCCATCATCTAATTTTAACTCTGCTGCAAAAGGAAACTCTTTCAGCTTCAGTGGTAACAACTCTGTGGCTGCTGTTTCCAGCAACTCAATGTATTGGCCTAATAGAGTGGAAGCTGTAACAGAGTCTTTTTCACCGGTTGTTAACAAAGAATCAGGTGAAAAGAGACAGGGAACTGGGAATGGCTGCAGGCTCTTTGGGATTCAGCTACTGGACAATTCTAATATGGAAGAAACTTCGCCAGTTGTTACTATGTCCAGAACGCCGGGGGATGAACTGCCAGTTCAATATTTAGACACTGAATCGGACCAGCATTCTGAGCCAAATCGATCTGATGTTCCTTCAGTAAGTTGTGATGCTGAGAAATCATGCTTGAGATCGCCTCAAGAGTCACAAAGCAGGCAGATTCGGAGCTGCACAAAGGTAGTTTTGCTCCTTTTTTACCCTCCAGTTAAATAATTTTCATAATTAACGAGATTTGGTGCAGTTTTCCCTCTCTCAGTTTTTACTCTAGGATCTGCTGCCTGAATCAACACCCAATGCGGGCTGATAGATACGAGATGTCTAGATGGTCAATGCTATGAAAGGAATATTTAAAAAGAACTTTAGAGTTGTTTTTGCAGTTTTGGTACTTTCTCTAGGCATTTTAGAGCTTTTACACAAACTTCTGTTTGGGGTTTCATGTTTTGTATTGTATCAGGAAAGTGTATTTGTTCAAGTTTAAACCAACTGTCTCTCTCTCTTGCATTCTGTATAAAACTGTTATTATTTTTTTTAAAAAAAGAACAGATTTTTACATTCTGGAATCAGAAATTCCGATCATGGCATAAATATGATTACTTACTTTGTGTTGCTCAGCCGGGCCTGCTAGGTGTGTGTTAGGGTTATCTGATATTTCTTGTCTTTTTCCAGGTGCACATGCAAGGGATTGCTGTTGGGAGGGCTGTTGATTTGACGCGGTTTGAGCAATATGAGGATCTGCTCAGGAAACTGGAGGAGATGTTTGACATTGAAGGTGAGCTTTGTGGGTCTACAAAGAAATGGCAAGTTGTCTACACTGATGATGAAGATGACATGATGATGGTTGGGGATGACCCATGGCCGTAAGTTCATTTGCCTCTTTTTTTTTTGTTTTTTAATTTTTTTTTTCACACATTGTCTTGGTTCTCTCTCTCTCTCTGGTGCCAAGTTCCTGCACATGTATACCTATATGTATTATTTTTCTTTCAATTTGAAGAATGGGTTTTAACTTCCCTTGCACATATATCTCATTCTCAATGGTGTAGCACCCAGCTATAATAGGATTTCACATGATTGTGATCAATGTATCAGACCATCAAGTACGAAAATTTCTCATAACTTGTCAATCATTTGTCCTGCACCCCATAGTAATTATTTAAAATTAGATATTCTAGGCTTTTCCAATCACACCTAGATTGTCTCTGGATCTCTATGTCGGAGTCCCATTATTGTTTTCATTATCTTCGAGTTGCAGGGTTCTCCGGTGAATATAAATAGTTCTAAATATATTATTTCTTCTATTGGTCAAAAAGTTTAGAGTTGTTCAGATAAAAAACCTCAAGTGGATTTATCTGTTCAACTCTTTATTCTCTATGTATTGGGGTTTCAACTTGATATGCTCTAGCTTTTTCTTCTGCCTGTTTTGCTTTGATATATGGGTTGTTGAGGTAGACCGCAAGACAAAAAAAATACTGTTGGGATTATAGAGATTCTTTCGCGACTTCTAAATTTACTCTTGCTGCCATGACCTAGATTGCTCTTTCCTTTATATCTATTTATTGCAGCGAGTTCTGCAGCATGGTGAGGAAAATTTTCATCTACACAACAGAGGAAGTCAAGAAGCTGTCGCCAAAAATAAAGCTTCCAGTTCCTGCAGAGGCCAAACCTGGCAAGCTGGATGCTGAAGTGGCTGTAAATACTGAGGACCAGTCATCAATTGTGGGACCTGGGTGCTGATGTTCCCATGCCTGGTTTGGCCGAAACCATGAACGCCAAAAACGAAACCAGAAAAGCAAGTTACAGGGGAAAGAGATGCTTGTCTGTTTAAGATTTTGTGTATAGGTTTTGCACGGGTGATGCTCTACAACAACATAATCCCAGTGGAATGGCCAGTACAGTTTCTTGACATGCTGCATTAAGGACACATGGTGATATGGAAGGGCAGTTCTTTGGTGCACATGGGGGGGCATCTGGAGAGTGTGACAAGCTTTAGGGTTTGGTGTTTTGGTTTTTATTTTTTAGTGTAGTTTTTGCCAAATGAATCTCGTTAATGCTTTTGCTTGCTCAGACTTGGAATAGGCGGCAAAGTTTGTCAGCCACGAATGAAGGGGATATGCTCATCCTTTGAAATATATGTTTTTCCTTTTTTTCTTCTGCCCGAAGTTTCTTTTGTTATTTACAGAATACATCTATATTTTTGTATATAAAATACATTTGCTCTCTCTCTCTCTCTCGTGTGTGGGGAAATGCAATGGTTACATAATGAGAGAATCTCTTTTTATTTTTTTTGGTCAAATCCATTTCCTATGGTGTAAATTGATTTCAAGTTCCTTAATTGAAAGACGAGAAAATTTTCCAGTTGAGTCAACTGACCCCCATAACATGTCTAGTCTCAAGTTCCATCATCTTGTACTTTGTTTGGGAATGGGCAGTGGGAGTAGATTGTGGATATGGTATTTTAGCAATTTGCTGTTTGGATTTGCTAGTAACTGGGCGGCGCATGTCAGCACTATGGGGTCTATTTGCCGGAGCAGAAAGTGGCGGGCTGTCTAACACTTTTGCTCAGAAAGGTGGGCTTTATAGGAGCTCTTTTACATTTGTTAGCAATTTGGACATAAAATTGCCGAAGATATTTATGTGAATTGTTGTTGAAGAGCTTTGCAGGTTTTCCTGGGCCTCTTTTTCATTTGAGTAGAGCATGCAACGAGAACCAATTGATTCTATCTCTTGTCCATCTTCACATAAGAAATGAGCAAATTTATATGTAGAATTACATGTAGGCTTCACATATTTAATAGTAGTTTTTTTTTTTTTTTTAAATGACAAAAATTGAATGTGTAGCACTTCTCTTAAAAAAAAAAAAAAAAAAAAACTGTTCAGTAACGTTGTCTCTTAGCACCAAAGGGAGGTGCGCCAAAAGAAATTAGAAATCATACTTCAGGAGTATTTTTGTCTTTTCACTTTTTGAGGGAATAAAAAGACTTTTTGATTATAACTAACTGGATATTATCCCGTTCAAATGAAATGGAGAGGATCCTAATTCTATAAAGAAGATATAGGGAGAAGAAAATGAAGAAAAAAACACAACATAATAAAGTGGATCAAAGAAAGGCAACTCAGAATGCACCTTTTGTCACTTTGATGACTATCCCTGAATAGCTCAATAGAATTGTAGGTGGCGTGGGGCCACTAGGTCTAATGGGCTGGCAACGGTAACTTTCTCTTTTCAAAGACAAGCCGCACCGCACTGTCTCTTTTCAAAGATTCCTTACCAACGCTCCTTGAAGAGACATAGACATAGACATATATTTCTAATCATTTCGGTATCATATTCAGATCTAACCCAATTTCCAAACCTGGAGAGGGGGTTTTCGCAGTTTAACAGCTCCATGAAGATGATGAAAGCCGTGAAGAAGCTCAAGTTCTGGTCAAGAAAGAAGAGAAAAAAGAAGACACAAGATCCCTACTATCTTCCTCCCCCGCCATGTCATTGCTATCACTCATGCTATTCAACTCAGCCCTCGGCCCCGCCCTTACCGCCATGGCTCGACCTCGAGCAGACCCATGATCAGGCCATTCCAGAACCCGCGCTCCAGCCCGTCCCAGATTTATCATATCCAAATCAAGCCCGAGTACCCAGTATTCAAGAGGTTGTCACAGAAACGAGTCCAATAATGTATCCAACATTGCCTGATGCTGCAGTTAGCACCCCATCTTATCAGCAATACATGGCTCCAAATCCTGTTTATGGTATTCCTGTTGTTGTTGGGGAGACAGCAAGAAGAGAGAGAAGGGCAGGGTTTTTTGGATGTGTAGTGAACTTTGGCATTCATCTATTCCGCTGCTTCTGCCCGTGTTTAAGCATTCGAGAAGTTCGCTAATTAATGCAGAAGCAGCCACGAAGCCAATTATCATGTTTTAGTTATAGCCGAAATCCTACTATCTTCCAAAGGATCAACAAGGTGTAATAAGTGAGCGAGCACTGTAAACATTCACATCTAGATGTCTTCTTCAATTTGTGTTCTCTTTTTTCATTTTTTGTTTTTAAAAAAAAACTTGTTTGTTGTACATTTGTAAGTACAACGCATGGAGCTAATTGTCTTTCAAATCGAGAATGGGACTTAATTCTATCTTATCTGTAAGCCGGATCCGTTAATTTGAACTAGACTGGATATTTCACACAAAAATGCTGCATGTCATCCCTGCTAGTGGAATTGTAAGGAGGCTATCAAAGACAACAATGAACCAGTATTATGAGTTATGCTCTTGCAAATTTCTGTCCTTGTGTTTCTCAGACAGGAGATAGCGATGGAATTCCCAACAGGATTTTTATTTTTTATTTTTTTTCTGACGATGTCTGAACTGTAGATGTAGTCTGTAGATCAGGGATCTTGGAGTTCAAATGCTACTTAATAAGCACCACAATATAAACAACTCAAAGCCTCTGAATATGGGAGGATGCAAGAAACAGACTGCAAACTCACAGGAAAATTATATACAACATAAAAGGTAAAGACTATCGCCCTATGCTGTGACTATAATCCTAATTGTCCGTACATTTGTCAAGACTCCCAAAATGAGCGTAATTTTTGTTTCCTATCATCATTCACCCTTCCGACCTGGTGTGCTGGACTCATAACTAAGCATTTGCGTTCTATGTTGCTGGTAATGCTCGGAGTGACGACACTTAATCAGGCTCCGAATGGTCTGGTTCCGGTTCTGGTTCGTCATTATATTTGTCAGAGTTGTATCTTGAATCTAGATCATGTGGTTCGTATCTCCCAAAATATTGACCTGAACTGCTGGACTCGTGACTCCCCTCTGATTTCAAACTCTCATTTCTGCTGAAATGATCCCTTCTTGACCGACCATACATTGAGCCTCTTTCTAGATCAGATTTATCCATGCTGGATTCCCTACCGTGAAATTTATCTCTTAACTTTTTAGCTGGCTCCCCTTCATCATCTGAGAAATCCGACACTTCATTCTGGTGTGCATTCCGTTTCCTTGTTTGACTACGGTGTTTTTCTCCATCACTGCCCGACCCATCATAACTAATATTGGTATCATCAGCCCTGCTTTTGCTAATGCCATGATCATCTGAGGATTCAGAAACTTTTCTGTCCTGTCCTGAGCTTTTCCTCCTTTTACTATGGTGTCTGTCTCTGTTGCTGTCCCTACCTGACCACTCTCCTTCAGGATCATGACTTCTGTTCTTGCTGTTCCCATGATTATCTGAATCTCCCACTTTCCTCTGGTACCTTGAACTTTTCCTCCTTTTTCTATGGGGCCTGTCTCTGTCCCTGTCTCTATCAGACCACTCTCCATCTGTATCACGAGTTCTGTTCTTGCTGTCCACATGATCATCTGAATGTCCCACTTTCTTCTCGTGTTTTGAAATTTTGGTCATGTGAGCATGGTGTGTTTCTCGGTCTCCATCTCTATCTGACCAATCTCCACCAACTTTTTCTTGGTCAAGAAATTTAGCTTTTCTGCTGTGTCTTGAGCTTTTCCTAGCGTGGCCATTGTGAGTTTCTCTATCTTCACTCTCATCTGACCATTCCCCGTCAGTCTCAGCTTCATCTGTTCTGTGCTTGCCACCATTGTTCTGGTGTCTTGAGCTTTTCCTTGCACTACGATGGTGTGTATCTCTGTATCTGTCTCCGCCTCCATCCTTATCCAACCATTCATCATCAGAATCTCTATCACGAGTTCTGCTCTTCCTGTGATAACTGTCTTTTAAGTCTGCATTCTCTTCAGACATGTCCTCATCAAGAACTTTCATTCGCTTTCTATTGTCAATGGCATGCGACCTCCACCGTGTGCTCTTTTGAACATCATTCTCACTGTAATTTATTGTACTATAACCACCACTATTCAAGTAGTCCATCTCTCTGGATCTAGATCTTCTTGAGTGACGCCTGCCATGGATATTCAGGGAACTATTGAAAAACGGAAATAACCCCAACTGAGAGCACAAAAACATGCAATCATAAAGAATAAAACAAACCCTTCCTTCTCATCAAGAGGTAGACTGATTTAAAATGCATACACTATAGAAGAGTTGGATGATATGGAGGAACAAGCATTAACAGAAAAGGTTTGTACTATAAACCAGGCACCATTAACAAGCATTAACACCAAAAGCCGGAAGTCGATCTTTGCCTAAATGACTTGGAAATTATTTTAAATATAAAATAAACCATGACATGAAGGACTTTACAAAAATAGATCAAATTAAGAAACAGCTACTCCCAACACCAGGAAAAAATGGCACATAAAATTCAATATTTACAGGAGTTTTACAGAGCAACATTACCATCAGCTGATGTTTTCTACCCGCCAAGTCTATTTCCTGCTTGCATATAAATAAATAGTTGTGTTCATTGTCTAGTTTCTGAACATTATTTGAGACCTAGATTTACAAACTAACAAACCAAAAGGGCAGCCTTCTGCGAGCTATTTCTTCTTGAAATAATGATAAAATCTTTCAGGATCTACACTATATTCCCTCCAGTCCCTTTCTTCCCGATCTTCTTTCTCTCTATTGCTAAGTAAAACTGAAACCTACAACTGGTGGTATAGAAATCACAAGTTCGGCTCCCAATTTGTTCTTATATGGGGGAGATGCCATTTGAGCTAGAGCTCATTGGCCTCTCTCCTGATTTAAGGATTTCTAAATAAATAAAATGGTCTGGCAGCTTGTTAGGAACTCTATCCCGGATCACACTTAGCTTGGAATGAGAAAGTCGGAAAAAAAGGTTTCTAATAGTTGAAAGGTTTTGATGAAAATACATAAAAAGCCACTTACTTGGTTCTGTTTAAGTTTGAAGAGTGGAATAAACTTTGAGTACAAAAAAATTGAATTACAAAACATAATATAAGATACCAGATTTCACAAATACTAGGCACTGCAACAGCATCTACTGCTAAAACTATAAGCACACCTGTCATCAGTACTCATCTTGCTAGAGTACCTTCGCTGCCCCAGATTTTCTTGCTCCACCTGTTTCTCGTACCCAGCTTCATCAGAATAACCAAATAAAGCAGCCATCTTTTTCACCCAATATTTTGGGGGTGGTTTATCAAAATCAGCCCATTCATAGTCTCCACCAGGATTACGGAAACAGTGAATAAAATTGCAAGCAGTTCCATGAGAACAGGTCTGTAAAGACGCAACAAGAAAGGTCATCAACAGAACGGAGGACAGGACTCAAGATTAACATGAACATGTGACTGACGACCAATGTCCTTACATTAACCAAAACATCTCTGTTCAATTTTTTCATTTTATTAGTTTATTTATTTTTTAAGAAAAAAGCATAATGGAAAGCAACAAAAGCCAATAGAGTATGAGACCAACTCAAATAAAAAGAAGAAAAGTGAGGGGCTTGTTCTACCTTGAACCTCGACTTCATATACTCCCCACATATGGCAACCTTCCATCTGGTCACATTCACAAATTCACATCTTACCTGCCAAAAACAATACCAAGATCAATAACCATCCCCAAGAAACTACAGTTAAAAAATATAAGTGAATAATCATAGTCAGAAAGTAAAAAGACCAACAGGAATAGTGGCATAGGAAGAAGGAATCATTTATGTTCTCAAGAGCTGCCATCCATATATGTATGACCACAGACTTAAGAGGATATAACATCTTATAACAAAAACAAGTGAGCGAGTGAAACACTGCACATTATGCATACACCAAGAATACTCCAAATATTATATTTGAGCAATGTTTTAATTACATAAGATACTTGTCTATTAAAGGAAAATATTTTTGTAGTCAAAGGAAAACACACACACACAGAGGAAAAGTGCAAGCAGATTGTGAAGTATGAAAACCATAATTATCATGTCAACTAAATCATCAAAATGAGAAGTTATATAGCAGACGCAGAGCACATTCCAATTCAAATGATAAACCATTTCAAATACCAAAGTTCTAGAAAAAAAAAAAAAAAGTTAGATTATGAAATATGGTAGAAGGTATATCCTCTGGAGATAGAGCCAATTGCTCATGCAAGAAATTAAGTGCCTTGAACTCAAATAAGCAGAATTCAGTGTCTTATATTGACGAGACTTCACACTTGAAGCAAATACAATACCTGTTTGCCAGCAAAGTACCGTCCATTAATAGAATGATAAACAAGAACCGCTGAATCCAGTGACTTATACTGTACATAAACATTTCCCCGCAAGTGGAATGAGCCATTTCTACACACCTGACAATGATATGACATTTGTTACTCTAAGATTGATTACAGAGACAAAATTTAGAAAAAGGAAGGTTAAGGTTCTATGTTATTGTTCCACAACAAAATGCTTTGGTTCTTTCTCTTTTAATATATTTACTGGAAAGTGAGGGGAACAAGAGGAAAATGCTTAAGACATATTCAAAATGCTTAGGACACAAAGGCATCGTAATAGGGTTTTTTTGTAATTTCCAGGAACCAGACAAAGAACAAATTTCTTGATAGAGCGAGAAAGCATATATGAGTTTTAGCACAAAAGCAGAAATTCTCACGGACATAATAAAATATTTACTACTTGATAGATAAAGCGAGAAGTTAAGGTAGGAACATATCAAATGGTAATGTGAACACAACCTCCAACATCCAGAATTTGTATCAACTATGCTACATGGATAAAAAAGCTGCTGATAGTCTTGTCAGGATACCTTACTGCTTCAGAGCAGAATATATCTACATATCCAACTTTACTAAGACACAACAAAAATAACAACTCTGTGCATTTTAGCACCAGGAAAAAAAGTTTCATGGTTATTAATTATAAATAATTAACAAACTTTGGACCAACAAATTGTTCAATGGACAGATATTTGTTATATTCCTCAATAGTCGATAAACACAACATCCCAAGATGTGATGAGAGGACATTATAGACATATTTGGCCAAAAAAACACATCACAGCAGTCAACAACCTTAAAGTTCACAATTTCTCCAAACTTCAAGAACTCAGTGTGCACATCCTCATAAAATTCTTCATAACTACGTTCAACCTCTTCATCTGTGAACTGAAAATTAAAGGGAGGTGAGGGACAAATCAAACCAGAATAATTGGTCAGAAATATATGCATTAGCTATTTATAAGATAAAAAGAAACAGATATGGGTCCTTGAACTAAAAATCCATAAAGATGAGTCCTACAGCCTCCACAAATCATGATTATGGTTTTAACTTCTGCCACTATTCATGACTGTTTGATAAAATACAAATGGGGCAGCCATGGAGCCACACCAAATTGAGCTGCTATAAAATTGGGCTGTAATCAGGAAGTTCAGTCACCTTTGGAGAAGAAAATAAGTTTGGGAGGAAAAATGCTCTAGTGTTCAGATATATAATTGACAAGTCAAATCAAAATTTCTGAAAGTAAGCCAAATTAATTAAAAGAGCTACATACAAATTCCCAGCTGAAAAAGAAGTTCTTATGTTATTGAATTAAGACGTATTTAAAATCTGGGTTGCAATATACTTCACCCTTCAATTAGCAAACTAAGGACACAAGGAAGCCAAAGAAGCAATCATATCCACACACCATCTCTCTCTCTCCAACTGAGTGTGTATGTGAACATGTTATAGAAATAGCAAACCAAAGGAGGTTGAATCTTCATGCAACAATGCAAGGGGATTAGACCAAGAGGAGGTTGCATATAGTTGACTATTCACATTGGCAACTAGCTTTACTGGTTGGAAGGTTAAGCTTCAACCTGTAGTTGGCTACTGCTAAGGCTTACTGCATGGCTATTGAACTGACAGACAAGGAGACTTTGTAGTTGACACTGGGCTGGTTAGGACATTAAGGCTAAAACAGGAACAAAGAGCAATAATTGCAACACTCAAAAGTACCACCTGATAAAATCAGGTGGTTTTTTCTTCTTTCTTTTTTTCTTTTTTATAAGTAAATGCAATTTATTAAAAAGCGCAAAAGGTGCAATTCAAGTACATAGAAAGTACACAAGAGAAACATCTTGCTAAAAGAAGAAAAAAAGCTCAAGAAAAACATGAAAACTAGAAAATGCAGAGCACAAAAGGATTTGCAAATGTTGAGAATATATTAATCAACTCAAAGAGCTTTGGCTTGATAACCCTTTAGAGTCCTAATGCCTAAAGCAATGCAAAAGCATGAAAGGATTTGCGAGGGTCACGAGACCATTAGATTTTATAACAGACTTGTGTCACATAAGTAAATATTAAGGTCTAATAGACTATTTGCCTTCTTCTCTTCATTCTTTTTGCCTTTAACATAAGTAAAGAAAGTGCCACATGTATCCACATACAAGTATCATTGCCTGAATTCTCAAACCTTGCAAGGTAATGGTCATTATCAGCAGAGAGCTCCAATTCTCCCAGGATACAAAAACTATACTCGTTAAGGAACAAGAGTTTGCAGGACAACTCATGAAGTAATTTAACTAGTAAAATTTTTCTAAGGTAACAAATCTCAAATATGAAACAATATTAGGACCGTCTTCATAGATATTTGTACCAGATAGAAATAACTGAAGCATCATTAGAAACAAATGTATCTTTCCATAACAACTATGACTACATTTTTTTGTTGTTGCAATTATGGGCATTATGATTACATTTATATAACAAGATCAAAGAAGAAAGAAAGAAATGAAATCAAAAGGTAAAGAAAGCTAAAAAGAAAGGGAAAAAAGGTAATAATCCAGGAGATGAACAATTCCAAGCAAAAAAAAAAAAAAAGAAAAAAAAAAAAGAAAAGAAAAGAAAAAAAAAAAGAGAAGGGAAATATTGTAAGATAGCCACCCTTGAGACCAGCAAGTAGGATACATTATCGCTAATTTCTTTTACTCCAACCAACCAAGGGCAAAACCATGGACCTTCATCGCAGTGAATCTCGATATGAATTTCTGATTTGAAGTCAAAGAAGAGCAATGATAATTCTAAATGTGAAAAGGACTGAATCAAATCGTTTTTGAAATAATATATGAGCATAAAGAAAGATTGACACAAATGTAAAAGTTCAAAGGGTTTGGAATACTAAACAAACAATATCTTTCTGCATCAGGATTTATAGGGGAAAAAATAAGGAAATATTAGGCAAATTTCACATAAGATAGTGCAAGTGAGTTGCTGAAAATTATTTTGATGCGTCTGGCATGGTGTCAACAACTTGCTGTCATTCTGATAACGCACTAATTCAAAATGTATAAACAGGATAAAAATCACCAAGTAAGATGTGCCAAGTATTGACAAACTTGTTCCAAGACAGCATAGAAGCTTTCCAAAGTTATTATCAGGATACAAGAATCACATGAAGGCAGCATTTACAGACCTCAAGCCCCTCATCTTGCTCCCAAGCAAGGCCAGGACCGTTGTACATGTTTCTGATAAGCAGCGTGCATGATTTCTCAGGGTAAAAATGAACTCTGCTGCAACGCAGACCAAACCGACAAGCTCCAGTTTTTAAATGGAAAGGACAATGAGCTTTATCCTGCCGAATATACAAGTATCCGATTTGAAAATTAGAGACTAATATCCTTATAACGAATATGAGCACAGGCAAAACACATCAAACACAATAATTCAGAACTATCAGGACATATATGAAGTAATCACGATAGAAGCAAATAATGTATATATGTGCACACACGTATGGTTACCTGTTCAGTTCCAAAATTTGGAACTTGTTGAGTGGCATTCTCGACGATTTGTTCCGCCGGTGATACTGACACATTCTTATAATTAGCAAAAGCTTCAGACTGTGGAGGAAGAGGATTCGACGTAGGCCGATCGGCATTCTGCAAAGTAAACGATAACCTCTACGATTGAAAATCTTCGAATCCTAAACATAAAAAACACAACCACAAAAACAATTATCTACATTGAGTTTATGATTGATGTGGCATACCTCTTTCCTACTTTGTTGGTTGGCGCCTCTCTTTGGAACCCTGACCTTTTTTTTCTTGACAATTATTTCATTTCCTTGCCAGATAATCTCCGCAGGCCCTTCTTCTACATATTCCCAATCATCACCTTCACCGAGCTCAGTCTCGGTCTCCACCTACCATTTTATGCAAAGCAATTTAGAAAAAGAAGCAGTTGAAGCTTTCATAAGCTGATTTTTTTTTTCCACACTTTCTCGGCAGCTAAACAGAGAGAAAATTCTACGAACCTGTTGTCTCTTCGACTCTTCCTCTTCTTCTTCCAGAGCCTTCCTTCGCTCTTGCTCCTCCTCTTCTTCTTCCTTCTCCTTCTTCTTCCTCTCCATGGCTTCGATCCACGCCCTCTCTCGCTCCTCGAACTCCCTCCTCGCCCTCTCCACCCTCTCCTTCTCCTCCTCCTCAATCATCCTCAGCCTCCTCTGCTCCTCCGGATCCCTCAGCCTCGCCTCCTCTTCCTCCCGCTCCTTCTCCGCCATCTCCTTCCTCATCTGCTTCCTCATCATCTTCTTCTTCGCCTTCCTCTTCTCCTTCCGGCTCAGTCTCTCTGACGAACATTCCGTTCCGATTGTACGCTCTGCTTCTTCTTCTTTTTCTTCTTCTTTGGTGACTATTGGTTCTGCCATTGGAATCTTACTTCACAGAATGCCTTTTCTCATAAATTTTCTCATAACAAGCAGCGTCTCAAATAGTTTACGGAACCCCAACCGGTGCCGTCGTGCCGAAAGTTTTCAGCGTTTGGCTGTCCGTCTAAGCGCACCGTTTTGGTTCTTAGCCTAAATTTTACAGATTTGAATATATTATTATGTCATTTAAAATTTTAAAAATTAGGTGGCAATATATACAACCTTTATATGCAAATATGCAAACAAAATACAATTCTGACCGTTTGAACTCAGTTGGGCTAATTCAATAAATTTGGTAATCTATTGAACTACCAAATTCATTATAGCCTTGAAAATTGTATGCTTTAAAGGTCCTTTAAGTATTACTTTTTATGGAATCGCTTTTCGCTTTTTAAGGTTTACATTTTGTTGATTTAAACCCTAAAGTTTTAATTGTTTTCAAATAGTTTATTTTGTCTATCTTTTATTAGATTTCTAACGGTGCTATCACAATATATTCAATAAGAAGGTGACACGTGTCCCCTCTAATTTTTATCAATGAGTCAATGACCATGAAAAGTGAAAACTGACAATTGAATGAAGATAAAGAGGAAGAAAAAGTGGAGATGGAATTTAAGAAGAACTTGACCAAAGAGGTTAAATTGACATTCTGTATATGCTACTCAACAATTATGTTACAGTAATAATCATTATCCATAATGTACCAATAATTACATCCTGCCACCAATAGGAACCAAAATGATGCTAGGCCCCTCCATTGGACTTCTTCTTCTTTTTTGGTCTGGTCACATGGCTAGGTACCTCCTCAGTAAGTTCTACTAACCCTTCGTTAGGGCCATCTTGTGGTAGAGATGCTGCTGTGTCCACCTCTTTCTTGCTCTGAAACAGGTGTATTGGTTCTGAAAATGGTGATGCTGCAGTGTCTACCTCTTTCTCGCTCTCTAGCACATGCATTGATTCTGATGATGGTGGTGCTGTTGTTTCCACCTCCTCATCGTCTAGCAGGTGCATTGGTTCTGATTGTGGTGGTGTTGCTGTCTCTACCTCTTTCTCACCCTCTAACACATAGATTGATTCTGCTGGTAGTGCCACCTCCTCCTGATTCAGGTAGGACGGTCCCTCCAAATCACCATTGTTTGGAGGAGCTATTGCTGGAGCTAGAAATGAATGTGGTGATGCCGCTGCAACTGCAGCTGTGCTTTTGTGTGGTCTGCTGCATCCTCTACCTTGACTTTTGCCTCTGCCCCGTCCTCTAAGTGATGAAGTTTTACTTGTGGTCGGGATTGTTGTCGGGTGAGGCGCAACATCCTCATGTGTGCGCTCTAATGGCCCCTCCATGTAATTTGTATGCGAAGGAGATAATGCTGCTGCAGCCCCCATTGGGCTAGCTGGTGTAGGTGCTGGTCTTGTCTCAAGGTGCCGGGTCTCACCCATCATCTGTAGGACACGGATGCACACGGTTTGGATATCTTTCATTGCTTGCATTGCACTGTCACTGGTGAAGGCACCAAGTATTGTAGTGCATTGATTATGGATTGCAGTCAAGCTCTGGACCTGCCATTCCAAATATGGATACCGCACCAATTTTTATTCAAATAGTTTTAGCACACAAGCAAATGAAAACTAATAAAATAATAGTTATGATGAATTCATACTAATAGATGTGTTGTCCCACTTGAAGGCTGAAATCGTTTATGTGACCTTTGAGTGAGAGGAGTAATTAAACAGCGTGTAATTTTACGATACCACTCCATGTATGGATCATGATAATGCATTGGGTGCTCCTCCGGCTCACCCACTGCAATAATCACAGCGCGAGCTTCCCATAGTTGTATATATTGTCCATGATATGCCCGCCAATCGTAGTGATGTCTGCCCCGCCTATCAATTGAATGGAGTTTCACCTCTGTATCACAAGGTTCAGGGACACCTTGATGGAGGCCAAATTGACGCAGAACTCTATCAGGACGATGCCACTCAACGATGTCAAAGCAAATTACTGGAGTAATTGTCTGCCACACATGCTGGTCTCTGACACATTCATCTGGTAGCAATGCAAGTCGCTCAGGAGTGTATGGCTGCCATATCATCTACATTTGAAAATATGTAAATCAAGTGGCAGACACAAGTACAAACACATACACTTGCACATTTTATGATAAATTATATCATAAATTGTTAACACTTACTAAATAAACAAACCTCATCATGTGTCTGTTGATCAAGCTGGTCCCTGTAAAATATTAATGCCCTAAGAGGATTGTCTCTACGAATTACAGGAGCTCTCCACCTATTATAAAATAAAATAAGTTTAAATGAGACCAAAGGTATAGCGACAAAAATCTATATCAACAGCTTAATACGCACCTGCATCCTAATGGATCAGCAGGCAATTGCTCCTCATCTACTGTTGCATCCCTCACAACTGGCGCCGTATCCCCTACATCTTCACTATCTGGTACAATCGGATCCAGCACTTGGTTGCCAAGTCTCTCAGGGCGACCGATATGCAATCTCTCCCATGCCCACAACTGTGGCAAACGTAAATTACAGAAAAAGTTTACAAACGCATAATTGTTGAAGGATGCATATGATATAATATATACTTATATGCATGCCTGCAATAATAGAAGAGGTCCAGCTATCTCATTTGCCCCCGCTTTACTAGCTCGACAAAGCTCACGATATAAGTGTGCCAGTACAGCACTGCCCCAACTCAATTGTTCAGTATATTTAAAATCACTCAACAGGGGTAGGAATATCAACTGAACATCAGCTCCAGATTTATCTGTGAAGAGAACACCCCCCATCAATCCTAAGATATATGCCCTAGCATACCGCTGCAATGTTAGATCATCTGCATTTGGTGGAGGCTTCTGGAAATGAGCTCGTAACCAACTAAGCTTGAGTGCCGAACCATGAAGAAAACTGCGATCTGGTCTGACCCCTAACAACTCCTCGCAGAGATCATCCCATTGAAGGTCAGCATTACCAGTCACTGCATGACCATCTATTCGAAGGCCTAACAACACTCCTACATCCTGCAGCGTGACAGTACTCTCACCTACAGTAAAATGGAAGGTGTGGGTCTCCTGTCGCCATCTCTCAACCAATGCGGTAATTAAGGGCCAATCAAGCTGTATAAATCCAATCCTGTATACCCCATAAAAGCCAGACTGGATGACAAACCGACGAACACCTGAATCCAATTGCCACTCCCGCATCATTGTGGCCAACCTCTGTCTACAAGTCAAAACACCAGGATCCTGCAAAAAAATAAAAAATAAAAAAATAAAACAAAAAAGAAAGAAAGCCATTAGTTAGAACTTTATTGTGACACAAAATGCAATTTTTATAAACAAGCAATACATAGACTAAATAAGTAAACCTCTCCTGCCCATATGGCTCCGGATCTGTGCTGGTCTTGCAGCACAAGCACTGTATTGTCAACTGGTCCTGGATCCAGAAAGCTGACAACTTGGGCATCTTGAATGGCTTTTTCTACTGGTGTCTACGAAACAGAATATAAACTCTGTAGAAAAGTACAGATGAAAAGCAAGATACTAAACTACTAATGAGAGAGAGAGAGAGAAAACCCAGTAAAGTAAATGACATTAAAACCGAAGAAACTGCTGAAACTCACTTGCTTATTAGTGCGGGCTGGCACAGTGACATTTACTTGATTTTCAAGGCACACAAGGTCTGTTTCCAAATACAGCTCCATACAGTTCGTTCCAGGTTGTCGTGCCACATCAAACATGATATCAATAGATTCATCATCGTCTATGGGCACAGGTATGTACTCCCTACAAGCTGGATACCTGCAAGTGATCTTCAGCTTAAACCGGCGTTTGTCAAACCCTGTAACCCCATATATCTTATCCAGCAATTCATCGTGTGTTATTCCATAGCTGACTCTAATGGGCTTTGGTGCAGCACCTTCATAAGAAATGCCATGCGGTCCATTTGTCATCCTCCCATTCCAGTAACACATTAGTGTAACACCCTGTCTGGCCATCTACCTACAATTCACTACCTTAACAACAGAAAAATCTAATTATCAACTGAAAGAATACATATATAACCCCAATTAAAAAGAAAAGAAAAATAAGATCAATCAAGAACTATTCCCTCAAAATAAGATCAAGCAATTTGTGAAAATTCTAAACAACAACATATTATGATTTCTTAAAAATCCTGGTTGACTCCAATGTAACTGTTAAAAAAATGTCTATTTTCTATACTAATAAATGCTTGTAGATAATGAACTGCATCTTTTGAAAAGTTCCTAGAATCAATACTATTTAAAAAAATTTAGAGCACATAAAGCCCAAATTTTATTCACCCACAACCTTGTAATTCTGAGTGATCCTTCAATTGGCATAGTGTGACACCCATTTGAATAATTTTCTTTCTTCTGTTTATTTCTCTAGCTTCGTAGCCATAATAATGTATTTACAAATCTTGTGATTATCAGAATAGAATACAAAATTAATATTATTTTTTTTAACGAATAATACAAAATTAATATTAACTGTGAATTTTGAACTTATTGAAGCTTTTAACAGCAGACCCATTTGAATTTAATTAAACTAAAAGAAACGAATAAAAACAATAGATACTACTGTATTTATTCAGACAAACTAACAAACAATTGGTGTACAGGTAAAAACACATAAAAGAACGTGTAATCCTTGGGAGACAAATATAGAGTTCTGGTTTTGTGGAACATTACCAAATAGAAAAGCCTATGAGATATGATGTTTGAGGCCTTTTTCTGTTGCGTTTCTTTCTTCTTCAGATTGATCTGGAAAACATGGGAGAGACCTGGCGCGTGGTTACACTATGGGAAAGAACCGCTGCGTATTGCAACGTGTATCCGTTGGTCAATTCTAAAACTCATTTTACGGTTTCACGTTTTGTTTGTATATGAATCTTGGGGACACGCCACACGGGCCACGGCCTCAAAGAGCCTCAGCGCTTTTAGCGGTTTTAGAGATGCGTCAGCTTTTGAGGCCGCTGATTAAAGTGGCAGTTTCTTCTTTACCAAAGAAAAAAAGAAGTGCAAAGTCTCGGGTCGAACTGCAAATAATTAGCAATTGAAAAAAAAAAAAAACATTTTACACTCATTCATACTAGTGATGTGACATATAATGTTAATCACTTAAAACATGTAATATTAACAAATAAATGTTAAAAATAAAATTACTAAAAAAAAGTAATGTATTGGCGTGGATGTGCTAATCAATCATTCAATCTTCTTTTAACAAAGTTGATTTAAACATTGCAACATCAATATGATAAAATAAAAGTGTAATCTCTAACATTATTAAAAAAAAGTATGAGTAAATAAGCATAAAAAAATATACGAGTAATGCTATAAATCACATTTTTATCATATAATTATCTCATAATGTTGATGCAGTAGTCCTCACTAACTTTAGATTTTTTTTTAGGACTGATATAAGGGTTGGTTTGAACTATTTTCTTAACATTGTGAAATAGTTGCATGATAAAAATGTGATTTTTACCATTAGTCAAAATGTGGTGTTATACACAACAACCTTTATAATAAGTCCATTATGTCAAGGTGGCCGCTTCTAACTATATATTTGATATTTGAAAGTATTTCCAAAACCTTTCCTATTTTTTCTTATATTATTAGGATCAATAGTAGGAAATGCCTCCTTATATAACCCTTCTCGTTTCCTTGTATTGCTAAAAAAAAAAAGTTCATTACAAATTGATGTATATTGTTAACGTAATACTTACTGTGTTATTCTAAGTAATAAAATGAAAAATGCTATAAGTTTATTTAAGCTTAAAAAATAAAAATGGAATCAAACCTAGGTGGCCGCCCGCTACCTTGAGGTTGCGATTGGTGTTTTTTTTCTTTTAACAACAGAACAAAGGGGTGGTTCGTGACCAAGGATGGAACCAGCTTTGAATTTGGGAGAAATCCAAGACTAAAAAAAATTTGGAAATGACTATTTAGTAAAAAATACCTTAAATAAGTTTTTTTGTCTTAATTTTTTTTTTAAAGCTTTAAGATAATAACCGATAATAATGGGAGCTTTCGCAAATGTGGAAAGAATGGTAACTGATTTGCCACTTGGCGCACCTGTCATCGAGGACGCGTATATATACCCTCCTCCTCTCACCTACAAAAATACGAAATGTTCCATCAACGCCTACAGTTTCCTTTCCCCGCTAAGAGAGCGAAGGAGACAGACAGAGTGTGTGCTGCGCGGGTGTATGACGACGTCGTTTAACGGGATGAACGGAGTGGGAGGAGCGAGTTCGCGGACCGTGCTGATAACCGGGGCGAGCAAAGGGCTCGGGAGAGCGCTGGCTCTCGAGCTCGCCAAGAGAGGCCACACCGTCATCGGCTGCTCTCGCACCCAGGATAAACTCAGCTCCCTCCAATCGGAGCTCTCCTCCCCTGAAAACCACTTGTTCCTCAACGCTGATGTGGTCAGCCCCTCCCTCTTTCTCTCTCTGCTTTCTCTCATAGCACTTGTTTAGACCACACATTTGTATTTGTATACATGTGTTGTACTGGTAGTTAAATTAAATTTCGTTTTTTTTTTTTTTAAAAAAAAATTATTTATTTGCACTTCAAGAATGTGATAAAAATTTGAAATTTGCGGGAATTGGATGAATTTCCAGTGTCCTTTTTAGTAATGTTGATGACCCATTTGAAATCTATAGCCATAGGTCCTTCTTGAAGCAATTTTATGGGACCCTACATTCCCAATTTTATGTATTACTTCTAACGCATACTGAAAGATTGAAAATTTGAAACAAAAAAGAAGAAGAATAAACCCATTTCTTTCTCCATTTATCTGAATTTTTCTCATAGAAGTTGGCGGTAAGTAATAATTGAATTCTGTTAGGTTTCAGGATATCTTTTAGTAACCACAAGGATTTGTGCTGTTGCTTCTTCCTTATTATTCCTTTTTTTGTTAGTGAGTTTTAATTTGGTTTCTAAAAGGACCAAATTTTTTGTTTGTAGAAATCTAATAGCAGCATTGAAGAATTGGCGCGTGCTGTGATGGAGAAAAAGGGTGTTCCGGACATCATCGGTATGTATATTGTTACTTGCAATCGAGCTCTTTAAGTTCTTGTTCGATCGTGCTTAAATAATAATATTCTTTTTTAAGTTTTCAGCTATTCTTTTTTTTTTTTTTTTTTCCAGAAAATAATAATAATCGATACACATAGGGTTTTAAGCCTGAAATGACTTCCAAGATTCTGACCAACCCCATTCAGAAAGTCTGGTGTGACTACAAAAGTTTTGCTTGATTCTGTTAGATTTGTACCGAATTGGATCATTTAGTCTGTCAAAATTGTATATGTAAACTATCTCTGTAAACACAACTGTGCGCATGTGAAATGCCACATGCCAAATGAAAACAGTGTATGCACTGCCCTGGACACTGCATAAAACATCTTTGAAATCTCAGTGTTGTATGGGTATTTTGATTTTTTTTTGTTGGTGATATATATGTGTCATTTGAATCTTACTACTGAAATGTGTTAATTATATAGAGGCACAGAATTTCATGTTTCCCTTCCCATTCTTAACTCATTCCTCTTCTTTAGTGAGATTTTTGCATTTGGCACTGTAAGGGTTTATGGAAAAAAAGGTTTTATATCTTTTTAAACAACCATAATGCTTGGTGGCATTTCATTGCCTAGTAAAGCATTTTTGTTCATAGTAGTCATCATGCCTTGATGTGCGGCTTTTCCTTTTTGGTTGTTGCCTGGCATTTATTCTGAATTGGTGTGTATGTAGGACTAATATAAAGGGTGTTCCAGTAAACAATGCAGGTACTATCAATAGAAACAACAAGATATGGGAGGTTCCTGAAGAAGAGTTCGATACTGTTATTGATACAAACGTAAAAGGTGTAGCAAATATGTTGCGTCACTTCATCCCTCTGATGATTACAAGGAAGCAAGGAATTATTGTAAATATGTCTTCCGGGTGGGGAAGATCTGGCGCTGCACTGGTAAATTGACATGATGCTATTGCAAATACAATCCTTCCTTTCAGTCTTGATTAGATGGATGCATGATTTTTTTTTTTTTTAATTTGATAGTAATATAATTTTCTAAATCCACTAGTATACAAGGGAATTTCTTCTGAAATCACATGCATGAGTCTCATCATATTTTCTCAAGAATAATGTGAGGATGCTTTACACAGACAACAAGTTGCTGTCTACATTGAATAACTTTTGGTTAAATCGAGATGGCGGAGAAGATTCCAAGTAATTTGTTTTTAAAACCTGAGGTGTAATGGACTGAAACAAGAACAACAATAGAAGAAATCCCTCTAATATGGAGATTGATAAATTATAGATAATGAGCTTACTTTATGCAATGCTATCTGAGAATTTTGCAATAGCCTTATCCTCTCCTTTAAGTTTCTGTTTCATGGTTATATTCGCATCTAGTACTCCTTTATTAATATCTTAAAACTTCTATTAAAACCTGATCATATTTTAACAGGTTGCACCTTATTGTGCGTCAAAATGGGCAGTTGAAGGTTTGACTAGATCAGTGGCGAAGGAGGTGCCTGATGGAATTGCAGTTGTTGCACTTAATCCAGGTGTGATAAACACTGACATGCTTGCTTCATGCTTTGGCAATTCAGCTGCCCTGTACCAGGCACCTGAAGCATGGTATGAATTTTCATCAATAATATTTTTTTATACTTTCTTTCTGGTGTTAGTGCCGTGGAGCTAGGAATTCTTCGAATGCTGTTTTAACATGTTCTGATCTAGATAATTTTGTGTTGCTTACTTTGTTAGTACACCATTCCTATGAATTTCCCTTTGCTTTGGCCGTGCAATCTCTGCCTTCAGTGCCCCCACCCAATAGGCTGAAAAACATTGAAATCATTTGCCTCTGCTGTTAATAATAGAGAAATCTTCATTGTTATGATGTAAGATTTTCATTCATTTCTCAAATTAATTCTTTGGATGTAGGGCTGTTGGGGTGGTTTTGTGGGGTTTGTTGGGGTTTGTGGGTTTGTCTTTGGGTAGGGTGTTGCTTTGTTAGGGCATTTCTCTTGGCTTTTTGTGGGTGCTTTTAGTGAGCCAGGCTTCTTTGGGTGTACTTAGGCGCTCTTAATTATACTCCCTGTATAATTGGGTTGCTCCCCTTAAATTTGCGCTTTTTTGATATACAATTCTACTAACTTATCAAAAAAAAAAAAAAGATTTTCATTCGTTGTGTTAATCATATAGGAGTTTCTACTTTAAAGAAGTTGTAAAGGCTTATTGATCATATGTTTTATCCATTCTTCTCGTAATGGATTTCCAGATATGAAACCTACAAAAGTACAATACTTTTTATGTTGGGTAAATTTCAATGATTTTGAAACTATAGCATAGGTAGTGCTGCAATTGAAACTTTAGGGTTAAACTAAGGTCCAACTATGAGGTTTAGTATATAATTACTCCAATGTAATAGACATATTAGTACAGAATAGCAATTCCTTACTTTGATTTCCTTAAGAAAACACAAACATTAACCCCAAGTGGTTGGCCAAAGTGGTGGAGGCCTTAGTCTTAAGGTTTGCTTCCTTCAAAGTCCAAAGTTCAATGTTTCATGGGTGTAAACAATCTCTTAGGGCCACACCCCCTAGTGAAAAAGTCAGCGATTTAACCAGTTCTGTGTAGAGAAACTTCTGAGAGTGCGGTGCACGGAACCGAGGTTTACTCTGCAGAGGTGGGTCCGAAGGGTCCTGCCTTGGAGAGGTTTTCCGACATAAAAAAAAAAAACAAAAAAAAAACAAGAAAACACAAACATAACCTTTAATAGATCAAAAAAGAAATAGAGAAATTAGGATAAATGAGTCCTTTTATGAAGACTGTGGACTACTTGGAAGTGATTTCGAAGAATAAATGAGTCCTTTTATGCAGACTTGGACTCCTTGGAAGTCATTTCCACTAACAAACAACTACCATCTATATTTGTTTTAATTTTCGATCTCACAATTTCATCTGTCCCAAAGTACCTATCATTCTACCTTCTCCCCCACCTCTCTTTCTTTTTCTCTGTTAGTCTGTAATGGTTACAACTGCATTGTTCCTTTTCCTTTTAAAGAAAAGGTCTTGCAATGTCAATGATGATGTCTCAATATTGTTTTCATTTTCTCTAAGTTTTGTTCGAGCTTTGTCGTATGGCCCCGTATTGTTGGGAGACTAATTTTTTTTTTTTTTTCTCCTTTAATCCCATCAGGGCTTTGAAGGCAGCCACAATGATACTAAATCTTACGGCAGCAGACAATGGTGCATCTCTCACTGTTTGATAAAACGTATCCATTCAAACACACTACCGTTGGTTTATACAGATTCCATCCGATAAGAAGCTTTGGAGTTTGGACCAATGAGGCCAGAATTTTCTCTCCATGTCAATTTTGAAATTCGACTGTAGGAAACTCTATTCAGTTTACTGTGTGTTCTTGATAGGTAAGTGTAATATTTGTGACTTGTCTTGCGCAATAGAATTTAACATAATGAAGACTGATTGTCCTGGATAGGCCAAGAGATTTTGATTTCTTGGAGCTATGGGGAGGGTATTGAACCCAGTTCTTGACCACTTGAAAAGCTTCCTTTGTCTAGAGTTGTTTGAAAAAACATAAATTGATTAAAGTGAATGAAAAAAAAAAACGCAATGACAACGCATGTTGGATAAGTATTGATCAGTTGTACGGACTTTTTGATAGATTTTATTCTTTGGACAAAGGAGCATTATTTTTCCCAGTTCTTTTTTATTTTCCTAATCAAATGGGGAAAAGGGTTAAAGGGGGATAATACATTAGAGTACATATTATTGAGAAGAAGCTAGTTTTTCTTGTTGCAATTGCTGTAGCATCTTTCCACGTCATCTTTTGCTTTCTCTGTAACTTCGACATTACGAGCGATTGATTACATTATAAGATTACGTACCAAAAAAAAAGGGAAAAAAGAAAGAAAGAAGATTATATAAGATTACGTTAACAATTAAAGCTACGCATGAGTATGTGATACCATGAAATAGAACCCTAGGGCTAGTACACACTTTGGGAATACGCATATGTATCTATGCATAATGCATGATACTAAGGCCTTGTATTTGGTGTATGTTTCGGCGTAAAATATTTTTAGCTCTTTTTTTATTTTTAGTGGCTATTTTCTGCAGTTTGTTTGTAACCTTGAAATAGTTTGAAAAGCATTTTTCAACAAAGAGACAACAAAGAAGAATTAGGGAGAAAAAGAGTGAGTAGAAGGCATTTGGTGGTAAAATTTAGATTTAATGTAATTGCATGCCCATATTGCTTGCAATTTGGGCAGGCAACTGTGAAAGGGCCCACTTGCTTGAGCAAATGTTTGGGCAGCTCGAAACTTGCTCAGGTAGATAGGCCCGGCCTATAAGAGGCACTCAACAATTGCCTGCCCAGGGGTGTGAGAGAGCAGCAAAAAAATGGTTTACGCATATGAGAAGTGTAAATCATTTTACGCCTTATGAATGTTATTTTCTTTAGTCGTCTGAAAACATTTTCCAAGTTCATGATGTATACCAAAACTGACACCGTTGCTTGGAAACCTTTGCAATTAGCAACACAACGATTGGCAATGCCTAAGGGAGCATGACAACCGTATAGAATCGCTTGCACACAACCTTTGTACAAACCCACTTGTGGTTCTAAAAAAAGCTTTCGATCTATGAATATATTGCAATGCTTCATCATCTGACTAGCAAATTTCACCCAATTATGGGCCTCTTGATCAGAAGAAGAAGAAGGGAGAAGGTGAGGCAAAACGGGAGAGGGAGGGGAGGGGAAGAGTCACCGGCACCGGCCTGCACTACAATAAACATAATCATCACCAACACAAGTTTCCTCGCACCCATATTTTCACTTGCTCGCGATCCCTCGAAATTTTTGGATAGATGAAAGTTGAAGTCATCTATTATATATGCATGGGGTTTTGAAGAAATTTAAAATAAATATAATATATTAGTTTAAACATCGTTTTGGACTCATATATGCTAAGAGTTTCTTTTCCCTCGAACGAAAAGTTTTCTTAAACGAAGAAGTTGGTTTGAAAAAATGACTTTTGGAAAACTTTGATAGCTTCTAATTTACTTTTTACTTATTAAATAAAAATTTCTCTCTTAGTTTGGATCATTGATTTTTGCAAATTAATAATTATTGACTTTTTGTACTATTGGCATGAGTCAATAGTTTTTTTTTAAAAATTTTTTTTGGGAAGATTTATCATGAGATAATTTAGTGATTGCTATTTGTTGGTGTGTAATAGTAAGAGTCCTTATATGGGGGATTAGAGTCCTCCTAAATGCGATGTGATATTTAAAATTACAAATAGATCAAAATTTAATAATGATCATCTCAAATTCAAGAGAAGTGTTAGAGAACCAAACAAATGAATCAAAAAAATTTTCAAACTGACATGGCAGACCATGAGTGGCAAACAAGGGAGAGAAAATAGCATTTTTTTTAAAAAAAAAAATTAAAAACCCTTGCCATATCAGTTTGGAAATTTTTCTGGGTTCATTTGTTTGATTTCTAGCACTTCGCCAAATTCAATGGTAATTTTAAAAGGCACGTCTCATTTGGGTATTGGGCCTAATTTCTGGGCTTACGGCCAACTTTTGGGCTTACTTTAACCATTTTGTGCCCCATTTTAAAAAAATAATTAAAAATATTAATAAATATACTAAATTTGAAAATATAGAAGTGATTCATGATTTTTGTAAAAAATAATAATAAATATATAAATTTGAAAAAATATATACACCTGGTAACTCAGTTATAACCGGGTATTTAAAAACCACAAAACTGGTAACCGAAACCGAGTACCCTGATTACCGGTTTTTTCCAACAGGTTTCCCAATTTTGGTCCCTGTTTCTTGGTATTTTTTTACATCCCTACTACCAATACTCTCAAGAATTTTTTGTTTGGGTGTTGGGAGGCAAGGGAAGAAGAGTTATGAATTTTAGTATCGTATATGCCTTATTTATAGGAATTTTTCTTGGCTTGATCGAACGAGAATGTGTGTCTTAGCATTAAGAAATTTTGACACGTGGCGCAGATGATGCATAATTTCAACATGTGGCATGACGTGTCGTTTGAAGTGGAAGTTTCCTAAGACTCTAAGAGCATCTCTAGCAATGTAGCTAAAATGGAGATATTAGCTATATTTAGTTATTTTTGCCTTTTTTTTTTTTGTTCAAACAGAATAGTTTCATATTAGCTATTATACCTTAACTGCTATAATGAATAGCTACAAATAACTATTCACTGTAGCACACTAAATTGAATATAATATTATTTAATTTAATATTATTTTCAATATAATACAATATTATTTCAAATATTATTTTTTTCTCTGTTTTGGTTATTCGATCTCCTCCTTTTCGCTCAAACCATTTTCTTCTTTCTCTACATTTATTTCTTCTCTTCCCCTTCCCAAACAAGTTTTTCACGAGCATACCCCTAGATTTGTTGAGTTCATTTAAAGGCATTTGAGCATTATAGACTGTCAAATTCATTCTCAGCTGCAATCCAATTTGGTGGAACACATGTAGAAATTGCATGGCCAATTTTAAAAATTATTAGTTATATTGCATATATTTATTTTTGTGAGATGAATGTTCCTCATATGTGTTTGTTTTTGTTTTTATTAATGATTTCTATATATGTGATTGTTTTTTCCTTTAATTAAGTTTTTCCCATATATTTATTTTTATTAATGATTTTTATATATGAGAAATAATATTTTAAAGTAAGTAGTTAATGGAATAGAGAATCTGTTAGAATTGGCATTAAAAAAGGGTAGCTAAAATAAAAAATTGTATTTTTTGAATAGGTAAAATATCTCTTACTACTAGAGATGCTCTAACATATGGCTCATTTGAATGGACCTCACTAGATCTTGTTGGAACGAGATTATTTATTAACAAGAAATGCTAAAAATCATTCTCTCAACCATCTTTCAACCATCTCTTTATAGTGAATGGGTGAATCTACTATTAAATTTTTGTATGACCCACGTGAGTCTACAAATCAATGGTAAATCTATTAGATTTGAAAAAAAAAAAAAAAAAAAAAAAAAAAAAAAGATGGTTAAAAGATAGTTAAGAGAATGATGTGTAGCATATCTCTGTGACATACTAACTTGGCATACTGGCATGGCAAATCTACCACTCGATTGTACTGACATGGCATGCTTGTTTGAACTTTGAACAAGCCTTGCCTCGTCGAACGAATTGAACACCACCTCGTTCGAACAGGAAAGCTAAACTTTGAAATTTTTAAGTTTTTGTTGGTTTTCATTTTTCTTGCCCTTTATTTATATATATATTTTTTAGAAGTACTACAGTACTTTCTAATTTTTTTTTAATTTTTTTTTTTTTTAAGTTGGTTTTTAAATTATGTGTCATCATCCAATGAAATTTATTATGTTGAAAAATGTGTCACCAATTTATAGGATTGTGACACATCATTTGAGAGCCATCTTTTGAAGAAATATTTTTGAGAAGTGTCGCATTTCTTAATTTTTTTTAATCTTTTATTTATTTCAAGTATTACAAGGGGGTGGTTCAGTCACCTTTAAAACCTTCTTCAGGGGTGTCTGAACACCTCACGCTAGATACCTTCCTCTCTATACATATTTTGGTTAGGTGTCAAGATGAGGTGATATTTTATACAGGGGGTAACATTTTATTGGTTTTAAATGGTTTTTTTTTTATATATGCGACAAAAAATTATGTTAGCTTTTTAGATGGTATATATATATTCTATGAACGTTTTCAGCATTTTTGTCATCTTTCGCTCAAACCTTAACTCAAATAAAAAGGGAAATATCAAATATAGTCTTTAGGTTTCGTGTGATTTCAATTTATTTCCTAAGTTCTCAATTTTAACAATTAGGTTCTTAAGTTTTCTTTTTATTTCAAATTGATCCTTCCGTCAACCTATTGTCCATTAATTTAATAAACAATATGCTATATTTATAAGAGCAATCAATAAATTCAAGGTCTTTCATTATTAAAAGAGAAATAATATTTCACATGCACCATAATCACACTATGCTGATGTGACATGGGCTAATAACCCTTTAATTTTTCATAAAAGCATTCATTTTTTCAATACGTAAAAGTAAATATATATTATGGATCGAATAAGCTAGTAATTCTTGTTGCAATTGTTGAAGCCCGTTTTCCACGTAATCTTTTGCTTTCCCTGTGTTCTGCAATATTATGATCAGCGATTGTAAGATTATGTTAACAATTGTAGCTAGCTAGCTAGCCATGCATGAAAATGTGTTAGCAATATATCAAACACATGAAAACCCAAGTACACATATTTATCTATGCATGAAAACATACCTTTTTTTAAAAAAAAAAAAATAATAATAAAATTAAAAGGGTATGCCGGGAAAATTAATTTTTTTTATGCATATGAGATATTCATGAAAACGTACTTATTTATGCATATGAGATATATAAGTTTATGCATATGAAAACGTACTTATTCTACATATATAAGTTTTCATTTGAGCCTAGAGCTGTTTTCGAATGGTAACTTTAATTTTAAGCAACGTTTTGGTTAAAATCATGTATCTTGATTCAAGGCATTGGGTTTTGCAAGAGTTCTCAGGGTACTTACAACTTGTTGACAAGTACCTACAACTTGTTGTCATGTATCAATATGCGATTAGAGGGCGTTAACATTTTTTTAATTGATTCACATTGTTTCAATCACATGTTTGACAGGTTAGCTAGCAAGTTGTAAAATAGTTGTAAATTAATGGGTTGTAGGTCTAGGCTTCTAGCATTACTCTTTCTTCCAAACTTTAACATAACATTTGGTTTGAAGAATCTAATTCCCTCCCGCATTCACATTTTCAGGAATGTAATGCTTAAGAATTTGGATTCCTTAAAATGTGATTAAACCTACTTTGAGAATGATTAGGAATCTAATAAGATTCTTGAGCATATGAAATTTTTTTGGTGACGTAGCATAAGCGAATAATTTGCGTTTATAAAATGTTATAGATTCATTTTAAAATGTTACAGGCGTTTGTAAGAAAATGTTATTTACAAGGCATTTAGATTGATCTCAGACCACCCCATAAAATAACCTGCTTTTTGCCAACAAGAAAACAAGAACCCTAATTTTCATCTTAATTTCTTGTGGGTAATGATTTTCAATTTTTTATAATTTTAGATCTAAAAAAAATTTACATTGAATCAGAAAAAAAGGTAGTACTTCAAAATGAAAGTTACAATTGACCAAAAAATGATTGGCTTTTGAAGGCACATGGCATGCAAAATTCTCTTAAACTTGTTGAGGGGAATTAGTCGACTTGACAGCCGAAACAATCGCCGTAATAGAAACTTCAAGCGACGAGATGTATATACTTCGTCACTAAAAGTGTCTCAAAGGCGAAAGGAGGTTGAGAACGACCTCAAAAGTACCATATCACATCTATCTGGCATTTGAGTCCGCCACGTTGCATGCCATTTGATCATTGTTATTTGTTACTCAGCTTAACACACACACGCACAGACGGAGAGAGAGAGAGAGAGAGATAGGCAACTGACCTTGGCGGCCATGGCAGTGGCAGTGAGCTACTGCAAGCCTTCTCCATTTCTAGGCCAATTCCCATCTCATTTTGTAAGGCTCTCTCTCTCTCTGAGTTTTGATATAACGGTGTATATAGCAAATGATGTTGTACATTTATGTGAGTGATTGTTTGGATCCCTTTGCCTCTCAGAGTCTCAAAGTTTCTTAGAAATGCATTTTAGGTTATGGGTATTTGTTCTTGGCATCAATCTACATCTATCTTTTTTCTTCCTTGCTTGCTTTGTTTCTTTTTTTTAGGGGGGAAAATCTTGGCATAATGCAGAATTATATTCAGAATCAGAAACTATATACTGCGACTAGTAACAGTGCTATGAATTACTTGGTTTTAGTATATGTAGCATATATAGGTATGATGGCATTAAAAAAATCCAGTGGAGTGGAGTATTTGGATTTTGGTTTCTGGCATGTGGTATGCCCTTTCTGCCATTCCCTTAATTGATCTGAAATAAAACTAGATATATGCATGTATTTGTCTGTGTGCAGAAAAATTGTCATTTTTTCTTTTACTAATTAGTAAAATTTCTTTTAAATATCGTAAATTAGAAATCCTCCTGCCAATGAAAGATGATGTTCCTTTACTTTTGACTATTGAGTAGTGGTTTAATTAGGGCCATAACTATAAGAGGATTGAAATGTGTTTCACCTATATGTTTACCATGGATTGAGCCTATACTTATAGATGAAGTGAAAACTGGCATTTTATTGTTGACTTGTAGGGGAGATCACAATGTAGACAAGTAATGGGGACTTCAGGTCAGATACCTAGAATTAGTGCACTATTTTGGGAATCTAAGAAGTCTGTGGCACAACAAGAAGTGGACTTTTCACTTGGGGATTTTACTTTGACAGGGTCAGCCCCGGAGGTGTCTTCTTTGATGGTCCTTTGGAATTCATGACTACTTATTTATCTGTTTATTCTTTGTAGTTGCTGTAGCTATTCACACTTCACTGATTCTATATTCAGGACATTTCAGCAAATCAGGGGAAACCTAAAAAGATATCACTTTCAGTTGTTTCTTCAATCTCAGATGTTTCACCCAGTGGCTGGGATGCATGCAATTTGGATGCCACGGGTCCTGCAAAATCTAATCCATTTCTTACACATGGTTTTCTCTCGTGCTTAGAGGAGTCCGGCTCTGCAGTGAAGGTTAGGAATCATTTGCTTCATACCAGACCTCTATAAGTTGAAATATATTTATTTCTTTAGGGACCATTTCAGTATCATGCCTTTTAGCTTACCTAGCACTTGAAATGAATATTCTCTGTTCTTTTCAACTCAAGAGCTAAATTGAATGGTCAATAGTTTACTTTGTGTGTGTGAGTGTGTGTTTGCTTATACAGTTGTTCTTTGTGGCGGTTTTCACTTCCTCCTTGTTCATGTTACTGAAAATGTGGAAGGTTTTGCTTTATTTGTGGGGAAAATACCATAACTTCATTTTCATGTGAAAGATTGTGAGTAATCATTTAAAAAAAAAAAAATTCTCAATTGATGATCCTTCAGATATCTCAGTTAATATTATGTCTTTAACCATGTGTTTGATGTGAATGAACTAAAGATTTGACTGTTGTATCAATTATCAGCTTAAATTTTGTTTCAGGAAACTGGATGGATGCCGCGTCACATAATTGCGAAGGATGAAAGTGAAAATATTTTAGGTGTTGTTCCACTCTATCTTAAAAGGTTTAGCATCTGCTATTTTGTTAACACAGCAAGTTCTTTTTTTTTTTTTTTAAATGACGGGGAACCCCTCCAAGGTAGGACCACTTCGTGTACCTACCTCTGTCGAGCAAACCTGATGTACAACAAGTTCTGATGTACTTTGTTCTAAAATTTCTTATATTATCTCCTTCCTGATGATAATCTACTTTTATTTCTATCTGCAGTCATTCCTATGGTGAATTTGTTTTTGATCATTCTTGGGCTGATGCATACTACAGTTTTGGGGCAAGATATTATCCAAAGTTGCAATGCTGTGTACCTTTTACTCCAGTAACTGGTCCAAGAATTTTACTTCGTAATACCCCTTTCAAAGATCAAGTTTTTGACATTATGGTCTCTGCTCTGAAGGATCTAGCGGCCAAGGTGTTGGATTTGTCAAATGGTTCTTTATTTTCATACATCACTTTATTCATGCTAATCTATTTTATATAGCTCTGCTCTCTATCTATTGCAAACTTATTTTGACTAAAGAAGTTGTTTCACTAACTCTGAGAAAAAATGAGACACATTATTGTGGGGGTTGGTAACTGAAAAATTCCTCCACTTGTATCCATGTGGGACAGATGAAGCAACGTGACTTGTTATTTTTGTGTCTAAATCAGATATATCATTTCCTTTTATTTTCTAGATTAGTGCTAAGAATACAAAAACTAAGTTGTGAATCTGGTTTGCATGATAAACGTTGAGAGGATATTTAATCTAATGATGTGGCTTTGCAAAGTATTGTTATAATAAAAAGTTATTGAGTGGTGTAACGTTTGTTCAAATTACACACACAAACACACATAACATAAAATTTCTCCCTTTTTTTTGGCTTAATTCAGCAGGGAGAGAAGAAACTGAGAAATGCTTTGCAGGTGTTCTGTTGAGATAAGCAAAGGGTTCCTCTGATTATTGTCTCTACTTACAAGAGGTGGAAAATGATTATTAAAGAGGAAAAGATCTGATATCCTAGTGAGGAAATCTCATAACCAAGTTGCAATCTTTTCACCTTGAAACACAATCTCACAAGTGATAAGTAAACAAAAAGGGCTTATCTAAATATCAAAGCACAAAATGGTAGCTAATCTTATGATTGTGATCTACAAATTAATAGTATCAAAGCACAAATTGTGTTTCAAGGCAAAAAGATTGCAACTGCATTATGAGATTTCCTCACTAAGATATTTAGATAAGTAAAGAGCACTTCTATGTTTTTTCTACATTTGGATTGTGATCCACCCAAGAATTGATTACTTGCTTTGAGTTTTGATGCCCTGGTTACTTAAGGTTATTTTATATGTTTTACAGTCCCAGCTTTCATCGCTGCATATCACCTTCCCATCTGAAAATGAGTGGCAAAAACTGAAGGGAAAAGGTTTTCTGCAGAGGATTGGAATGCAGTACCACTGGAAAAATCGTAACTATAAGAAGTGAGTGATGCTAAAACAGATTTTTAGTCATGGTACCTTGACTTCATTAATATTATAATTGGTTTACATAGTCGTTGTTCTTCATTCATCTATTTATTTTATATCAAATTCCATTGCTGCATCTTGGCACATCCCTTGAAGACAATCTGATGAATGCCATTTCTTCATATATCACACACGCACACACACATCTATAGATTGATCCAGCATGGCTACAAGGGTGGCCAAATCACAAGGTCTGGAGAAAAATAAGTCCAGGAGTCATGAACTTCTGCAATATTATATATATTGCCTTTTGGTTTTCTTTAAGGCTTCCAGCTTATTCAGTTTGGCTGGAATTTTGTAGGCATACCTACCAAATGCTGAAAAATAATTTTTGTAGTCATATATTCTACTCTATATTATTTGCAAGTAATTCATCCCTTCTGGTTTCTGATCCTGCCAAGTTTTTTTGTCTTCAAGGTTGAAGACAAACATTTTTATAGAAAAGTACCTGAACATGGAAGGATATTTTTGTAAGAATTACCTCAGTAGCTTTTCCTCTATTAGACATCAGCATAAGTCTAAGCATTGTATAATTAGAACAAGTTGTGGCAGTAAATCTCTGAATGCCTCATCTTTTTACCTGTAAGACTCAGTTTTATGCACAAATAATGTAGTGTGAGAGGATATTTTTTTGTGCTGCAGTTTTGATGAGTTTTTGATGGACATGAAACAAAGTAAGAGGAAAAATATTCGTCAAGAACGCAAAAAGGTTGGTCTGGTCTTTCAAATATTGTTTTGTGTGCGCGCGCGTGTTTTGTTCTACAAATAAGACCTTGCACACAATAGCAAATTCTTCTTCAAGCAAAACATTGAACTGGTGGTTCGTTTGTAGTGATCTACTTGACTTTCATTACTGCCAGTTAAGATTCACTTCAAGGTTTAAATCTTGGTAATGTTCATTTGAATTCAGATATAAAGTGGGGATGGATGGATCTAGAGAAAAGTGCATGGAAGTGATAGGATGATAGGAAGATCACAGAATCGATGTAGCTGGTGCTAAAATATTGATGGAAACTAAGCTAGAATTTTATGATACCATAAGAAATCAAGCAAAGTAACTACATAAATAAAATCCTAGCTTGAGAGATTACAAAAAATGAAATATTTATGGTACTTGCATGTTGAGTTGCCTTCTACAACTCATGGCAGGAATATCCACAATTTGCATCCCACATAGGATATTGTTCATGAATTTTCGTATGATCAAATAAATCTATACTGTTTTCCTGCCTTTTTCTTGACAAGAGTTTGGACAAGTATGAGTATTTCATGGAGTTCAGTTATAATGCTTAAGTAAATCAATGGGTTTGAGCTTCCAAAATGAAATTTATAGGATTTTAGTCTTTTGAATGTTTCCATTCTGATTTACTTTGTTGTAGTAAATTTCAGGGGTTCTGAGTGATGGCCCAACAGTCAGAAGTATATAATTTAGTTTGGATGACTTGTCGATTGGTTTGTTATACCATGCATAAACCAATTGCAATATGTAAAGTCAGGAGATCATATTGTCATATTCTGTTCTAACATATGAACGCACTTATTTTTTGTTTTCTGTTTGCACATAATTTAGAATCTCTCTCTCTCTCTCTCTCCCCATTTTCCAGTAACATCCTTAGAAGCCAATGTTGATGTGATATGCTGAACATGTCTATTGCTTGGTATAGAATGTTGGTCTATGAGATCAGCTGACTTGTTTATTGGGCGTGCAACTTGCATGTGTTCTCATTGAATTTTACTATGTGCAGATTTCTGCACAAAACTTGACTATGAAACGGCTTCGGGGTTATGAGATAAAGGTAATGAGTAATAGACATCATCTTATGTTATGTTGTGTGGCAACGCAAAGTTGGAACTTTGATCTTCTTCATTTACTGGGTCAGGCAGAAAATAGTTGGTAGTTCTTACCCTAATATATATCTTTATGGTTCCATTGGCAGGCGAGGCACTGGGACACCTTTTATAAATTTTACAGGAACACCACCAATAACAAGTTTGGTCCTTGCCCTTGACTTCTTCTTTTTTTTGGGCTTTACAATGGAAATATAACTGTGATCAGTATGCTTTTTTCACCTTGTATGGTCTTAAAAATTGGTTGAATCACATGGAGTGCTTGAGATGCTGCATCTTTGATATGCTGTTGATCATCCATAGGTGGGGTAGTCCTTATCTAACAAGGGAGTTCTTCCACGACATGGGATCAAAGATGGGGGATCAGGTATTACTTGTTGTTGCTGAAGAAGGGGAAGAACTCGTTGCTGGTGCTCTTAATCTTATTGGAGGTGATACTTTATTTGGCCGGCTATGGGGATGTCAGCCACGAGCTTACTATCCAAGTTTGCATTTTGAAGCATGCTATTACCAGGTGTGGACCTGGTTGGTATACGTAAAGCTAAATAATCTTGAATTATCTACTCCTCTCTTATCTTAGTACCGTAAATGGAGGAACAATCTGGAAAAGTTTCCTTGTTTTTGAAACAACAGCTATATCCATGAATTATGATTGGATGTGACTATGAATATGATACTGTTAGGATCATGCACTTTTGAACTGTTGAGCCAGAACTGACTGTTAATCCATTTAACCACAAAGCTCAAGCTTACAGGCAAGTATGGACTGTATACCTAGAATTTTGATATCGGTCTTTCTATATGCCAAGAATTCTTTCATGTGAAGAACATCAACCTTGCGAAGGAATGCATCATTTATTTATTTATTTTTTTGTGCTTTGATTTGACATAACAGGCAATAGAAGCAGCTATTGAGCTCAATCTGAACACAGTTGAGGCAGGAGCTCAGGGTGAGCATAAGATTCAGCGTGGGTATCTGCCTGTGACAACTTATAGCTGCCATTACCTTATGGATGAAGGTTTCAGGACAGCCATAGAGGAATTTCTAGTGCGCGAATCAACTCAGGTGATTAACACTATATTGCATTACTTCTGTGAGTAATTTATTTGAAAGGAATTATTTATCATCCATCAGCATGAGAATCGTATCCTTTTGAAGCAACCAAGGTCCATCTTATGCTCAATTTATTTGTGCATGGGAAGAATTTGTTCTACTTCCATTCCTTCTTTTTTTCTCCTCCTCTTCCTTGTCCTCCATATCATTTTTTGCCCAGAGCTATATATATGAAGTTTATATGTGGATAAAATAAAACTATGTTTTGTTAAGTAAAATCCTTCTTTTGAAGCCTTAGGAAGATCGCATTGTTTCAGCTTTTGGGCACATTGAATTTGAGATTTCAACATGTTTGGTGTCTTGTCTTCCATTTGGGGAGGAAGTTTCAATATCCTGGGTGACTCAAAGTGATATCCTTTGTACTGGTCCTAGTGGGACCCTTTTACATACACATAAAACATGTCTACTGTTTAATGTCTATGAGATATCATTAATTTTTGAAAGCATTATTACACTTATTGGACATAACCTAAGCATCTCATAGAAGATTGCTGATAATGTTTGTCTACATAGAAGATTTTGTACTCTTACCTACATGCCTTGTCATTTTTTTAATTATTACTTTTTGTTTGCAGGTTAGGCTTGTTATGAAATTATTACATGATTCTGGTCCCTTTAAGGAAGGTATAGAACTGATATAAGAAAACGAAGCGCCATTGACATACTAGTCGTATTTTTCACACGTGAAATGTCTTTTCATCTTTATCTGCTGATCATAGTCATGAAATTTTGCTTCAAGATTTTTGTAAATAATTGCATTGATTTGTGAATCATGGTGGCCCTATCTCAATAGGCAATCAGCTAGCTGGTATGCGAAGTGCTGCCTCTACACTCATCCAAACTTCTATGTAAATAATGCCCCGATATTATGTAAAATCTCATGTAAATTTCTAGAATGAATCTGAGTAGATTTTCAGCGGAAGGTTCTTTATTTAAATTGTAGAACACCATCAGAGCAAGTGCTGACTATATTAGTTGCCCCGTTGCAAGAAATGGAGGTGCTTGTTTTAATCCTTTGAAATATTCTGTACAACAGTGGAAACTAACAATTTTATGGATTCATGGGAATTATTGGAAGGAATAATAATTGGTTTTCCTTTGAAGAGTGAAGTCAGGATGATTTGGCTTAGTTGCTATAAATCTAGAGAATTTAAAATTAAATTTTGACCGTTGAAAAAACTTATGCAAATTCAAATTGCAAGGATTTTGTTTGCAGATTGTTAGCATCAAACTTTCTATCAAATACGAAGTCGTGTTAAAAGGTTATAAAACTATATAAATAAACCGTTTAACAATTTAATTCAACAAGTTAAAGACCTTTTGCTAATTTCATGTCAACTTTGTTGTTAAAAAAAAATGTCAAAATCGTATGTAAGGCTGTAAACGAACAAACCTATCCGTGAGCTTATGCAGGATTGGCTTGATAAAGCTCGGCTCGTGTCCGACTCGATTATTAAATGAGTCGCTCGTGGACACAAAATTATACTCAATTATTAAATGATACATACTCGTATTAAACCTAACTCGCTCGTTTAAAGCTCGTGAACACACTCGTATAGGGGCTCGACTCACTTATTAGGATGACTTGTGTGTATATATATATATATATATATATATATAACTTATTAAAAAGTTTATATGTTATAAATAGTATTTATTCTTATATAGTATGTAGCACAAATACTAAATATATATAGTTAAAATATTAATAATGTAGTCATATAGTGTATAACTATTTATAGTTAACTAGTGTATTGTGTGTACTAAACTAAGTTACCTAATTAGTTAATTTGGTTTAGTTATATATAGAGAGCTAATTGATTAATATTGAAAAGAAAAATGTTAGATAATTTGTATATATAATAAACGGTTTTTTTTTTTTTTTTTTTAAATTTCTAATTTTTTATTTTTATGAAGTCAATTTCATATATAAGTAAAATTAACGATGTATATTAAACATTTTTTTGCTACTATTAAGTGTTAAGAGCAAACTCTTTTTGATTTTCCTTGTATTTATTTGCTTATAAGTGTCCCACACCAATAAAATAAAATCAATGACTCATCTCTCACAACAATTGTTAGCTTGTCCGGTTGTCCTACATGAAAAAAGCAAAAAATATTTCTCACTTGAGTAATAGATAAAAAGGATGCAAGCATCTCTTACTGAGCCAAATTATTATTATTATTTTTTTGTTAAAAAAAAAAAGAAGTTTGAATTAGCTGAGTCGGTCCGACTGGCTTGACTCATCTACTAGGTGAGCTCGAGCTCGGCTTGCACAAGGAATTTTCCTTGGTGAGCCAAGCCAAGCTTAAATTTTAGAGTTTGGCACAAGCTCAACTCAAGCTCGTAAAATTTTTAAATGAGCCAAGCTTGGACAGCCTTGGCTCACCTGAGCTTAGCTCATTTCGGCTCGTTTATTGCCCTAATCGTATGTCAGATTCGAGTTGTGTTAAAACATGAGTATTAAATTATAAGTCAACACAAACCCAACTTATTTAATGAAATGAGTAAAACCCCTCAACCTTAATTCATTAAATTCGTGTTGAGTTCGTGTTAGATTCACAAGTTATGTAAAAAATTGTTAGCTCTAGAGGACCAATGGGTGCAGATTGTATCCAAAGTTAGATGCTATAACTGAAGGACGAAATTGTATATATCTAAAATCAGATTCATTACAATCAATTACATTAAAGCATATGAAAGGGGAAAAGGGAAAGAGCACCATCCCCTCCTCGTCCCTCCGCCCAAATAGGAAGGAAATTTGATTAGCATACTGCAAAAATCACAGTTGTAGCTGTAAGATTTATCTATAGACCTATTGGGTTGCTACGAAGCCACTGAAACATAACTTGAGCTTGGGAAAAGCTCAATCTCAGCAGGAGCAACACCCACTCAACATAATGCATGAAATTAGCAACTAGTCCCATTCTAATACTTAAAAGCTGAAGTGGACGGTGGCGGAGTGGGCGGCAATCGGTTAGGCGTACGCCGACTGCTGGAGTTTGAGCCTGTGCTTGCATCACCATTCTGGGACGGGTCGCTATACCTCCGACTGTGACCATTGGCCCCAAACCTAGATGAGCCACCATTCGAGTCAATGGGTCCATTGGCAGCAGCATCAAATGCTGACCTCCAGTCATCACCTGATGAGGATCCAGGGGTTCTTGGGCTGTTCTCTGTACAAAGAAATAGGTAGAAACAATTTAAATTCCAATTACGGAAAAAGTTATTCTTCTAATCAAAGTTCAAAACTTTTTATAAAAGATTTCGCAGTCAACATAAAGTGCTCCATAGACATGTTATATTAGGAGAATTTGTGTTAAAAATGGGAACGTCCAAACAAGGAATTTTTCCAAAGGTCAAGCTCTGATATAAGGATGAGTTTTACATTTCCAACAGCATTCTCCACAGAAACAGAAACAGGAAAAAAAAAATTAGAAAAAAAAAAAAAAAATTCAAGTTCAAAAATGATTACCAAAAAGTAACAGTTATCACTTAGTAACAAAAATCCATTTCCTCAAGAATTACAGAGATACAGGAAGAGGTAAAGTTCTGCAACTGGTGAAATTAACTTTGAGACGATCTCTCAAAGAATTCAACTCTGAATGATAGAATGTGATCATAATTATAAAATTAATTCTATATGTTCAGCTGGCCCCAATTAGACAGGAAAGCAAGCTTTTCACATAGGTAACAAATTGGAATAAGAATTTCATGGAATTACTTGACATAAATGGAAGGAGTGTGTCTTCTATTCTGTAAAAAATATTACCTTTCCAGTTGAGAAGCAAAACACAACATACACACAAAAGTGAAAATAGAGTCTGCAATATATGCAGCCATATTTACCTGCTCGATCCCCACCACTAGACCAGCTAGAGGCAGCATCTGCTCGATTGTCATGGATGCTAAGTTGCCTGGTGAGTTTTGAAAGAAGAGAGGACTGTCTCTGAAAACGCTCCCTCCTACGCTTTACATTCTGATCTTCCCGGATCAGCTCTTCAATCCTGGCCGTGCTTAGGGCACTACCAACAAAAGAGTGAACATGAAATTCTTTTTGCATAATTATGGATCAATTTGATAATAAAAAAAGAAGCATACTAGAAAAAAGCAACCAATGGTTATGTTTGGATCATACATGCATGTTTTGAAGTTGCAACTGTTTATAAGGTGTTAAATATTCAGGACAACATCCAGCCAGAAATGCATTTAAAAGAATATAAAGGAAGCCCAAATAAGAATGTCTATTACAATTAAGACTTGTCTCTTGCTGCTAAGCTTCTATTTGCCCTATAGCGCATGAAAAGCATGCTTTCATAACAGAATAGGAAGAAAACGATATACATCCATGCATCTTAGGAGAAATAATGGGAAATCGATATGTTGCTAACCTGATAGAACTGTATAACTGATTAAGCATGTCTTCCTTGGCTTTCTCTACTTGGCAAAGAACAACAGCCTGCTCAGCCCGTACAGTTACTGACAGATGTTAAGAGAACTATACAGTGAAAGAGTCAAAGAAATGATGATTGACATTGAGAGAATAAACTGACTTTTGGGACATTTGCACCAAGGCTGTTAAGAACAGCTTCAACATAACCACGTACTTCTTGGGACATCCATCGGAGCTCTTCCTCTGGATCAGCAGGTTTTCTGACCATTGTATCCTATACAAGTACACACATAAGATATATGTCCAGAGACGTGTGAAACTAACTAGGCCAGCAAAAAAGATACAGGGAAGATTGCCTAGAAGTTTAAAAACATTGAGAATATTTAATTCCCCATAAGGGATTTAAAAAGGGCTAAATCAGATGTTAACTATACGCATCCCCATGCTCAAAGCACATCAAGAGAACACAGCTGAAACGAGCACAATATTTAATACGGATTCTCTAAGAAGAAACAAGAGGGACCTCCATATTTGTCTTTTTTAAAAATAAAAAAATAAAATCCCAGATATATTACAAAACACAAAAATTGAGGGGCTCGTAAAAATCTATGCTATGAAATTGAACATGTATAAGTAATCAGCTTTGCTGAGCAACTCACAAGAGAACCATCAGAAAAACTTTGACGAATGGGAAGACCAGATTCACCCTTCACTTGCCCGACTAAATTTCTCAACTTATTTAACCACTCAACCTTATCTGCCATATTCTCAGCCTTTAACACAACGGCACTGTCACCTGCAAAATACATATTTGAAAAATCTATTGGCATGCAACTCAACCAGAGAGGGATATAAAGGAAAATATTCTGCAAACAGAACAAAGAGGCAATCAAGATGGATATACTAAGTACCTTTCAATAAAGTCTTATATGGAACCTTGCTAGTAATCTTGAAAACAAGACTGGGTGCTTTTCCAGAATCTGGTCCATTGGCCTTTTTATTTTTGGAACTCTTTGAAGGGGCTTCTTCCTCCTCAGACATTTCCTCTATATTGCATTCCTGATCATCTCATCCAAATATTGGGAGATAAAGGCATTAGTGCACAAGATATGTTAAATGATGCTAACTCATCAAGTTCAAACTCAGTTGGGAAAAAAGGTGAGCAGAAGTCAAAATCCGTTCTCTTCACCCAATTTAAGAATATAAGTTATATTTACAGGTAAGTCTTAACTTTCATGATGAAATTCGATCCAAATATGTACCATAGACAACAAGAAATGGAGAATGAAACAATCGCACCTTCAATAGTGCTGAACACCCCTTATCACTTAAATTCAGGTTCTTAAGATTTCTCTATGACTAGATGATCATATTAAGCAATATTCAATGCTCATCCTTTCTTAATTTATTGATCCATAATTTGGATATCTTGTATATACCTATTTGAGCTCTTTTTGGGGTTTTTATTTTTATTTTATTTTTTATTTATAAAAATTCTACTTAAAAGACTAATACAAATAGTACCAAAATATACCTGATTGGCATTAAAGTTGAAACATAAGATACATTGACAGTATTTGTTAAGTATGGAACTAAGTTCATGCATACAGTAAACAAGCAAAGACACGGATCTTTTTATGCCACAATACCACTGGATCTCTCATCCAGAGCCATATTCTTGTTGAGCTCTCTAACAGCCATGTCTTTCTTTAAAACTTCTACAAACGTCATTTTATTTTTGTGGTCCTTTTTGCTCCTTCCAAGTTAATATAGTCACTTTTTGCATTGGTGCAGTTGCAGGTCTTTTTTTTTTTTAAAAAAAATAATAATAATAACGTACCTTCAATCAAAGTGCAGAAGGGCACAGTGCAGGTCTTTTTTACACACATCTAAAACCTTTTATATGACTTGCTCATTTTATCCTCAATTAGTGCCAACCCCCATCTTCTCACAAATAACTTCATTCCCTACCCTATCTTTCCTACTGTTGCAATGTCTATCTAGACATCCTCATCTCTATAGGATCCATGTTCATAAGATGTCAATTTGTACTTTTATCTGTTGAGGGATGGAAGGAGTAACAGCTTTAACGCTAGACTCCTAATGACTTGACCTTCAAAATCATATAAGACAAGTCCAAAAACTCTTAGTTGTCAAAACTGAAAATCACTCTAAACACAGCAACTTGACCTATCTTCCATAGCTGCATCAACTTTTCACCAAGAATATACAGTCACTGCAAACATGAGCTGTCCTAGGGTTTGGATATTAAGTTTAATGAAGGTTGAAATTTTCCTTTTTCCTTTGACATTTTCCTCCAATAAGTGGGGTCTGTCTAGCAAGCATGTGGTTCGTTACAATAGTCAAATAGTCAGAACCTTAAATTTCTATAGATGAACAATGGACAAAAGTGGAACTGCCATTTAACCTCATTTAAGCAAAACAGAAAAATTCAGTCAAATTAACAAAAGCATTATTACAGTGTTGGTTCCACCAAAGCAGGGTCTTGGAGACAGTCCTAACCTTCAGCATTTTTGCATAAGGAAGCAGCTCCCAAGATTCAATACATGCACTTACACTTGAATTTGCTAACATAATAATAGATAATCTATCCCTCGCATGCATCTCAAGAAACTAACAAGAAATTGATACCTCCAAAGAGATGACTCCACGGAACTGTCTTTCTTCTTGTTTTTTAGTATATCCAAGCTGCAATATAAAAATCAAAACATACTACATCAATTAAAAGATAATTATAGGAACTACAAGACAATCCGAATGATAGAGATCAGAACAATTGCATTCAATGTCCTAATCATTGAGATGACACATTTAAACTCCACCAGGGTTATTAATCCTAAAGCGCACTTAAGCACTCAGGTCTCCTAGAGCCCAACGATATGCAAAGTTGCGAGGCGGAGTTCAGTAAAAGCAATTTTTTCTGACAGAATATAAGTAGTGCTGCAAAGAAATGTATTCAGTAAAGCAACTTTGCAATATGCAATCATGTAATCAACGTAAATGCTGAAATACATGAAATCAATTTTAACTACTCAAGTGTATGACAATCTAACACATTCATAGTCACAATGCTGCCATGCTCTCAACTCCTACGTTTGAAAGTTAAAACTACTTAAAAAGAATAGTACCGAGCAGAGCTAGGGTTGGTAGAAGAAAACTAGGGTTTAGGATTCCTTTACTTCAATTCTATTATCGTCAAAAATGAGTCACCAGAGTGAAAACAGTAAACTACAACCAACATGATTACAGGAGTTATCAAAATTTTGGTCAACAAAAATAAGATATGAATGCACATTTGCACCATAATCTTAGCAAAAACAAGCATCCTTTTGTGCATAAGCTGTGCCTCACTGAAGGTGCCAACTGCCAAGTGTGAGTAGCCATATGTTAGCCTTGTTTACCTCGGCCTCAAACCATGCTTATGTGCACTTTGAAAAGAATTTTAGAAAAAACCAAGATCAACATGAGGAAATCTATTCTACTGTATATATAACATGTTTTTTTTTTCCATCGATGTTTCTGTTTGGTCAATATTAACCACAATTCTAATCATTCGATGCAATAGATTTTTCTGTAATATTTTTTATAGGATAAATAAATAAGATATAACAAGTGTGAGAGAGTCAAATATGATATAACAAGACCAAAAACTGCAAAAAAACCCATAAAATATCAAGCACAGTAATAATCCAAACTGACAAATCTACTAACCTTCCGAGTTTTCTCATTTAAAACAAACCACCGTCTACTCCACCCATTTGTTTTGGCACTTTTCTTCAATAAAAATCCTGAAAATATGGAGCACATATCAATGATTAAAAAAAAAAAAAAAAAGAGCAGGACCTCCCTAATCAATAGAAGGTTGTTACCCTTAGCAGACACAAACTAATTAAAGTTCTGTAATCAGACATCCATCAAGCTTGTGCAACTTATTTAACAAACCACAAAGAGAAGATTACAAGCACCAAACATATAAACTACTAGCAACACCAAATTCATTTGATTGCTATGAAGGATCACTAAACATATGTCCAAAGATGTGAAGATTCAGGTAAAGTAAAGGAATTCCTTCCTCCTCGTAGTACTTTGGAAAGTAGAAGAAGAAAAAGAAAAAGAACTACCACACTATTCATATATTTCAATCTCACCATGCACATATTTCGATGCAAGCATATTTCAATCTCAAAAGAACTACCACACTATTCACCATATAGGAGGACCACCTTAGGCCGATGCCATTAAATCCATAACACTAATGCTCATATATAAGGCTCCAACTACAATTCATTACTCTCTTCTTGTAAACTGGTATAAGGACCACTAGACTTACTATTGCAGCAACGAGCAAAATACAGAAAATTAAGAGATTTTCATCTCCCTAGTTCTACCATCACTGTTCACCAACCTCTGATTCAAAAAACCTTCTCTTTTTTTTTTTGTCACTAGCGCAATTCAGTTACTAAAGAAGACAAATCACGAAGAAACTCAAATATGCAAAGATCATTTTTCCCATCCCAAAAAGATACTATTCTCAGTGTAGAGTTTTATAATAAACTAATGCAAGTCAAGGTTATGGCCGTCATACTGATGCATGACCATATCAGGAGCCCAAACTGATCTTGAATCAAGTAGAGGAAGACAAACTTTAAGTAACTTAAACCATCCACCTCATGATAGTAGTTTAGAAAATTCAAATGATGCTTCACAAAAAATAGCCAACTCTCATTCTATAATTCTATGTAAAGTTTCTTGGAACATCACATAGTTATACAAACTTTTTAACCAATGTATTGAATACAGTTGTGAATTTGACTTCTCCTGTTGACAGTCTAGTTACGTAAAGAATATTGAATAAAACGGATAAGAGAAACTAAAACTCATATCTGAGAAATTTTCTTAAATCTCAAAGTTCATTTTAAAAAACTCTTTCATGCAACATTATCATTTTAACATATAACCAGATTGTTAATGTAATCTGGAACAATGCAAGACTTTTCAGGCCAACAATTACAATGTTCAAACTGATTATGCTCAAACCTGCTGTTATCTCGCCACCAGGCCCAGCAGTTTTCAAGGCTGATCCCTCTTGTACATCCTTCTCTTGCTGACTGGATTTGTCTTTCATTGATTTTAAGCTTCCTCGAGCTTGTTCACCTGTTTGAGGACTGGTGGCCTACAATTGGGAACCAAGAATACAGTTGTAAATCCAAATTAAAAGGATATTCCATCATGCATTTGAGGGACATAAAGACATCAAAGCACTTATTTATGTGAAATATGGTAACTTTGAGCCTCCAATTTATTGTACAGAAAGTCATAAGTCCACACCCTATTCAAAATGGACTGCTCTGCCTCGGGTGCCTTCTTGGAAGAACGATTCTTTTGCTCTTCTTCGCGGCGCTGTCTATCCATTCTGGTCAAGTTAGATACTGAAGATCAGAAAGACATAATTGCAAACCATACAAAAGCTTAACTTAAAACAGAAGAAACTCATGGAGAACTACAATGATAAGTAACTATAATACAACAGTAAGGCACACTCATAAATGATAAAGAAATCTTTTCCACAAATTATACACATTTGTATATAAAACTGAGGTAATTGTCTGGGTACTTCGAGCCGAACTTAGCTCACATGGGAGGGAAAGAAATGAGAGAAATTTTGAAGACCAACAGAAGACGTTGGAGGAGCTCAAGTCCTTTTCCTTTTTTACTCTATTTACCTGCTTGTTTAGCTCCCTTTGTGATTAGATTTTCTGACTTTCTAGTTCTATTTTCCTCTTCTACTTAGGTGTTACTTCCTATATACTAGGGTTGCATCCTTCTGCACTTTTTGATATATACAACATTACTTACCAAAGAAAAATTAAAATGCAAGGGTTCACTAAGCAAGAAAGAAAGGTGTCTGGCATTAGCTGAAGGTGACTTCAAATGGGTCTGCTGTACTAAGAATGTGTTTGACATTACGATTTCGCAGACCAAAAGTTTTTTTAATGTTTACAAATCGCAATTTTTTAAAAACGCACTCTCAAATGGGTCTGCTGTACTAAGAATGTGTTTGACATTACGATTTCGAAGACCAAAAGTGCGATTTTAAAGTAAATCACAGAAAATATATCATTTGAGAGTGCGTTTTTAAAAAATTGCGATTTGTAAACATTAAAAAAAAAAAAATTGGGTTTCCAAATAGCAGGTAAGAGGGTGCGTTTTTAAAATACACGATTTAAATATTAAATTGCAATTTTAAAGGCCAAACTACAATTTTACTAAACGCTTAACTACAATTTTAAAATGTGCATTTTTAAATTGCACATTTTAAAATAGCTTTTAAATCGCATGTTTTAAAATTGCAAACCCAAATGGACCCTAAATCTCATTTTCAATGCATTTCATTCTAAATAGAATTTATTAAAAATAAGTACCTTCAAATGTTTTATGGGGAGCAAATTAATTTAGAATACTTTACCCTCTTTAATTTTGATAGAGTTGAATGCTATTAATGCCCTTTAAATTTAATAAAATTTAATATTGGTAAAACTTACATGGATTATTATTTTCCTCCAATTTATCCTATCAGACTGTTACCATATAAATAAAAACAGAATGTTTACATTCAAGAGCCTACAGTTATGCATATATATTACAAGGGAATAGTGCTTATTAATGACATCCATTACTTATCAAAAAAAATATATTACATGAGAACAGAGAAACAGACATACTAGTCTTTGGTTGATACTTCACAATCAAAAAATATATAACATAAGCAACATAACCAAATTAGAAGTGGAACTGCCAGAACATACACAATTAAAGCAGTATATCAGCTCTTACGGAGAAAGCATATTTTCATAGTTCCTGAATTTCTTTTAAAAGAAAACTGAATATTTAACAAGATTTCTAATTGAGCATACCGCCTTTGCACCAAACGAATGAAGTGTTGAGGTGGAACAAATGCACGTTCCATATCCACTAGCGCTACCACCATTTTTTTTGCTTCATTCTTAAACACATCAAGTGCGGCAGTTGCAATTGTCACAACCTGATTAGAAAATTTAACAACAGATGAACATTCAAAAATCTAGCTACAGACACAGACTATATATGCAACAAGTGTAAGCCATTATTACCTCTCTCTTAAAAGGAAGATATCTTCCAAGCCCAGGCGTAGAATTTGCAGCAGCAGAAACTATATCCACAAGTACTCGATGCACCTATTTTGGTAGTCACCCAAATGTTAATTTAGGCATTGTGAAATGGCTCAGGACTATTGATCAATTATAGTTTTCACTTCCTTCACTACATTCATAAAGTGAATTCCCCTAATCCATTGATATAGAACACTTATTCCTTGATCAATGCCCTTACACCAGGTGCTTGCTTAAAACTACTCTTTCACCTAAAGATGAAAAGAGATGATCATATATTGAATAAGATAGAACATATCTACGCCAGATTTGCATGTGGTCCACTCAAGTTGCCCTTCTATTTGCATGCGTAAGTCAGCACCACTAAATTATAATCTACAGCAGGACATAGAGTACTCATGTTGGGATTATTAGAGATATGGCATAAAATAAGGGGTGAACAATAAGTTTGGAGAACTCGTAGAATACATTTCCGCTGATATTAAAATACAATGCCATGGGAAGTTCAATCAAATAAACACCAATATGCATTCAAAGATAGGGCACTTCTTGTTATGCCAAATTATAAATTAATCACATGCACAGGCCATCATCACATACTCTTTGTGCATGTAAACATTTTTTTTTTTGATAAAAAAATTTTTGTTCAAAATTCAAGTAATCACTGATGCCATGAATCGAACCAGTGCCTTCCCTTCAAACTTCTCCTTTGCAAGCCCTTGTGCATGTAAACATTTGGCCACACTTTAATGCAAGCCCTTGTTTTTCCCGTTAAGTTTTTAATTAAAAACTCTACCAAATAGAGTTACATGGCAGAAAAAATTAAAAAGCAGATAAGCAAGCATACACTAAAATTCAACAAAACATAAACACATATAAAATAGAAACAAACAAGTGCAAGTTCAAAGAGACAAGTGTAAACCCCAAGGCACTGTATACCTCATCAACACATAGACGACATGGTTCCTTCGCCAGTTCTAGGACACCTTTTATTAAGGACCTCAACCCTTTCTCTGGAGATATAAGATAAGGTTGATAACCGTCTGCTTCTAGGACAATCTAATAAAAGTTGAAAAGCGCCATATCAAAAGAAAAGCCCTGAAAGCATTACAAGTCAAAAAAAGGCCAAAAGGCAAATGAAATAAGAAATGGACTCTACCCTTTTGACATTGTTTATGTCAAAATGTCTGTCCAAAGGGAGCTGCTTGATTCTGTTAGGAAAATTTCCCTCAAAACTAGCAACAACTTTCCAACCACTACCCTGCAAAGAAAATTTGTGACAGAAGCTAAATATTGCTTATAGAACAAAATTTCTGAAACAGTACATTAATGGCTACCTATTTGTAAGGCCATGACTACAAAGAAGTGGCAGAAAAACAACAGATCAAACAACCAAAACCATGAAAGGGAACTGGTTAACAGATTTTACAAAATTAAAGCTAAGCAAAGCATGGATTCCTACTAGGCCTAGAAAGAGTTGAATGGTGACAGCAAGAAAACTAGAATAGTACAATTATCATTGATCAGGCACCCCTCTTAAGCTGTCTAGACACCTTAAGTGGACACAGACATATCTAAAAATTTTAGATACCTATATTAGGTCTTCAACATGGCAGCGTGTTCGAGATATACAGATTCTTCCTTATACATCTGTTGGCCGCTATTTTGCGTCACCGAAAGAAAATTATCATGTGCTACTTTTAAGAACTACTGACCTCACCACCCGTAATATGTAGAAGAAATTTGTCCTCAAATTCACGGCAGAGCTGCAAAGCTATAGCTTTTGTACCTTCAGCAGTATGAACCATTTGCTCGCCAAGTCTTACTAATTCATCATGAACAATTTGAGACTTTCCTTGAAGACTGCAGTGTTGTCAAAGAATGAAAGTGTCAAAAAGTAATGGAGGTACAAAAACTCTGGTTACAAATGAAATATATAGACAACAAGAACCCACTTATGCTCACCACTTCATAATCTTATGTGCTAATATGTAAAACCATAGATTGGTTTTAGAATGAGACTGATACTACCAAACATACAAGAGCAACATCAAGTGGTAGTAAATGTTACTATGCGATAGAACAGAAATTAGTTCCTTCTTTTTGGCAAAGTAGAACACAAATTAGTTCTTCATAACAGAACTGCCTGATTTTAGGTCGAAGGGCACATAACAAAATGGATATTTCCATGTGTTCATGTAACACAACTTGCTGACACAAATATCTTAGGAAGGCATCAAGAAGCAGGAAAGAACTTTAAATTTCATAACCCCCTTCTCCAATAGGCTAGCTTTCCACTTCTTTTTTTTTTTTTTTTCCTTCTTTTTTTTTTTAAAAAAAAAAAAAAAAGAAAAAGAAAAAAGAAAAAAGAAAACAAGCTAGCTTCCCTTCAGTAACATATGAGCTAATATGTGAAAACAGAAAACTATCTACAAATTGTCATTAAAATCCACTGCAATCTAGTAATCTCCATATTGTAGTAACATAAGCAGTAAGTGCTATAGTATGCACTTCTAACCAGCAAATGAATACTTGTCCAGACTTGCAGGATAAGATCAATAAAATGTTATTTACTACCAGGATCACCCCCAAAATTTTCTCTGCTATTCTTCCTAGACAACCCCACCTGAAGAAACAAAAGCAATAGAAAACAAGAAAAAGGAAGGCAAAAACAAAATAGACACACTTCAGCAGACAAAACTAGTTTAAGGCTTTTAGCGAAAGAAGCACAACTATGATATAATCCACAATCCTCGTCCAATTCTAGCCAATATCAAAAATTGCACAACATTTTCTATTATGTTCCATAAAAGGAAAGGTATCAATAATAGTAATAAACTAACCATAGAACCAAAAAAAAAAAAAAAAAAAAAACCAACCCAGAAAGAAGATTTGGCAGCCTAAGTTTCATACGGTTACGAATCTGGCCAGCAAGGGCCTCCACCAAAGCTACCCTACCAAGCTTGCTTTGAGGAGCTCCAGTCAAAATAGATTTTAAACTTTCACTCTCAGCTCGCCAAGCAGTTTCTAAGGAGTTCTCAGAACCGCCACTTCCAGACTGAGCTGAAGCTATAGAAACAGATTGACCAATTAAAGCAACCCAAGGAATATCAGATGTTTTTGTTGGTCCCTGATTTAATAAAAGAGCCCGAACAGCTGCAAGTGCTTTTGGTTCTGTAGCTGCTTGATCAATTTTACTAATAATGCCAACTGTTCTGGTACCTACAGTAAACCACAACAAAAGAAAAGGATAAAAATAAAAACTAATAAAATATACCTAAAAATAAGTATATGCAACATCTAACAAACTCAAACTCATGACAATTGCAATAAATCATTCAACTACTAATTTTTAAAAGGAAATAAAGAGATACAAGTTTGACAATAGACCCACTATCTGCATCATATTCTTTCGCTATTCTGAGGGCTCGAGATGATGAAATTTCTGGCACCTGAGTAGCAGGAATAATAACTAGCAAAATAGCATCATTGTGCTCAACGTGTTGACTGATCTGAAAGAAAATAAGTGAAAAATTCAAATTATAAAACGAACTTCCAAAATAAAATCTCAAAAAATAAATATTTGCCTGAAGCATTGTATGAAAATGACCATACTGTGGACCCTATACCACAAGAAGAATTAGCAATGACCCAACAAAATACATTTTGTTACTAAAGAGAAGATAACTTACAGCCACTCACCATTGAATCATCCATATTCCTTTGATCTAACCCCGGCAAGTCAATCAATTTCAATGGGGGAGCTGGAATACAAAACAAACTAAATAAAATAACACAAAAGGTCATGATATAAGTGCATATACACACATAAATTGCATATGACTCAGCTAACCAACGATAGCTAGCCCTGCTTTTTCACTATTCTTAATCAACGTCCTAAGGGTCAAAAACCTTTATTGTAACTCATTTCATGCACTCAAACATATTGGTTTCACTACAGGTTTGTCAATGTGATCAATGAAAAAATATATTAAAAATAAAAAGATAAAACAAAAACAAAAATAAATGATTAATATTTCCTAGGTCCCAATTTGAAGTTAAATATTACTGGTACACAGATCAATTATCCATCTGCACATGGTAAGAAATGAAAAGGCCCAGAAGATGGAGAGAATGAGAATTGTAAGACTAGGAAGCATGAATATTTCAAAATACCTATTGTAACCCCATATGATAAGTATTCAATACAGATACACAGTAACAATGGTATACGTATTGAATAGGTATCCAAATGTGTGTGTGTATATATATATATATAGGGATTTCTCGTGACGAGGAATTGGGATGAATTTAAATATCACCTGACTGAATGGAATATAATGTGTTCTCCTATTAAGACAGGTGCAATCATAAATTGAAACCTTTTAATTAAGCATAGGTAAATGACTATGTGGCATGGGGTGGAACATGATCATTTTTGGAGGCAGGTCACTGTAAAATATGGCTTGGGATGAATGGACTTTAAAAGACGTGAGAGGATCCTATCTTCTGAGTTTGTGGAAAAGCATTAGGGGTGAATAAGAATCTTTTCCTTGATTTGCCTTCAGATAGGAGATGGTAGTAAGGTTTGGTTCCAGTACAATACCGGCCTGGTGACGTTGTATTGAAGAATAGATTTCTAAACTTGTTCTTGAATGCTGTGGATGAGGAAGGTTCAGTTGCATTGCCAATTGGGAATATCTTGGGAAGGAGCTCGACTTTGGAATATTAGATTTATTAGATCTTTGCAAGATTTGGAGTCTGTTGAGTGATTCCTCAGAACCATGATTGAAGTGTTTGTAGGTTGAAAAAGGAGATTTAGTTGTCATGAAAATACTGACATTTGGGGAGCAGCTCCTCTTTGTACCACGCGGAAAACTTGGTGGGAGAGAAAAAACCATGCTTTCAATGGCATAAAATTGGACAAGGACCTGATTTAAACCATTTTCTTACATTCATTATTTAAGTGGCTACACACTTTGGGTTGTGTATATTGTGATTTTTCCTTGCACCTTGGGCAGTATATTCTAATTCTTCAACCTTTCATCGCTCTTTTAAATTTTCAAAGTAATTTGTTGAGATGATGTAATATAATTATCCTGTATATTTATTCTTTTATCTTTCACTATTTTTTACAACTCAAAGAAACAATATCATAAAATTAAGGGCCAACCTGTACTAGTACGAAGTTTCAGGTATATTTCATCATGACTCCTGCCTGTTGAACCCTTGCTTAGCTTGTCCTGCAGAGAATGCCGAATAGCACCTACAACACATAAAATTGAAACACTTGAAATAATCAAAGCCAGCATGATCGGTACGGAGTCTACTGTAAGGTCATACATATGAAACTCAGTAACAGTACCATGAGATGCACTAATTACCTAACACCAAGCACCTCTAAAACACATAAAAGCTGACAAAATAATCAACAGCTTAGTGAAAGCCCTTACTTGCAGAAACCTGTTGAGATTTAGTGTCAATCTGCAAGACGATTGATCTGCTGCTTAAAGAACTGTCCCTGTCTAAATCAATGCTTATGGGAGCTCTAGTAACACCATTTTCACCAGTTGGCTGTTCATCATATATTTAAAGGGAATAAACCAATTTAAAAAAAGAAAAAAAGAATATTCATTAGCAGAAGTCCGTCAAAGAAAGTTACAAATTTCATGAATGCAAAGACTCAAACCAAATATGACTTACCAAAACAGGATGTCCAATTAAACTGTTCAAGACAGCAGATTTACCAGCACCCTGACCAATTGTCCATCGAAAGAATGCATTTAAAAATTCAGAAGTAATAACTTATAAAAAAAAAAAAAAACCCAGACAAAGCTTCATATTTCCACAATACTTTCTCAATCATTCTTCCTGATAAGTTCCTAGTCCCATGCCCATTGTATTTGGTTTGCTATTGGGTTTTAGTACATCANACTTAACTCTTAAGTTAGCAGAATTTTTATGAAATTCGACCAATTTAATAGTAAAATCTCAATCATCTAGATGTTTTTATTGGATCTACATAAATAATTGGACAGCTAATTCTTTTATAGTTAAAAGATGGATATAAATTAGGATGGAATTATCTATTTATTAAATAGCCAAAACTCATATTTGTAATTGTCAAAAGTTGGAAACTCTTGTCCTTATTTGTCATGCATATATCCTAACAAAATTCAAGAACTTTTGGGACTCTTTTCCTTAATTTTTAAACATTTTGTTAGGGTTAAATACAAAATTGGTCCAGCTGTTGTTTTATAGAACATGACAAATCAAAGAAGGTCATGGTTAATGATATTCTATATATGTATGGTTTTTGTTAGATTTAAAGCGTAAAATAATGCAGTAAGAGATAGTTTTGGCCAGAGCTTGTGATTGGCTAGTTTTGTTTAGACTGTTTCTTGGAAACAACGGAAAGATCGTTGTTAATTTATATAAGAAGTCTGTCTTAATGTGATTAGATTAGTGTTGTTTTACAGTCCTCTTACTGTGTTCTATTCATTAGCAAAATTCATCAGAGATGTCTGACGTTTGACCACCTTAATTACAACAATGTCACATATCTCATGAAAGAGTAGAGATTTGCGTCTGCCATTTTTTTTTTTTTTTTTGAAATTGAATAGGAAAGGGGTTAAAGGGGGAAGTGCTTGACAAATTTAAAATTGAGAATAATTTATCAGAAATTAATTAAATTATATATTAAATTTACTAACATTCATGAATCACTGATCAGAAATTAGTATTAGCAAAACTATATAAAACTGAGATAGTGTTTTGGGGCATTAACACTAAATTTAGGATAACCAAATCCCTTTAGGGTCATACCATTCATAAAAGGTTAATTTTCCACTTTTAGGTTTTAGTTTTGAATCCAGAAACGAGTTTTGAGGCATTAACACCAAATTTAGGATGACCAAATTCTTTTAGGGTTATATCATTCCTAAAGAGTTAACCTTTCACCCTTAGGTTTTAGTTTTGAATCTAAAAATGAGTTTTAAAGCATTATAACCCAAATATTAGCTCACGAAAATTTAGCTAATATTACTCAAATATCTCAAAATATAATTCAAAACATTTCATCAAACATATATATATATATATTTTTAAAAAGATCGACGCTGGTCTTCCAAAAAAAAAAAAGAAAAAAGAAAAAAAATATGGCCTACATTGGGCTGCCGCACTTTGGCAGCCGCATAGCAGGCCTCCTCATGAAATCATGTGAAATATACATATATAGTTTAGTGCATGAGGAATCTGTCAAGTCATTGTCCATGTTCTTAGGCTGGATTCTTGGCTGTCAATGTTGTTGCATGGATTTGCTTAGGTATATATTCTGATATGATGCTAAATTGTCTTCTTAATTAGCTCTATAGCTGGTGATAAAGTTTTGTCCAAAGATCCTCTTGCTCATTGAGAGAATATCATATAATATTCTTAATACCATTTTTCTTATCAGAACCAATTAAGAGTAATCATCTGCAAACCTTTTTATGGAATATTATTCATCTCTTCTTAATCATGAGGATAATTAAACAAACCCCCAAGGAGCCTCTTTTATTGGTCCAGCTCTCTCGTCCACTCTCACTGGTCTAAATTTTAAGCCTTTAATAATTAAAAATGTGCTCCAGCAATGACAGTTTTGAGTATAACTATAATACAAATTAAATGATTAAATTTTATATAATATTGAACATTATTTCCGTCATTCACCTCTTATTTCAATTAAATATTTCTCATGTTGAGCATCGCCTATTAAATAACTTGAATTTAGGCTACTTTTACAACTTCTACAGAGTATGGTGTTTTGCTTTACAACTTGTACTTGGAATTAGAGTCCTTCTCCTACTCTCCTACATGTATTGGACTCATGTTGATGGACTCTCTCACACTATAAAAAGGCACATGGCCCTTGTGTTTTAGTAAGCATCAAAAAAGGAGTCTGTTCTAGTAGTAGTAGGGCTTTGTAGTGTCGTGGTTTCTTCTTGGTTTTGGAGGAGCCAAAACAGAAGATAAGTTTGATCTTTAATAGATAAGTTTGTTCTCTAGTCTTTCCTTTTGTATTATCTTTTTCAAGAATAATTTCTATTGTGTGATAGTAAAATTTGAGTCTATTGGGGCTTTGAGTTCTTATTGATTTTTTCTCTACTATTTTGTACTCCATATTTTTTATAGTGAATTTCTTCAAGTCGTCTCCGCCGGTGAATGTAAGCGGAATCACTTAAATCTTAGTATTATGTGTGATTGATTTATCTTGATCTAAGGTACCTAAATACATACTCTTTTTTTTTTTGACTTCCAAAAAGGCTATAATAATACAACCTCATATATTTTGGCTTCTAAAATTCTGTCACACTCTGTTTTGTTCCGAGCTGAAATTTGTTACACGCTATTTTTCACTAAAACCATTGTACCATCTGTTTTCGTTTGCTTCAAGCAGAAGAGGAAGGAGCATCGAGCACCATTTCCTTGTTAAGGATATAAATCCTTTGGACTTCTAACTTCTAAGGTTTCCTCCTTTTAAACAACGATGTTGAGGCCGGCCGGCCCCTATAAAAAGATCAAGTGTAGCATTCTCTTTTCTGTTTATTAAAATGGCGGATTATGAGAAAAAAACCCAATGTGAAGAAACCAAAAACCTAGTCCTGAAATGGCGTTTAAGAGATAGAGATTACTTAGTGCCAGATAGATTAATTCGTTTAGTTTTTTTTTTTCTTTTTTTTTTAACATGCCCGCATAAGAGGGGGAAGAAGATTCGAACTAGTGACATCTGCTTCATTAGACGTAGTCCCAACCAATTGAGCTATCTCTTGAGAATATAGATTATTACTTGGCATTAGATAAACTAATTCATTTAATTTATGGTGACATATCGAGGATGATGTTGGCAGGCTTATGTGGAGCCAGAGGACCAGATGAAGACCAATGAAACTATGAAGAACAAGATCTTAATTTTTAACTTCATTAAAGTATGCATCTCTTTCGTCCTTGCCATTAAAGTATTTAACCGTGAAATGGGTGCAACTCCTTTTGAAACTAAACCTATTAGGGTTGGGACACATGTTCTTTTGTGTTAATGTCTCAATCTCAATGAATTTAATTCCAACTAAAATTAGACCCAAACAAAACTCGTATCGAATTCGTGATTTTGTTTTGCATAACATAATCATGAATAAAAGCAAAATGCACACATATCCCCAATCCAACATCACCAAAACCAAGAACAACCACAATTGATCCTTTTTCAACCTCAGCTTCCTTCCATGCACCCCCAAATCAATCCACATGAGATGAAGGTAGCATGTAGAAGAGATATACCATTAAAAAGTTAATGACATATCTCTTCCTTACCCATCAATTTTTTTTTTCTTATTTTACCCACAGTAAGCGTCAATATATACTACTGTGTTTGAAATGTTTCCTCTGTCTTGTGTTCATCAAACAAAAGGTTGTTGTTGCAACTACCAATGCTAATTAACTGCTTAATTTCCTCAAGGCCATAATAGTCCAATGGGTTTTAAATCCAACCGTTGAAATCACCACCATTGGAGATCATGAACCTCTGGTTTCCTTCAACCCCATTGTTAAGACCAATTCTCCAGACCAGCAGCAGCAGCAGCATATTCATACACTCTGTAGTTAGAACTTCCATCAGAAGAGCTGCAGCTACCTTCATCACTTCCAAAGTTGAGCAGATTATAATAATAGTTACCTTCGTACGTCTAATGTGACAAGTAAATTTTTTGAAGCATTTTTCTTGCTGGATGGACAGATTTAGCCTTATTCATATTAAATTGGGCACCTTTGCTGCCAAGGTCATATTAATTGGTTTGCAGTTAATAAACCATCTTCAGTTGCGGTTACTTAAAAACAACAACCGCTTAAAGCGGTTGTAGTTGAATTAGAAAGAAATAACGGTAACCGCTTGTACACCCCTAATAACTAGGTCATTCGGAGAGCACAAAATAGCTAAGGCATCTATCTCTCTACAACAGATAAATAAGGAAAATATCTTAAATTATTTTTGTTAAATAAGTACTTGAAGTCCTTTGAAGAAATCAATCGTATCAGTAAATTAGCAACCATATATATTTTTTTTATGGGGTTCTCATGGTGTTCTCCTACGGGGCTTGCGGGCTGGATCTCTCTTTGGGCCCATTGTTTTTGGACCTTGTTCCTTAGTTCAATGGGCTTGAATTCTGATGATACACCAGGGATAAAGATAAAAGGTATGCCACAAGTTTCTGCTATTTTCCGCTTGTAAAGTTTTTTTTTTTTTTTTAATTGTATTTAGGGGGTTAACGTACGCCACAACTTGGCAAATTTAATTGTGATATAATTACTTTGCTATTCCAGCAGATTATAATTTAGCAAATTTCTTCTTTTAAAATGTAATTCCATATTCTGTACGTGGTATTCTTTCAAATTTATAGTGTTAATTAGATATTTTCACAATTATTAAGAGAATAATATTGCTACCTTGCTAGCTATTTGTACGTAACTCTTCTATTTTATTTATTCCCTCTCTTTAATTCTCTCACATATCATTGCATTACATCCAGTAGATTTAGTAAACACATCAGTTTTTATGGACTCAAGGATATGCTAAACTTCAATATTATTGGCTCTTAATAATGGTGAGGTACCGACAACAATAGATATCAGCTCGCAAGAAAAGAAGGTGTGGAAAAAAAAGAAAAAAAAGAAAGAAAAAAAGAAAAAGAAGAAGATAAAGCTAGAGAATAGAATAAAGGAGCATGAAAACTAATATTTAAGAGGGAGAATAAGAAAAGAAGAGGTATGTACGTAGACAAAAGAAAAGAATAAAGGATGAGCATATAAAAAAGAAAAAGAAGAAGAAGAGAAGAAAAGAATGTGTAGAAGCAAAGAAAAGAATTACTAGGTTCTTTATATCCACCTCTGTCATAGTCTCGATGGAACAACAAATTTGTATTTTCTTGTAGAAATTAAAGATCGTTTAGTTTCTGTTCATCTTCCATTGGCATAACAAGCTTGAAGTTTCTATTGTAGGTACTACACTATCTTCTTTGATTACAGTACCCTTCTCTATTGCAGTATTGCTATTATTTTTGTAGCACATATTTCAAAGATATGATTAATTGTTAAAACACAATAGTTGATCATAGCGTTTATATAGTATCTGTTATTGCTCATTTTGATTGCAATCCACTACTCTCATATTCTTTTTTATTAATTAATGCTAACCAAGTCTGGGTTTTTGGGCTTGTGTGTATAAGAGATTGAGAGAAATGGAGTTTGGAGATTGCAGTCTATGGCATCACTTGATCTTTTGTGAAGAGCTGCAAAGTGATGGCAACAACCAAGTTTTTTGCTCACTGTGCGAAAAACTCGTATTGGGACGTCTTGCCTACAAATGCTTGGAATACAACTTCCTACAACATGAATCATGCATCGAGCCAACACCCACAACAGAGATGCAGGTCGAACATGATTTGGGGAAAAGACATCATTTGATGTTCACAGTCTCAGAAGAGGTAGGCAATACTGGCAACGAGGAACAAGTTTGCCCGGGATGCGAGGAACCAGTATTTGGTCCCGCTTACAAATGCTCCATCCCCGGGTGCAAATTCCTCCTACATAAACAATGCACCGACCTACCTCACGTGATACAACATCCCGTGCACTCAAAGCACACTCTTATTCTCCGAGTGCCATCAGAGCGTAATTATTGTGATGTTTGCCTCAAATACTGCAGTAGATGCTTTCTTTACAGATGTTCCCTCTGCGATTATGATCTCGACGTTAAATGTCGTTCCCGCTGGCGAATTAGTGCCGATAATTGTCATCTACACGCATTTATTCCCACCTCGACGCAGATACAGTTCACTTGCCAAGTCTGTGGTGAGGAACGCAAGGAAATTGCCTACCTGTGTAGCATCTGCAAACTCTTGAGTCATCATAAATGTGCTCGATTTCCACGCACTGTCGAAATTTTAGCACATAATCACTCCCTCACTTTGACCTATTCTCTTCCTCAATTTAAGGAGCACAACGACATATTTTGCAAACTCTGTTATAAGAAGGTGAATACAGAGTATGCAACTTACTCTTGTCGAGAATGCAGCTACATTGCCCACTTGAATTGCACAATTGAATTCAACAAGATATGCGAAGACATTGGAATGCAGAGCAGATTTTTTGACGATGACGCTAATTTGGTTCATTTGGTGGAGGGGATCAAGCTAGCAGAAGACGAAAGAGCTGGCCCTCGGGAGATCAACCATTTCAGTCATCCACAACATTACTTAGTCCTCATAGATGAAGAACTCATGGAGGACAAGCGTTGTAAGGCATGTATGCAATTCATAATCTCTGTCCCGTTTTATGGTTGTGTGAGATGCAACTTTTTTCTTCATAATAGGTGTACTAAACTACCATCAACAATTAAACGATGGCGATTTGATGACCATCCACTCACCCTCCTCTCAAAGGCTCCGTCCACAGATGGATTGTTTTGGTGTGGTGCTTGTAAACGTTATCTTCATGGCTTCACCTATAAATGTGACAAGTGTAAGTGGAACTTTGACGTTCAATGTTGTTTAATTCCAGAAACCCTTGAACATGAAAGTCACCAACATTCCCTCGTCATTCCTGAATTGTTCCCTGATGCTTGCAGTGCTTGTGGTTCAAATAGAATATCTTGGTTCATGTGCACTAATTGCAAGTTCTACTTGTGTTTTATATGTGCAACTCTTCCACTTGTTGCCAGACATAAATATGATACACATCTCCTAAAACTCTCTTATGCACGTGAAGATGATTCTGGAGAATATTATTGTCTAATTTGTGAAGAAAAAAGAGATCATCCAGATTATTGGTTCTATTACTGTGAAAAATGCAATTTTCCTGCTCATCCCCAATGTGTTCTTGGGACGAATCCGTGCATTAACTATGGAATAACGTACATAGATGAAGATCACTGGCACCCTCTTACTATTGTCCAAAAGACTAAGCACTCTCCTCCATGTGATGTATGTGACGAGTCTTTTGAGGACATGGCCTTCGAATGCACTCAATGCAAGTTCAACACCCATCACCATTGTTTGAGAGATCTGAGCAAAGAAAGAGTGAAGTAACTTCTTTAACTATTGTTAGCTTAATTAGTTGGCACATTTATGCGCGTGAAAGGGAGGAAAAAGCTTATTGTATGTAGTTTATTTTGTTATACATTGCTTACACCAAAACTCTTTGCTTACATATTAATATATATTTTTTATTATATTATTTGATCTTGTTTCGATGTCTAGTTGTAAGTGTTTTAGAAATATCTATACTTTACCTCTCCGCAACATATTCCTTTTATGGCGAGTTGCTTTGGCTTAGCAAATCAAGACAACTTGTGCTTCATTCTCATCTTAATTACAACTCTCACCATCGTTGATATCACATGAGCATTGATGAAAGAGAAATGATATTTAGTAGAGTTTTGTACCATTGTTATACAATATTTAAGATGATGTGGCAATAAAAACCATTGTTACATTAGTTTTTTTTTTTTTAACAAGTATTAATGCAATAATTAATATTTACTGCCACCACTTCATCAAATTGTCTACTAAATACAATATCTCATGATGAACATCATCATGCATATAGTTAGAATAATCTTTTATTACTTTGCTGAACCGGTCAATACTTTATAAAATTGTGAAAAGTGTATGAGTGAAATTGCTGAACGGGTCATCAACGTTTTAGTTTCATATACAAAGATCATGAGCTGATTAATTGCTCAAATAAACTAATATTTAAATAATTGCAATGGTGGTAGTTACAAGATAAGAAATTTATGTTCTCAAGAGATAGCTCAATCGGCTAAGACCACGCCTCATAAAGCGAAGGTCATTAGTTCGAATCCTCCATCCCTCTCTTGTGTGGACATGTCAAAAAAAAAAATATATATTTATTTTTTTAATTTTTATAATATTCATCTTCAAGATGTGAACACAATGACACGATGTCGAAGTCCTCATAACAAGACGGGCATGGGAAGTTTGATCGATCGGACCTTGCCCTCCACATCAAAATCTTAGATGCTCAACCGATCTATTAAAAAAACACACAAATAGTTGTAGAAATAAGGAAAACATATATTTAAGCTCCATGAACTATCAACTATTTTTTAAAAGAGCCCAATGAACTAGCAAGTGTAACACTGAAATACATTAAACCACTATTTTTTATCTAAAGGGCATCAGTTTGCTTCATCTGTTATTGTTTTGTTGGATGGAAAAGTGGTCACGTGCCTTGCATATGATCATTTTGACCAAATACTTCCTAACATACCTATTTTTTTTTCAAAATAAAAATTAATAAAATAAAAACAAAAATCTATTAATAATAATTAACAGAAAAAACTAAATTAAAAAAATTAAGGGGTAATTACCTTTTGTCACCATGAATTATAGTACATTGACACTTTTCCTCCATGAACTACCAACTATGACACTTGACCCCATCAAACTACCATCTTATGACACTTTCCTCCATTCTGTCAGTCAAAGGGGTTAAAATTAACGATCAATGATAATGTGACTTGCATGTGCCATTTTAATTTTTTTTTTCTTCTTCCACTTTTGCTCTCACTTTAGATCAATAAAATGACGCTTATACCCTCCTAAACCCTTCATTTTAATTTTATAGATTACTAACAAAACACATTACAATCAACCTCTAGCAAAAGTTAAAGACAAAACACCAGGAAATAAACTAACTGCAATACAGGCAGCAGCAGGAGAAGACCAAAAGACAAGAGAAAACACCAAACTCCAAACAGACAATTACTGAACCAAAATCTCCTTATCAACACCCCAAAAGCAACAAAACTCTTAATTCCTAGCAGTATACCCAAACTTGCCTTTAGTCCAAAGCTTAGCCCTCACTTCCCAATGTATTTGCTGCAAAAGTTGCTCCTCTGTATGTGGATGCCCATCATGCTTTATCTCATTTATATTTCTCCAAACACCAGTCTACAAATGTTAGCCTATAAGTCTTCTTCTTCCAACGTTTCAAACCCAATGAGAGAAGAGCTTCCCAGCAAGTAGGAAGATTCAGAACACCACATTTCTGCATGACAGAAACCCAAATTCTCTTGCTAATACCACAAGCAAAAAATAAATGCTCTGTCCTCAAAGTCACACTTCCACATCCCCTTGGAAATCTCATTGCAGCAACTTGTACCAAATCAGAGGAAACCAATCCACTGCATCATGTTTCTCCCTAATTGCATTCCAGGTATCACAACTTGAATAAATCCCGGTTCTAGAAGTCACCCAGATTGGCTTATCTTTCTTCCCAATTCTGAGCAGAGAAAGACTAGTTTGAATATCCTCTTTCTTTCTTCGGTTGACACAGCAACTTTGTGCTCCATTCTCATCTTCTCAAGCTCATTTTACAACTCTCATCATCAATGATTTCATTGGCATTGATGAAAATTCTTAGCTTGGTGAGCGTGAAGATCATGTTTTATTAAGTTGCTGAACCGGTCAATTCTTTGCAAAATTGTGAAAAATGTATGAGCAAACTAACATATATTAAGCCGATTCTGTAGTTAAAATTCTTTGCAACTACTTTTCTCATTCAAAGTAAACATATATATACTCAGGTGATCAACTGTTCAGTTTCCAAAAATCATAGATAAAGATCATGGGCTGATTAATTGCTTAAATAAACACACACACACACACACATATATATATATAATGGTATAAGTTACAACATAATAAAATTTTGTTAATTTTATATGCCTTCCAATGATATTCTTCTTTTTTTTTTAAAAAAAAAAATTCTTTTGGTATTGTGAACTTTATTGACTGCTTTTAATTAACATAATTTATGGCCTATTAATCTTTTTATTTTTATTTTTCGTGAAAGAAGAGGAGCACTCCTCCACCTAATAATTGTAAGAGTTTTAAAAATATCAGAAAAGTTTCCAAACCTATTCTATTTTCATTTTAATTTTGTACATCAAATGAAATGATCACAACAAAGGAACATGCATATCTTTTTTTATAATTGAGTAAACAAATTATGGAACCAAAAATCTCCGACATGCATTTTGATGGTTTAATTAATATATAATACAAAAGTTATTGTCAAAATAACTTCCAAGAAGACCCCTTTACATGTTCTCCTACGTACCGGGGTCGTGGGCCGGATCTCTCTTTGGGCACATCGGCCATGGACCTTGTTCCTTAGTCTGATGGGCCTGTATTCCGATGATATACCTTATATACCATGTAGGGATGCTAAACTTCAACATTATTGTCTCTTAATTATGGTGAGGCCGATGGTAAATATCAGCTCGCAAGAAAAGAGGCTAAGGCACGAAATGAAGAAAAGAATAAAGTAAGAAAATAAAATAAGGAAGCATGAAAAAGGAATGTAGCAGGAGGAATAAAAAAGAAAATGTATGAAAGCAAATAAAAGGATAAAGGGAGATAATAAATGGGCATATACAAAAGAAAAGAAGAAGAAGAAGATGACGAAGAGGAGGAGATCGAAGAAACGAATGTGTAGAGACAAAGAAAAGAAAAAATAAAGGATTGATCAATTAATTTCGCTCTGTTAGATATTCGAACAATGTTTGAGATGGTTCTCGTTTTTTATTATTAAAATTTCTTTTCAGTTTTTATTGTATTTAAGAGTTAGAGGCTTTTAGGGTGTAGGCTACAACTTGGAAAATTTAATTGTGACATATAATTACTTTGCAATTGCACTCGATTATAACGTAGCCAATTTTATTCTCTCAAAAATGTAATACCATATACTTTATGTGGTATTCTTCTGTAATCTATGAAATCATGGTGTTAATTGTAGACTTCGAGATATTTTTCAGGATTATAAGAAAATAATTTTTTTTTTGAACAAATATTGCTATACTTTGCTTTGTTCGTAACTCTTTTACTTTATTCCTTTTCTTTTTCTCACATATTATTGCACTACATCCAGTATACCAGAAAACTTATATGTTTTCTATGTACGGAAGAATGAAGCTCGCCAGCAAGAAAGGAAGGCATGGAGACACAGAAAAGGATAAAACTAGAGAGAAGAAAATAAAGGAGCATGAAAAGAAAATATAATAGTACCGTGAGTGAGACAGGGAAATAAAATCCCCTTACATGTTTTCCTACGGAGCTCGCGGGCTGGATCTCTCTTTGGGCCCATCGACCTTGGACCTTGTTCCTTGGTCCAATGGGCCTATATTCCTCTGATACACCGTAACACATGATCAATCATTTTAAGCTTAATTTCTTAACTTATTTCTTTAGCATGATCAATGCATCAAGATCTCTAATTTCACGTGATTTATAAAATGCAGCAGTTGAATAGTTCAAAGGATGAAAAAAAATAAAGCAATAGAATAAAATTAATAAAGGAGCATTAAAATTTATATATATATAAAGAGGGGGAATAAGAAAAGAAAAGGTATATATGGAGACAAAGAAAAGCATAAAGGAAGAAAAGAATGTGTAGAAGCAAAGAAAAGAAGAAAGAATTGACCAACGTACTAAGTTCTTTATAATCCACCTCTGTCATAGTTTTGGAGGCATAGCAAATTTATATTTTCTTGTACCAAAAATTGCACAAGAAGCTTGAAGTTTTGTAGTAACCAGCCAAGTACTACAACACTCTCGATCTTCTTAATATATATATAGCATGCATTTCAAAGATTATTTGTTGAAGCCCAAAAGTTGATCATGTTTATAGTATCTGTTATTCCTCAATTTGATTGCAATCCACTTCTCTCATCATTCTGTTTTGTTATTAATTAGTTTTACTAATTTTCATTAATACCAAACAACTTGCAGAACCTTTGAAATATTTTGTCATTTTCCTTATTTTTAATCATATCATAGACAGTAATGTAATTGACTGACTAGTGACTAACTCTCGTGAATATCACCATGGGAGATTGATGTTTTATTTATTTATAGAAACATGCATCCTTATTAATTACTCTGTGCTTAATTTGTTGGTTGACGTCTTTTGATGTTTATATATCTGATGATGACGTCTTTCTCTTGTAACTCTGCCCCAATATATACCACGCAGTAGTTGTTAGCATATTTAATAATGTTTACAAATCTTAAATACTAACTATCTGTATATGGTCTCATCGTTTTGCGTTTAAGAGAGTGAGAGAGAGATGGAGGTGGAAGATTTCAGTCTATGGCATCACTTGATCTTCTGCGAGGAGCTGCAAAACAATGGTGATCGGGAGAATCATGTTCTTTGCTTGGAATGCAACTTCCATCAAACACAAATCATGCACTGAGCCATCACACAAGGTAAATAATGAAAGAAGAAGTAAGGGAAGAAGGAGAAGAACATCAATATAAAATATAAGACTACATTTTGTTACATTAAATTCAATAAATTGAATGTTACAAGAGAGAATAATATATAGGCATATGAAGAGAACACATCCCCCATAGATCATGGAGTAAATCATGGATCGAGGGGCTGCTGTGGATGGAGAGTAATATGCAATCCCATGAAACACATAGAGGAGAAAATTATGAGATTGTTGCCTTGTTTGGATATGCTTGACTTGATTAGATTTTATCTTCTAACGGCACTAATAACTTTTATTATTCAAGTCATCACAAAATCCCGTTGCCAATGTTTTTTGCAGATTTTCCCACACGAAAAAAAAAAAGAAAAAAAAAATCACTTTGGTGTTGGTGTCGATGATATTAAATTTTTGTTTCACACTAGCAATGACCACCAATTATTATCACTAATAATACTATTATTGGCAACTCTTGAATCGTTGCTAAAAATATATATAATCGCTAAAGACTATTTTTCAGGCAGCTTGTAAAGATTGATCATGGTGGTGATCATGGGAGTTTACTTCCCTTTTTATTGTTTACTAGCTCGAGTGGACAATTGTCATGCACTCCTCTGCTACGTGCTGTGACCGTTGTCCTTACTATTGACATTTTTATATTGTGCAGATAAGGCAAATTAATAGTTGGGAATCTTTGGATTAATACATAGATAGATGAACAATGAGCTGGATACTTGGATAGTTGGATGTGAAAATGAATAAATAAACAAAATAAATTATTATTTTTAAAAAATTAAAAAAAAAAATTATTCCCTTGTTTATCTCCGGTACATACATATCGTACGTATGGTAGTGTTTAAAAATAAGTAAATTACATATAAACCTCTCTCCAAGAGAAGAATATTTTAACTCTTTAATTAACAAAATATCTGGAATAAATAAGTNGTTTGAGAGGGTGTTTGTACGTTGTTGAATTGGGTAGAAACTGTTTTAGTGGTTGTGTAGAAATAGTTTGTTTTCATTTGTAGAAACCGTTTATTTTCTTAAATTGTTTGTTTTGTTTTAAAGGAAAATGTTAAAGGCCCAACTTTTTTGCCCAACTTTTGCCCAACTTTTACCTTTTTTATTTTTTTAAAAAAAAACAAAGTAAAAAATAAAAAAATGTCTAAAGCAACAATATATTTTTTTTGTCATTCTTTTTATTGGTATTTTTTAAAAAATGAAAATTACATTTTTCTTCATAAAAATGGTCATTTTTCATAAAAAATGACCATTTTTATGAAGAAAAATGTAATTTTCATTTTTTAAAAAATACCAATAAAAAGAATGACAAAAAAAATATATTGTTGCTTTAGACATTTTTTTATTTTTTACTTTGTTTTTTTTTAAAAAAATAAAAAAGGTAAAAGTTGGGCAAAAGTTGGGCAAAAAAGTTGGGCCTTTAACATTTTCCTTTAAAACAAAACAAACAATTTAAGAAAATAAACGGTTTCTACAAATGAAAACAAACTATTTCTACACAACCACTAAAACAGTTTCTACCCAATTCAACAACGTACAAACACCCTCTCAAACAGTTTCTACTCTATTAATTCCTCTAGACATAGTAAGTTTATTCTATTCCTTCTAAGTTTATTTAAACAAAATCCCCATTATTAAAATTTCAATTGTTTTTATATGTTTACAAATTATCATTGTTCAACGTTATTGTTTATGTTAACATTGTCATTTACTGTTATCATTTTTGATAAGTCTATTTGAAAACACGTTTCATTGGTTATAGTTCAAAAATTCCCCTACAAACCCCAGATTAAAAAATGGATATGATTAAATGGTGGAGTTATTTCCCAATTTCTTTTTTATAAGTTATTTCTACATTCTACTTTTTCTACATACGGGTTTGAAGGCCAAATTTTGAATTATAAGTAATAAATGTTTTAAGATATAATATCTTTAATCTCACTTTTTATTGTTTGGATTGCCTTGAAAATTTTCAAGCCAAGATTATGACATAATAAAAATAAACTGCCCATTTCATTATTATTTTTGCCATGTTTGTGTGAAAAAAGGCTAAATTTTTCTACGAAATTCTTGGGACTGTTGGGTCTAAAATTCAGCCCCTCTATCCCTATAATTGTTGAGTCTATTATAGATTGTGTTGTTAGTGGGTTAGTTAGTTTGTTAAGAGTTATAATAACTAAGGATTGCAGGTTTTTCTTTTCTTTTATTATTTTGATTATTCTTTTTTTAACTGTCATGTATTGAAAAAGACAAACTAATCAAATTATGCACATACTTAAATTTAAAACGAAAATTTTAATTAAACAAAAAAAACGATTCTTTAAATTTTTTATTTTTTGAAAGAATTTATTTTTTAAAAAAACGATTTTTTAAAATGAAAAATTTTAATTTTTTATTAAAAAAAATTATTATTGGATTTGTAGAATCATGTGGGTCCCATAAAAATTCAATGATAGATTTACTAATCGAAAGATAATCGAAAGAATATTTTTATCATTTATCTTTAATATAATAGGGGAGTTTTAACTTTTAAATGAAACGGTGGATCACATTGCTTCATCAGTTTCCTTCGTATCTTTCACCCTTTTTATCAAATTGCTTTGTCTTTAGCACTCAACCGCCATAAAAAACTGCAAACTATATATATCTGTTTCTAAACGCTACTTGAACTGTACTTGATTATTGTTCCCTTCTTCGAATCTACATTTAGATTTGTCAAAACTGAATCTGCAAACAGCAACATTGATCCTCTAAAACTCCATTGCCTGTACACCAAGTAAGTTTAATGTGTTTTAGAATTATTTTAAAATAAGTTTTGTGTTCTATCTCTATAAAAATATCAAGTTCACAACCTCTAAAACTATATGTCGTTTCTCTGTCTCGCCATATGTTAAATCCGAGTAATATAATTTTTAGTGTGAAGCATGCACGTTGCCACGTTGATTTCATGAAAATCATGGATGCCATTTGTGGTTGCAGTAAAGCTTTTTGAACAACCTATACAATAAATGGAGTTTATTCTACAAATGAAAAAAAAAAAAGTTTAAATTGTGTTTTTTATGTTTATAAACTGCCATTTACTGTGTGCATTTATTTAAGTTTATTATGATATTTAGTCATTGGCAAATTGTTTAAATTTCAGTTGTTTTTATTATGTTTACAAATTGCCAATGTTCATTAATGTTATTATTTATGTTAACACTGTCATTAACTGTTATTTGTTCGATTTGCTTTGATTATTTTTTATGAGTCTATTTGAAAACACGTTCAAAAATTTTCCTGCAAACCCCAAATTAAAAAATGGCTCAATTCTCAAACCCAAAACATTTTACAATAGTTTTTTAGAATACTCATTTGGGATTTTTTTTTTTTTTGGTAGTTTCTACATGGTGTTATCCATTATCTCAACATTAATTATTTTGAATTGCTTTTGTTTTCCTGTAAAGGTGTCCACAAAATTATGGTCCATTGAAAAATAACAAATTAAATGGATTTCATCACCGCTTTTTTTTGCTTCCTACTTGAAACTTTCTTTTTTTCTTTCTTCATTTATGCATCTACTAATTATTATTTTATTGGAAAAAGTCTACTTAACCTCCTCAAATTTTCACTCTAATGATAATCTGCCCCCCAAACTATCAACTACAACAATTGTTATTGGGATGGTCCCCCAAACTATCAACTACAACAATTGTCATTGGGATGGTAGTTTAAGGGGATTAAGTGAATTTTACCCTTTTTTTTTTTTTCTTCTGTCATCTTTAGAAACGAACCCGCGCATTGCACGGGTTCCAAGCTCGTTTTAAATAATAATAAAATCCAGGCGGGCTGTATATTCAAGTTTTTTTTTTAAAAAAAAAATTGAAATAAAAAAAAATTATAAAGGTGAATTTTTTCCATTCTTAATCCAAAAGAAATATTTAAGTTTACCAAATAGTAAATACTGCCACCATGCATACGGATTCACGCCTAACGTTTGTAAGTTTCAAATTTTATTGTAACAATTAAAAAAAATCAATTTTTAATGTAGTTACAAAAAAAAAGAAGCTATAATTTATAATTTATTTTTCAAATAATGTGTCATAATATTATATAATTTTTTATTTAAAAAAAAACATATCACAATCTTATTGAATTATGACACATCAGTTAAAAAAGCAAATTTTGATTTTTTTTTGTTTAAATAAATGATATTATTTCGAGTCCCGACTTGAGTGAGAAAAGTTCGATTTTTCAGTAATAAAAACTTTAGTTGGGGTTTTTGACCTTTTACAAACTTAGCTACCTTGTGAGGCTAGCTAGTATTTGAAATTTATGGGGTAAAACTAAAAAGTAAAAAAAATAATAATAAAAAAATGAAGGAGGTACAATTCTAATTTTAAAAAGATTATAAGAGTAATTTATTTATTTATTATTATTTTTTAAAAGTTTTAGTGAAGTTTAGACCTTTTTAAGACTTGTTGGGAAGAGATAGTAATAAGCAGAACGAAAATGAGGTATCAGTGATTTATGAGGAATTTTTTACATACGTTTAGAGATAAAGCCCAAGCGAAAAAGTTATTTGAGATATATTTAATATTTTACAAATCCTTTGTTTAATTGTTGAATTTAACTTTAGCATTAGCTAGGTTGAATTCAATATCTCTTTGATGGGAAATCACTCGATCAGTAAATATTTATTAATTAGTTCGGGGATGGGGGGAGAATCTTCGTCAGATCAGGCATGGGGAGCCTTTTTGTCGGCCTAGCTTGACACGTATTCTGTCATTTTAATTTTTAATTAATTAATTTTACTAATGTTTATTAACTAATTTGACCTACCTCGTGAATAGCGAATACGTAATCAGACAATATTATACAGTTGGCGCAAAGCCCACCTCGTTTAATTTGACTTTTCTGTTGAAGACCAAACAGCTGGCACGCACCACTTCTTAGTATATATATATATATATAATTCATGATGTGAATATATATGATCATCTCACAAATTGAATATTAACAGTGCATAAAATCAGTAGAGTGAGAGAGATGGAGGCTGGAGATTGCAGTCTATGGCATCACTTGATCTTTTGCGAGGAGCTGGAAATCAATGGCGAAGAGAATTTTATTGTTTGCTGGGTGTGCGAGGAACCACTCTGGGGAGGTCCCGCCTACAAATGTTTGGAATGCGACTTTCGTCAACATAAATCATGCACGAAAGATGTTCAAATTAAACATTCTTTGAGGAGGGAGAGACATCACTTGATCTTGATAGAAGAGGTGGACAAGGACAATGGTGGCAAGAAGAAAGTTGTTTGTTCGGGATGCGAGGAAGCAATATTATTTGGTCATCCCGCTTACAAATGCTCTGCACCTGATTGCACATTCCTTCACAAATCGTGCATTGACATATCCCACGTCATACAACAACACATCATGCACCCAGAGCACCCCCTTTTTCTCCAAGCGCCATCATGGTTAAATACTTGTGATGTTTGCCGCGAAGAGTGCGGTAACTCCTTCTTCTACCGTTGTTTCACCTGCGATTTTGACATCCACATAAAATGTCTTCCCCGCTTAAGAATTAGTACTGAGGACTGCCACCGACACGAACTTTTGCCCACGCGGAAGCAAATCCAATTCACTTGCGATGCCTGTGCCGAGGAAAGCAAAGGTATTGCCTACCTATGTGGCCTATGTGGTGTCATTACTCATCCTAAGTGTGCTCAATTTTCACGCACCATCAAAATTACGACACATGATCATTCACTCACTCGCACCTGTTCTCTTCATCAAATCAAGCAACCTAAAAACATATTTTGTAAAATATGTTTTAAAAAGGTGGATACAGAATGTGCCGCTTATGATTGTCGAGCATGTGGTTACATTGCTCACTTGAATTGTGCAAACAATTTTAAAGATGTAGATGAGGACCAGAGTGCAACCCCTGAGGTGGATGCAACTCAGTTGATTTATTTGGTAGAAGGAATTAATCTAGAAGAGGATGAAGGAGTTGGCCCTCAAGAGTTTAAACATTTCAGTCATCCACAACATAATTTAATCATGAGCGATAAAAAGCTCATGGATGATATGCGTTGTGAGGCGTGTATGCAATTTATAATATTTACCCCGTTTTATGGTTGTGCACAATGCAATTTCTTTCTCCACATCAAATGTACTAAACTACTCACAACCATTAAGCGAGGAAAACTTCACAAACATGAGCTCACTCTTGTCTCACAGGATCCAGACATTGGTACAGTTGGATTGTTCTACTGTAGTGTTTGTGGACGTAATCGCCATGGCTTTCACTATAAATGTGACCTGTGTCCAGATTCTTTTAAATACTATTTGGACGTTCAATGTTGTTTAATCCCGAACACCCTTACGCATAAAGGTCATCAACACTCCCTCTACCTTGCTTCGAGGTCCTCTTCGGAAACTTGCAATGCTTGTGGCAATACTAGGTATCTAAACTTTGTCTGCACTACATGCAACAAGTTCACCTTATGCTTTAGATGTGTAACTCTTCCCCTCGTAGCTAGATATAAATATGATACACATCTCCTTCAACTCTCCTATACACGTGAAGATGATTTTGGGGAATATTATTGTCTAATTTGTGAAAAAGAAAGAGATAATCCAGATCATTGGTTCTATTACTGTGAAAAATGTAAGTTCACTGCTCATACTCGGTGTGTTATTGGAGAGAACATTAATTATGGAAGAACTTTTACAAGTGAAGACCACGAGCATCCTCTCACTATTGTCCAAAAAACTATTCTCTCTCCTCCATGTGATGAATGCGGTAAGTCTTTTGTTGACATGGCCATAGAATGTACTAAATGCAAATTTATCGTACATAGTTGGAATTGTTTGTATGGTTATTTGGGAAAACTAAGAAATGTAGGAAACGACTCTCCTTCTGTCAGTTCTGTCAATTAGTTGGTTCTGTCAATTAGTTGGCACATTTATGTATGTGAAAGAGAGATCGAGGAAAGCTGATTGTATATATTTTTTATTTGATTATGTTTCGATGTGTACTTGTAAGTGTTTTAGAAAAATATTATTTTACCACGCGCATTGATGAAATACCGTTCTCATTTGAAACACCCAATGAGATAACATCTTCGCAGGTAGTAGGAGGCCACATTTCTGCATGACAGAAACCCAGATTCTCTTGCTAACGTACACCACATTGGCATTGATGAAAATTCTTTGCTTGGTGGTGAGCGTGAAAAATCATGTTTTATCAAGTTGCTGATCGCCGGTCAATTACTTTACAAAATTGTGAAAAATGTATGAGCAAAACTAACATTTATTAAATTGAGATTAATTTTTTTTTTCTTTTTCTTTTGGTATTGTTAACATTTTTGACTGCTTTTAATTAACATAACTTAAGGTCTTTTTTAATCTTTTTATTTTCTTTTTCTTGAAAGAAGAGGCTAGGAACACTCCTAGCTAGTCCTAGCCTCCACCTAATAATTGTAAGAGTCGTAAAAATATCAGAAAAGTTTCCAACCTATTCTATTTTCATTTTTTTGTACATCAAATGAAATCACAACACAAAGAAACATGCATATCTTTTTTTATAAGTAAACAAAAAATTGAACCAAAAATCTCTGACATGCATTTAATTTGATGGTTTAATTAATACAAAATTATTATCAAAGATTCAAAATAACTTCCAAGAAGACCCTTTAGATGTTCTCCTAAGTACGGGGCTCGTGGGCTGGATCTCTCTTAGGGCCCATCCGCCTTGGACCTTGTTCCTTAGTCCGATGAGCCTATATTCCGATGACACGTAGGGATGCTAAATTTCAATATTATTGCCTTTTAATTATGGTGAGACTGCAAATAAATATCAGCTCGTAAGAAAAGAAGGTGCACAAATAAAGAAAAGAATAAAGTAAGAGAATAAAATTAGGGGAGCATGAAAAAGAAAATGTATGAAAACAAAGAAAATAATAAAGGGAGATAAAAGAAGAAATTAAGGATTGATAAATTAACTAGGTTCTTTATAACTCACCTTTTTCATGGTTTCATAGGCACAACAGAATGTAAAAAAACTAAATAAATAAATCAAAATTGATTAAAAATGTATTATGTTTTTAGGATTAATTGTTCTAATCACTTAAATATCAAAGTAATGATCGATATACTAATTTGGAAGATGTTGATGGTGTTGGAATTGAGACTTGGCAGCGCTGTTCAGCTGCATAATTGCTATGACCACTAAATTAACATAATTTTAAACACCTTTTTATATGTTGAGATTGTATTACTATCGATGTTATATTCAACAGTGTGGTGCAATTATCCCGACCACTTTCCAAATCAGTATTGTTTTTTTGAAGGCTATATATATATTTTGATAAAAAGGCTATATTTGTTTTGACATAAATGTTTGTAGGAAACTAAATTGATTAGTAAAATTCTTTCATTGATCAAAATTTATTACTTTAATCAACTACTTAAAAATAAGGAACATGTTAAAATCCAAATTTCATCCCAATTTCTGCCCCAGTGGTTATTGTTTGTGCGAAGCAAAGTAATGATTCGAGTAGAGTTGAAGGGCATTTTGAGGGTCATGTCCCTATTCATGTCCCATGCATTGGGGTTCAGATAGGGTTAAAGGATCTCACGATGGTCATGCGCCTACCCTTTGTTTTGATGCTTATATTATTTTATGTGGCCCTTTTATCGGCTTTTACTCAAGATATAGAGGACCTAGTCATTTATGATCCTTTTTGGATCATTTATAGACCTATTTCCTATTTTCTGTTTTAAGATTCAGCTATGTCTCTATTTCTTTTGGACTTCTTGTTAGAGGTCGAGCCTATCATTTTTTGGTTTTTGATTCATTATAACCTTTCTCCTATTTTACTAAAAAAAAAAAAAAAAAAAAAATCCGCTATATTAAGTATTCGAACAATGTTTGAGACAGTTCTTGTTTTTTATTATTAAAATTTATTTTCAGTTTATTTTATTTAAGAGTTAAGAGGCTTTTAGGGTGTAGGCTACAACTTGGAAAATTTAATTGTGACATATAATTACTTTACAATTGTACTCGATTATAATGTAGCCAAATTTTTTTTTTTCTCTCAAAAATGTAATACCATATACTTTATGCGGTATTCTTCAGTAATCTATGAAATCATGGTGTTAATTGTAGACTCCGAGATACTTCATGATTATAAGAGATTTTTTTTTTTTTTTTTTGGAACAAATATTGCTATATATACTTTGCTCTCTTCGTAACTCTTCTATGTACGGAAGAATGAAGCTCACAAGAAAGGAAGGTGGGGATACATAGAAAATGATAAAACAAGAAAGAATAAAATAAAGAAGCATGAAAAGAAAATATAGTAGTGTGAGAGAGACGGGGAAGAAGCAAGATCCCCTTACATGTTCTCCTACGGAGCTCGTGGGCTTGATCTCTCTTTGGGCCCATCGGCCTTGGACCTTGTTCCTTGGTCCAATGCAACCATACTCCTATGATACACCGTAACACATGATCAATCAGTTTAAGCTTAATTTCTTAGCTTATTTCTTTAGCATGATCAATGCATCATGATCTCTAATTTCACGTTATTTATAAAAAGCAGCAATTGAATAGTTCAATGAATGGAAAGGAATCATGTAATTTGGCTACATAGAATCTTATTTTATTTTTTTCTTTCCTTTTTCTTCTCCATTTTCCAAAGAAAATAATTCGAATGCTTCTAATTTACTTGCACGCTTTCGTTCTTCTAGTGTTAAAATTCGAATGTGTTTTTCTTTTCCAATTGAGTAAAAAATTCATTTAATTGGGAGGATCTTCAAACAATTCATTGTATCAGAGTGTGATATATATTTATAACATACAACTAGTTGAAAAGCTTAAAATTCTTTTCATTTTTTTTATTGAATTTAGGAGTTAAAAGGCTTATGAACGTAGGCTACAACTTGGAAAATTTAATTATATTTCATTACATGCAATACATTTAGTAAACACATATATATGTTTCAATATATGTACTCAAGGATGCTATAACTATAACTTCAATATCATTAGCTCTTAATTATGGTGAGGCTGACAATAGATATGATCATGAGCTCTCAAGAAAAGAATGTGTGGAAATGAAGAAAAGAATAAAGCAATAGAATAAAGGAACATTAAAATATATATACATAAGAGGGGCCGGGGAATAAGAAAAGAAAAAGGTATATAAGGAAACAAAGAAAAGAATAAAGGAAGAGAAGTAAAAGAGAAGAAAAGAATGTGTAGAGACAAAGAAAAGAAGAAAGAATCGACCATTAATTACCTACCCAACAAGGAAAAGGAAAAACTCATTTGCTTCATTCAATGTTGACTTCCTATGCCTCATGGAAAGTTACTAGCTACTCAAGCTAGTAAGTCTCGAACCCATACTTAATTCTCGATGTTAAGGGAAAAGTTCACATGCACAACTATCAGATTTGCGTATCAGACAATTTGTAATGTCTTAGGCTGTTCTGTATAGAAAAAGCCACCGCCATGTTTTCGTTTCACAACATTTTAAAGTGTGTGTTTTGCTTTTAGTTGTGATGTGGCATAAACGTGAAAATAATTTTAACTGTTTTGTATTTTAAGTTGTTTGTTAATTCTTTTGATTTTTTGCTAAAATACAAAAAAGTAATCATAAAGTGCTGCCAAATAAGCCAAATATTTTATCAGTAATAATTTAGTGAAACAACATCACTGGCAACTAAGTGCCTCATGTATGGTTCTGCATGGGCTTCCATGAATGGTGACCCCTTCATTTTGACAATTTGGTCATACACACCCTTGTTGAAACTGTCAGCCACAGTTTTCGAAATAAGAAGAACTAGCATCACCAGAGTGGTGAAATTCCTTGTCAGAACCAGAGCTAACAAATTAAACTCTGTTTATTTTGTACATCAAATGAAATCACAAGGCAATGAAACCTGCATATCTTTTTTGATAGGTAAAAAAAAAGAAGAAGAAAGGAAACGCATATCAAATTAATAAAGGCCCCTTGTACCATAGGTCCTTCCTCACCCACAAGAAATCCAGCAGCAACTCCAAAAATGGAACCAAAAATCAGCCACATTTTGATGGTTTAATTAATACAAATTTATTGTCAAAATAACTTCCAAGTTGGTAGATTCTCACAATCTTGGACACCTTTAGTAAACGAGAACTTTATATTTGATTTGATGCACGAAATAATAAAGGCTTTAAAGATCACAGAATTAGAACTCGTAATTTTTATAGTGACAACATTTAGAACATTCGATTGAATGAAAGGAAAGATCTCTAGTATCCTCCACATAACAAAGAACTCAAGGCACTAAAGCAATCAGAAGTAGAAGTTTCACAATTTACAAGTAATAGCAGCAAAACAACTTGGAAGATTTATCATTGTGTTTGTCCTGCATCAGGCCCCTTGTTTATTGTGATAGTTGACCCTCATCTTGCACATAGATATGTATCAGTTTCAAACCCAGGATTCTATGTTCACCTGGCTTGGACAATGAGCTAGGTGTAGCACCTTCTTCTCAATGGATGCCATAAAATAAACTTTATACTAGGAAATAGCTTCCATTAAATTTGCATAAATCCTTTTTATTTTTTGGATAGGCAACATAGATCTAGTTGTTCCCTGGGAAGTCTTGCATAAATCCTGGATGGCTTAAGATGTGCAAACTAAGAAAAATAATTCAATTTTCTTGCAAACGGTCTTGCCCCTGCCCCTGCCCTTTGTTTTGGTGCTTATACCTTTTGGATCATTATAGACCTATTTCCTATTTTCTGTTTTTAGATTCAGCTATGTCTCTATTTCATTTGGATTTGTTGTTAAAGTCGAGTCTATCATTTTTTGGTTTTTGATTCATTATAACCCTTTTCCTATTTTACTCGGGGAAAAAAAAATCCGCTCTCTTAGGTTTTCAAACAATGTTTGAGACGGTTCTCATATTTTATTATAAAAATTTATTTTCAGTTTTTATTGTATTTAAGAGTTAAGAGGCTTTTTTTTTTTTTTTAACATGTCCGTATAAGAGGAGGAGATTCGAATTAGTGACATCCGCTTCATTAGGCGTGATCTCAACCGATTAAGCTATCTCTGGCATCAGATAGATTAACTAGTTTAATTTATGGTGACATATTGAGGATGATGTGGCTGGGCTTATGTGGAGCCAGAGGACCAGTTAAGAGGCTTTTAGGGTGTTGGCTACAACTTGGAAAATTTAATTGTGACATATAATTACTTTAATTTACTTTGCTATTGCACTCGATTATAATGTAGCCAATTTTTTTTCTCTCAAAAATGTAATACCATATACTTTATGTTGTATTCTTCAGTAATCCATGAAATCATGGTGTTAATTGTAGACTTTGAGATATTTTCATGATTATAAGAGGTTTTTTTTTTTTTTTTTTTTTGAGCAAATATTGCTATATATACTTTACTTTGTTCGTAACTCTTTTACTTTATTCCTTTTCTTTTTTTTTCTCACATATTATTGCACTACATCTAGCATACTAGTAAACATATATGTTTTTTATGTACGGAAGAATGAAGCTAGCAAGAAAGGAAGGTGTGTGGACACAGAAAAAGGATAAAACTAGAGAGAATAAAATAAAGGATTGAGCAAGAAAAGAAAATATAGTAGTGTGAGCGAGACAGGGGAAGAAGATCCTGTTACACGTTCTCCTACGGAGCTCACGGGCTGGATCTCTCTTTGGGCCCATCGGCCTTAGACCTTGTTCCTTGGTCCAATGGGCCTATATTCCTATGATACACCTTAAGACATGACCAATCATTTTAAGCTTAATTTCTAAACTTATTTCTTTAGCATATATGATCAATGCATCATGATCTCTAATTTCACGTGATTTATAAAATGCAGCAATTGAATAGTTCAAAGAATGCAAAAGGAATCATGTAATTTGGCTACCTATAATCTTATTTTATTTTTTTCTTTCCTTTTTTTTCCCCCCATTTTCCAAAGAAAACAATTCGATTGCTTCTAATTTGCTTGCACGCTTTCGTTCTTCTAGTGTTAAAATTCGAATGTGTATTTCTTTTCCAATTGAGTAAAAAATTCATCTAATTGGGAGGATCTTCAAACAATTCATTGTATCAGAGTGATAGATATTTATAACATACAACTAGTTGAAAAGCTTAAAATTCTTTCCATTTTTTATTGAATTTAGGAGTTAAAAGTCTTATGAACGTAGACTACAACTTGGAAAATTTAATTATATTTCATTACATGCAATACATTTAGTAAACACATATATATGTTTCAATATATGTACTCAAGGATGCTATAACTATAACTTCAATATCATTAGCTCTTAATTATGGTGAGGTTGACAATAGATATGATCATGAGCTCTCAAGAAAAGAATGTGTGGAAATGAAGAAAAGAATAAAGCAATAGAATAAAGGAGAATTAAAATATATATACATAAGAGGGGAAATAAGAAAAGAAAAGGTATATATGGAGACAAAGAAAAGAATAAAGGAAGAGAAGAAAAATAGAAGAAAAGAATGTGTAGAGGCAAAGAAAAGAAGAATTAAATAATCGACTAACTTCTTTATAAACCACCCCTGTCATAGTTTTGGAGGCACAGCAAATTTGTATTTTCTTGTACCAAAAATTGCACAAGAAGCTTGAAGTTTTATAGTAGCCAGCCAGGTACAACTCGATCTTCTTAATTAATTTGTAGTGTTATCTATATAGCGCATGCAATTCAAAGATTATTTGTTGAAGCTCAAAATTTGATCATGTTTATAGTATCTGCTAATCCTCAATTTGATTGCAACCCACTTCTCTCATTCTATTTTGTTATTAATTAATTTTACTAATTTTTATTAACTAATTGACGTCTTTTGATGTTTATATATCTGGTGATGACGTCTTTCTCTTGTAACTCTGCTCCAATTAATATATACCACGCAGTAGTTGTTAGCATATTTAATAATATTGTTTACAAATCTTAAATACTAACTTCCTATATATATTTGGTCTCACCGTTTTGTGTTTAAGAGAGTGAAAGAGAGATGGAGATGGGAGATTGCAGTCTATGGCATCACTTGATCTTCTGCGAAGAGCTGCAGGAAAGCAATGGTGAGGAGAGTCATGTTCTTTGCATTCTGTGCAAGAAATCAGTACTGGGATGTCCTGCCTACAAATGCTTGGAATGTGACTTCTGCCAACATAAATCGTGCATCGAGCCAACACAAGCAATAGAGATGCAGGTCTACCATGATTTGCGGAAAAGACATCACATGATGTTTATTGAAGAGGTGGACAATAGTGGCAACGAGAAAGTTGTTTGCTCAGGATGCGAGGAAGCAGTATTTGGTCCCGCTTACAAATGCTTCATGCCCGAATGCACATTCCTCCTTCACAGTTCGTGCACCAAGTTATCCCACGTGATACAACACCCCGTGCACCCAGAGCACACCCTTTTTCTCCGAGTGCCATCATGGAGTAATCGTTGTGATGTTTGCCGCCAAGATTGCGACAGATCCTTCTTCTACCGTTGTTACCTTTGCGATTTTGACATCGACATCAAATGTGTTTCCCGTTGGCGAATTAGTGCTGATGATTGCAACCAACACGCACTCTTTCCCATGCGGAAGGAGATACAATTCACTTTCGAAGCCTGTGCTGAGGAAAGCAAGGGAATCGCCTACCAATGTAACGTCTGCCGAGTCTTGATTCATCGTAAGTGTGCTCAATTTCCACACAGCATCAAAACTTAGACACATGATCATTCCCTCACTCGCACCTATTCTCTTCGTCAAGTCAAGAAGGAGGACATCGTATTCTGTAAATTGTGTTATAGAAAGGTGAATACAGAGTATGCAGCTTACACTTGTCAGAAATTAATGTGGTTACATTGCTCACTTGGAGTGTGCATATAGGCTTGAAGACGAATCTATTACTTCGACCATTGAGTCAGTAGCTAGTAATTCTATTGGCTATGAATCTCATTTGGTTCATTTGGTGGAGGGGATCAATCTAAAGGAGGGTGAAAGAGCTGGTCCTCAAGAGATTAAACATTTCAGTCACCCACAACATAGCTTAATTCTCATCAATGAAAAGCTCATGGATGACATGCGTTGTGAGGCATGTTCGCAATTTATAATCTCTATCCCGTTTTATGGCTGTTCACAATGCGACTTTTTTGTACATAACAGATGTGCTAAAGTACCCACAACCATTAAGCGAGGGCTATTTCACGAACATTCGCTTAGCCTCCTCTCACAAAAACCGTCCATGGGTGGAATGTTCCAGTGCGATGCTTGTTATTGTTATCGCCATGGCTTCATGTACAAATGTGACGAGTGTCATTATTATGAATTAGACATTCAATGTTGTTTAATTCCGGAAACCCTTGAACATGAAGGTCACCAACAAATCATCTTCCTTAGTAGGAGCTGTTATGAAATTTGCATTGCTTGTGGCAAAAGTGCTCGTATGAACTTCGTTTGTACTTATTGCAACAAGTTCGCCTTGTGTATTAAATGTGCAATTCTTCCACTCGTATTCAGATATGCATATGATACACATCTCTTAAAACTCTCATATACACGGGAAGATGATTCCGGAGAATATTATTGTCTAATTTGTGAAAGCAAAAGAGATCATCCAGATCATTGGTTCTATTACTGTGTAAAATGCGATTTTTCTTCTCATGTCCGATGCCTTCTTGGGGAGAATCCGTACATTTTCTATGGAAGAACTCACAGATGAAAATCACAAGCATCCTCTCACTATTGCTCAAAAGACTAAGCATTCTCCTCCATGTGATGTATGTGGTGAGCGTTTCTATCACGGCATGGCCTTACAATGTACTCAATGCAAATGTAACGTCCATGTCTGGGATGATCTGAGTCGTTTGAGTAAAAGAGAGTGAAGTAACTTTTTTCAACTATTGTTTGCTTAATTCGTTGACATATGTACGTGTGTGAAAGAGAGCAAGAAGCTTATTGACAGTTATTGTATATAATTTATTTTGACATATACTGCTTACGACTAAAACTCTTTGCTTATATATTAATATATATTTGTTTTAGAGAAATCTTAATTACTTTACCTCTCTCCAACATATTCTTTTTACTGCAAGTTGTTTTAGGTTGCTGAACCGGTGAATACTATATATACAAATTTGTGAAAAATGAATGAGCAAAATTGCTGAACCAGTCACGTGGAGTACTCTGTAGTTAAAAAAATCTTTGCAACTACTCTTCTCATGCAAAGTAATTAAACATATATATACTCGGGTTATCAACCTTTTTAGGTTCATAGATAATTATAATTAAGATCATGAGACGATTAATTGCTCAAATAAACTAAAATTGATATAATGGTAATGGTAGTTAAAAGATAAGAAATTTTGTTAGTTTTTATATCTTTCAATAATATTCTTTTTCTTTCTCTTTCTTGATATTATGAACCTTTGTGACTGCTTTTAATTAAAAATAATTTATGGCCTACCAATATTATTATTTTTTTTTTTTGAAAAGTTCACTCAACTCTCTTGATATTCCATCCCTTTTGCAATTATTCTATAAAATTCAAAAACTCTCAATTTAGTATATCAAACTTCCAAAGTTTCAATTTTTTGCAATGTCATTCCTCCGTTAAATTTTTGGGTTAAATCACAAGGGAGGAGTGTCAAAATTACCAAAATACCCCAATTTATTTTTGAAAAAAAAAATTAATAATGAAATAATTCCAAACATTCAAATTTGCACTACCCTTAGGAAGGACCTAATTTAGTATTGGCCTTTACCTGTGGTACTTATCCTAATTAAGACAATATACCATATGAGGGAAGGGTTTCTTCAAGTCAAAACTTCTCATAACTTCATGATTTTGTTCCAATTGCACCTTCAAAAATATTTTGCCATTAAAAAGAATCCCAAAGTCTTAATAAACACCCAAACAGATTATACTGATCATAGAAATTGTCTAACCAATAAAGATTGTCCAAACTATGAATAACAACACTTTTGGGTCATCTTAACTTAGGAGGACCTTCAATAGGATTTGAATACTCCTTAAATTTCCGTGCAAAAGAGGGGGGAAAGCTAGGGCTCATATACATTAACACAAAGAAGCATCACGTTTTCTTTGTCATAACAAGTTACATTGCCAAGAATCTAGATATGAGAATAAAAAACAATAAAACAATATCAATCAAATTAACAAAATACTTGAGTCGAGTAGATTGGTTGCTCTTCTACTTATGAGGGTGAAAGTGTGGGTAAGGTAGAGTCCCAATATATGTTCTGGCATGAAATCATGTCGTGTCAGGATTCCAACAATTGGAGGCCTCTGCAATCAAAGTGTAAAAATTTCAACACTAGTTATACATTTATTCGTATTAATTTGTGAATTTCAAATATATATTATAGCAGAGAGAGAGAGAGAGATGTTTACCCCTGGTGTCTTTGGCACAACCAACAAGTGCCTAAGGCCAACCTCTCGAAAGAGAAGTGCAGCTTAATTTAGCAAGAGACAATATTGTCTCCATCTCCTCTTCCTTTAATTATGTCTAAATCCTCCAGCTTCACCCCTTTGCCTGATCCTGCCTTGGCAAAATCATGGGCATTGAACCTCTTCATCATCTCAGATCCAGTCATCACCCTCTGCCTTGTGAACTTCTTTCCTTTCAGCGTCCAATATATCAGAAATTAATTAATCTCTGTTTATTTTGTACATCAAATTAATGAAAGCTAGGTGTAGCACCTTCTCAATGGAAGCTATAAAATAAATTTTACACTAGCAAATAGTTTCCATTAAATTTACATAAATCCTTTTTATTTTTCGGATAGGCAACGTAGATCTAATTGTTCCCTGGGAAGTCTTGCATAAATCTTGGGTGGCTTAAGATGTGCATACTAAGAAAAATAATTCAATTTTCGTGCAAACTTGCTAGCATAGCGCCACAAAATGGTCTTCACAAGCTTCGCACAACTTCATGATTTTGGTCCATTCTCATTTGGCAAATCAAGACAACTTGTGGTCCATTCTCTCTGTTTTTTTTTTGTTGGGAAAATTGAGTAACATTTATTGATCACTAACAAAACACATTACAATCAACCTCTAGCCACAGCTAAAGACAAAACACCAGTCTACAAATGTTTGCCTGCAAAGTCTTCTTCTTCCAATGTTTCAAACCCAATGAGATAACATCTTCCCAGCAAGTAGGAAGATTCAAAACACCACATTTCTGCATGATGTTTCTCCCTAATTGCATTCCAGGTATCAGAACTTGAATAAATCCCAGTTCTAGAAGCCACCCAGATTGGCTTATCTTTCTCCACAATTCTGAGCAGAGAAAGACTAGTTTGAATATCCTTTTGGGCACTAAACCTCTTTCTTTCTTTGGTTGACACAGCAACTTTGTGCTCCATTCTCATCTTCTCAAGCTCATTTTACAACTCTCATCATCACTGATATCATTGGCATTGATGAAAATTCTTAGCTTGGAGAGAGTGAAAATCATGTTTTATTAAGTTGCTGAACCAGTCAATACTTTACAAATTGTTAGGGAAAATTACACTTTACCCCTCAAAGTTTGGAGCGATTTTCAATTCGATCTCCAATGTTTCAATTTTAATGCACCCCCAACTTTCAAATTTTTGCAATTCAACCATTATGACTTTTTTTTTTCCCTCCAAAATGCCTCCATCCCAAGTTTAAAAAAGGAAAATAAAAAACTAAGGGGTGGCCGACAATAAATATGATCATGAGCTATCAAGAAAAGAATGTGTGGAAATGAAGAAAAGAATAAAGCAATAGAATAAAATAAAGGAGCATTAATATATATATATATATATATACACACACACATATAAGAGGGGGAGTAAGAAAAGAAAAAGGTATATATGGAGACAAATAAAATCATAAATGAAGAGAAGAAAAGAGTGTGTAGATAGAAGCCAAGAAAAGAAGAAAGAATCGACCAACTAACTCTTTATAATCCACCTCTGTCATGGTTTTGAAGGCACAACAAATTCGTATTTTCTTGTACCAAAAATTGCACAAGAAGCTTGGAGTTTTATAATAGCTAGCCAGGTACAACACTCTCGATCTTCTTAATTTGTAATGATATTCAAAGATTATTTGTTGAAGCTCGAAAGTTGATCATTTTTATAGTATCTGTTATTCCTCAATTTCATTGCAACCCACTTCTCTCATTCTATTTTGCTATTAATTAATTTTACTCATTTTTATTAACTAATTTGACTTGCCTCATTAATACCAAACAACTTGCAGAACCTTTGAAATATTTTGTCATTTTCCTTATTTTTAATCATATCATAGACAGTAATGTAATTGATTGACTCCCATGAATATCACCATATGGGAGATTGATGTTTTATTTATTTATAGAAACATCCTTATTAATTACCCTGCATGTGCTTAATTTGTTGGTTGACGTCTTTTGATGTTTATATATCTGGTGATGACGTACGTCTTTCTCATGTAACTCTGCTCCAATATATACCACGCAGTAGTTGTTAGTATATTTAATAATGTTTACAAATCTTAAATACTAACTACCTATATATATGGTCTCGTCATTTTGTGTTTAAGAGAGTGAGAGAGAGATGGAGGTGGGAGATTGCAGTCTATGGGATCACTTGATCTTCTGCGAGGAGCTGCAGGAAAACAATGGTGAGGAGAATGATGTTCTTTTCATTGTGTGCGAGGAATCAGTATTGGGATGTCCTGCCTACAAATGCTTGGAATGAGACTTCCACCAACATAAATCGTGCATCGAGCCAACACACGCAATAGGGATGCTGTTCAACCATGATTTGCAGGAAAGACATCACATGATGTTCATTGAAGAGCTGGACAATAGTGGCAACGAGAAAGTTGTTTGCCGAGGATGCGAGGAAGCAGTATTTGGTCCCACTTACAAATGCTCCATACCCAAATGCACATTCCTCCTTCACAGATCGTGCACTGAATTATCCCACGTGATACAACACCCCGTGCATCAAGAGCACACCCTTATTCTCCTAGTGCCACTTTCTTATAGTCGTTGTGATGTTTGCTTCAAACATGGGAGTGGATCCTTCTTCTACAGTTGCTCCCCCTGCAATTTTGACATCGACATCAAATGTGCTTGCCTTTGGAGAATTAATGCCTACGATTGCCACGCACACGAACTTTTGCACATGCGGAAGCAAATGCAATTCACTTGCGAAGCCTGTGCTCAGGAAAGCAAAGGTATCACCTAATTATGTAGCCTCTGTGGAGTCTTTATTCATCCTAAGTGTGTTCGATTTCCACACCCCATCAAAACTAAGAAACATGATCACTCCCTCACTCGCACCTATTCTTTTCGTCAAGTCAAGAATGAGGGTATCATATTCTGTAAACTGTGCTATAGAAAGGTGAATACAGAATATACAACTTACTCTTGTCAGAAATGTGGTACTTCAACCATTGAGTCGGTAGCTAGTAATTCTATTGGCTATGAATCTCATTTGGTTCATTTGGTGGAGGGGATCAATCTAAAAGATGATGAAAGAACTGATCCTCGAGAGATCAAACATTTCAGTTACCTACAACATAACTTAATCCTCAACAATGAAAAGCTCATGGATGACATGCATTGTGAGGCATGTATATGCAATTTACAATCTCTGTCCCGTTTTACAGCTGTTCACTATACAACTTCTTTGTCCATAATAGATGTATTAGACTACCCACAACTATTAAGCGAGGGTTATTTCATGAACATTCGCTCACCCTTCTCTCACAAGAATTGTCCGTGGGTGGATTGGTGTGATGCTTGTCGACGTTATTGCCAAGGCTTCAGGTACAAATGCAACGAGTGTCATAGTTATAAATTCTATATTCAATGTTGTTTAATTCCGGAAACCCTTGAACATGAAGGTTACCAACAATCTTCCTTAGTATGAGCCGTTCCGACGAAACTTGCATTGCTTGTGGCAAAAGTACTGATATGAACTTCGTCTGTACTTATTGCAACAAGTTCGCCTTGTATATTAGATGTGCAACTCTTCCACTCGTAGCCAAATATGTATATGATACACATCTCTTAAAACTTTCCAATACATATGAAGATGATTCTGGATAATATTATTGTTTAATTTGTAAATGAGAAAGAGATCATCCAGATCGTTGGTTCTATTACTATGTAAAATGCGACTTTTCTTCTCATATCCAATGCCTTCTTGGGGAGAATCCATGCATTATCTATAGAAGAACTTTCACATATGAAAATCACAAGCATTCTCTCGCTATTGTCCAAAAGACTAAGCATTCTCCTCCATTTGATGGATGTGATATACATTTTGACGTGTCCCTAGAATGCACTATATGCAGATTTAACATCCATCCCAATAAATAGTGTTTGAGCCGTATAAGTAAAGAAAGAAAGTGAAGTTTTTTTTAACTATTGTTTGCTTAAGTAGTTGACATATGTACGAGTGTGAAAGAGAGCACGAAGCGTATTGACAGTTATTGTATATAATTTATTTTGACATATATTGCTTACGACTAAAACTCTTTGCTTATATATTTATTATTATTCGATTTTTTTTTTTTTTTTTGGATGTCAAGCTGCAAGTGTTTTAGAGAAATCTTAATTACTTTACCTCTCTCCAACATATTCTTTTTACTGCAAGTTGTTTTAGGTTGCTGAAACGGTGAATACTATATATACAAATTTGTGAAAAATGAATGAGCAAAATTGCTGAACCGGTCACCTGGAGTACTCTGTAGTTAAAAATCTTTGCAACTACTTTTCTCATACAAAGTAAACATATATATACTCAGCTTATCAACCTTTTTAGGTTCATAGATAATTATAATTAAGATCATGAGATGATTAATTGCTCAAATAAACTAAAATTTATATAATTGTAATGGTAGTTACGAGATAAGAAATTTTAAATTGTTAATTTTTATATCTTTGAATAATAATTTTTTTTTTTTTTCCTTTTCTTTCTTGGTATTATGAACTTTTGTGATTGCTTTTAATTAACAATAATTTATGGCCTAGCTATTAATCTTTTTTTTTTTTTTAATTTCACTAACCTCTAAACGTTCATCACTTTTGCAACTACCCCATAAAATTAAAAAACTCTCAATTTAATGTATGGACTTTCAAATTTTTGTAATGTAACCCATCCGTTAGATTTTTCAGTCAAAATTATCAAAATAACCCTATTTTTAGAAAATAAAAAATAAAAGATTCAGGCGTTGGTCAAAATTTAACAGAATTTACAAAAATACACACATCAAAATCTTTTGCAATTTTTTATTTTTTATTATTAAAAAAAAAAAGAGAGAGAGAGAATTTTGATAAAATATAACTGAAAAACCTGATGGATGAGTGATATTGCAAAAAAATTAAAAAGTTTGATATACTAAATTGAAAGTTTACAAAAGTGATAAAAGTTCCAAGGATCAAGTGAGTTTCCTCTTGGTTTTTTTGTTTTTTGTTTTTCCTAAAAAAATTCACTGGGTAGGCTTAAAAAATGTTGAAAGAGGCCAATTAATTTGCAGCCATATATAGGAAGGGCCCTGATTTAGTGTTGACCTTTACCTGTACTTGTCCTAATTAATACCAACTTAAATTTAATGAGTTATGACAATATAACATACGAGGGAAGGGTTTCTTCAAGTCAGAACTTCTCATAACCCCATGATTTTGGTCCAATTGCACCTTGAAAAATATTTTGCCGTTAAAAAGAATCCCAAAGTCTTAATAAACACCAAATAGATTAAACTGATCATAGAAATTGACTAGCCAAAAAGCATTGTCCAACTATGAATAACAACACTTTTGGGTCATCTTAACTTAGGAGCATCTTCAAACATTTTACATATAGGGGAGAGAGAGACAGAGAGAGAGAGAGAGAGAGAGTTAACACCTTATTTTCATTTCAACATTTATTAGAATTAAAAAATAAAAAATAAAAAAAGAAAAAAAAGCTCAACTCTGACTTAGAAATTGATGCTGCCTTGACAAAAGTAGGATTTGAATACTCCTTAAATTTCCTTGCAAAAGAGTGAACTCAACAAATTCAGATTACCCCATGTCAAGAGGGGGTAAAGCTAGGGCTCATATCTATTAACACAAAGAAGCATCATGTTTTCTTTGTCATAACAAGTTCCATTGCCAATAATCTAGAAATGAAAAGAACAATAATACAAAATTAATCAAAATCACAAAATACTTGAGTTGAGTAGAATGGTTGCTCTTCTACTTGTGAGGGTGAAAGTGTGGGTAAAGTCCCAATATATGTTCTGGCATGAAATCATGTCGTGTCAGGATTCCAACAATTGGAGGCCTCTGCAATCAAAGTGTAAAAATTTCAACACTAGTTATAGATAGTATTTGTGAGTTTCAAATATATTCTGTGGCAGAGAGAGTGAGAGAGAGATGTTTACCCCTGGTGTCTTTGGCACAACCAACAAATGCCTAAGGCCAACCTCTCGAAAGAGAAGTGCAGCTTTAGCTAAAGACATTGTCTCCACTACTGTGTATGGGGAGGAATTAGTTATGGGATGGAGATCAACATACATCTCCAACTCCTCTTCCTTTATGTCTAAATCCTCCAGCTTCACCCCTTTGCCTGATCCTGCCTTGGCAAAATCATGGGCATTGAACCTCTTCATCATCTCAGATCCAGTCATCACCCTCTGCCTTGTGAACTTCTTTCCTTTAAGTAATACCAGTAGATGAGACCTCAAAACAAGCCCGCACAACTCCGGAGCATCGGAGAAAGGTGGCTCATCAATCACAGGAAACCCGTTGTGCCTCGTTATTTTTAGAGCATGTAATATAGTCCCCACTTTTTCAACACCAGAAAATGTAACTAATGGACCAGAAACAACATCACTGGCAACTAAGTGCCTCATGTATGGTTCTGCATGGGCTTCCATATATGGTAACCCCTTCATTTTCACAATTTGGTCATACACACCCTTGTTGAAACCATCAGCTACAGTTTTCGAAATAAGAAGAACTAGCATCACCAATGGGAGCATTAACAGATCATTAGTAAGTTCAAGAAGTATCACACACAGAGAAACAGTCATTCTCATGGTGCCTCCCAGAAACGAGGCAGCTCCAAGTAGGGCAAAGAGGCCCGCATCTAGATCAGAGAGAGAACCAAGGAGAATCCCAAGAAGGCGTCCATAAGAGGCCCCGGCAAGTATGACGGGAATGAAGAGCCCAGAGGGAACAGCAATTCCGTAAGTGATGATGCCTAGGCAGTATATGGCGGCAAAGAAAACTATAAGAGTAGAGAGGTGAAATTCCTTGTCAGAAGCAGAGATAAATAAGTTGCGGATAGCATCATCATTGGTAGTCATAAAGAGGGAGGCAAGGTCATTGTAATGGTTAGGTGGACATTGGAAATTTTTGTAGTTTCCAGAGCGACCTACAGTGGGGCATTGATCTCCCAAGTTTGTAGGACAAGGAATGCACTGTGATAACCATGGTAGGCCATAAGAACAACAAGAGGTCAAAAAGGAGATGGTCATGGCAAGAATGACTTTAAGTGAAGGATCCCTCCTGCAATTCATTCCCAAAAATCAGCAACAGGAAAATTCTGCATACCCACAGTTTATTTTAGTGGTTAAAAAGAACTTTGAAAGCTGTAATGCATTGTCTGTATACATATGTTATATATAGATATAAATGTGTTGCATGTGTCATTTGTATGTGGTTGTGTTGTCTGTGATATGAAAGATAGTAGAGAGCCAAATATAACCCATTGGTATACTTATAAACATAAAGGGAATTCTTAGGGCATACTCATTGATAATGCTATAACTGCGAAGGACCTTGTCAACAAGATAGTTGTAAAGGCTGCCGAAAATGCCTCCAATAACTCCAAGGAATATCACTGCCAACAGATCTGGGATGCTGTACGTGGGCTTTGCTGAATTGACATCAAACATGATCAGGCCTCCTTCCCCAAATAGTCCACATTTTCCACTCCGGCAAAATACCATGAAAACCCTCAGAACTACTGCTACTACAGCTGTCGTAAAAAATGTCCTCCAAAGAAGAGCACTCCTCCACCTAAAAGTCAAATAGAAGACACTAATTACCTTGAAAAAGAAAGGAGATAAGAACCTCAGGTCCTCAAGGTCTATGCTTATACCATAATTCCAAAGGAGTTATGGACAATTGTAACGATTGATGTTCACAAGTATCCAATATATCAGAAAAGTCTCCAACCTATTCTATTTTCATTTGTTGCACTAATAAATTAATCTCTGTTTTTTTGTACGTCAAATGAAATCACAAGACAAAGAAACATGCATATCTTTTTTGATAAGTTAAAAAAAAAAAATGCATATCAAATTAGGCTGCATAACTCTCAATGGAACTTGAATATAATCTGAGGTGGCTATTGCACATGGTTTTCTTTCCTCAGATTTTTTTTTCTTCCAAAGCTTTAAGCTGGCAGCTTTTCAATTTATTTATGTATGTATTCTTCCACCAAGAAAACTTGTTTAAGTAATCTAATAATTTTGTACGTCTAAAGCAGCTCATTGTGAAAATCTAGTAGCTGCTAATATAACACCAAACACAGAGAGAGAGAGAGAGAGAGAGAGAGAGAGAGAGACCATGAAGCTGCTTCTTCCAGTGCAAAGAGGACCCCACCAACTGGGGCACGGAAGGCAGCTGCTACGCCAGCAGCAGCACCACAGGTGATCAAATCCCGCCGATCACGATCATTTTTGAAGTATCTGAGCCATTTCCAAGTCAACCGATACTTGCGAGAACCACCCTGTCCNAAAGAGGAAAGAAAATGTGGGAGATATGCGAATGGAGAGAAGTGAGTGGGTGTGAGCTGTTATTTTTCTTTTGTGTTTGATATTTGTGGCAAAAGTGCCTTGTTGGAGTCAAAATTAAAATTTATTGAAGGCCAAAATTTAAATTATGGGCTATTGGTTCAAAATTGTCGAAGTCGAGCAACAAAAGGAAACAATGCAACGGCTATATTATAACGATTAAAAAGTCTATTGTATAAATAAACTCATCTATGGAATGAAATATATCAGGGGGAAAAATGTAGTCCCAAATATTCTCTAGTGTTATTCCCTCTCTCCCTCTTTACATTTTCAATGTTTAATAGACTTACGTATGCTATCAAAGCTAAAGGTTGTGAGATCGAATCTTGACTACGTCAAATCACCTTCCATTTAAATTAAATATTATATGTGTTAGGCATCACCTATTAAAAGAGGGTTTTAAACCCATACGTGAGGGAGAGTGTTAGATTAATGGTTAAGTGATTAAATTTATCTTTTCATATTAGCTTAAGTTTTTAAAATAACTGTTAATTTAACATTGATTTCTCTGGCCTACCTTTTTAATTAGAAAAAAAAAAAAAAATCGTCTCCCCACACCCAAAATCCTAGTTCCGCCCCTGGGGAGAACCCCTAGCAAACCTTATATATATATATGATTATTATTAGAGAAATGCAAAGCTTCATTAACAAAAGAAGAATTACTATCTAAAAAAACAATACAAAACAAGACTCTCAATCACTTAACCACTACAAGTGAGAGGAGAGAAGTCATGTCATGGACAAAAAAAAAATAAAAATACACCGGTGTACAAGTAAACTACATTCTTCTATGATCCAAACTCTATTGGTGGGTGTATATACATATATTCATCTGCGAAAAGTGCATTCCGAGAGACTAATGTTGACTTCATGTTGGGTACGGATGGCTCCCGGTGCTTGCGGCAAATTGAAATGAGGTTTGCTCTTGAATCTCCCTCTCTTGCTGCTGCTCAGAATGCACAGAATCTTCTATTTTGGACGAATAATGCAAAGAATCTTCTTCTCCACTTATTTTTTTCCTACGGAATCCCAACTCCACCACGTCCAAATGATCGTTCTCAACATTTGACATTCTCGGAGGCGCGTGCAAGCTGTCGAGGCTGCTGTGCTGATAGTTATGCAGGAGGTGAACAGGGGACATCCCGTGCGTGGGAGTGGCCGGCCAACTTGAAAACGGTGAATTTGTCTCAGAATGATGATGGCTTTGTCTTGTGTTCTTTCTGGCCGTCCGATGCCAGCTTCTTACTGCATCCGCAACTCGCTCGTTGAAGATGGTGGGTTTCATGGAAGACCCCATCTGTCAAATCAGTGCAGAGAATCAATATTAGTCCTAAGTTGTTGTTAATTAACTTAACATGTTTTGTTAATGTGTAATCATGTCTCACCTGAGTCACTAGAGCATAGAGTGGCAAAGTCACATAACTGCATAGAATTTCTATGATAACCCTGAAGAAATTAAGTGGCAATTAATGTCAATCATCCAGATAAGATCTTAACAATGGCAGCAGAATATGGAGTTAATTGATAAACACTCACCCTGTTGAGAGTCTGATGATCTTAGCTGCAGTGCGTTTGTGGAAGCAAGAATCTATGCCAAATGCATACTGAAAGAGAAGAAATAATATGGCAGGAAAGTTAGGGAAAAGCAAGTGTACGTGTTGGCATCTTCTAAGCATGCACCAAGTAGAAGTGAAAGGCTTACCACACTCCAAGCAAAGAAGGCCAGTTGAAACGCATTCTGTAACAAATTAAGCAAAAAGAAGATGTTAGAATCAATATCCCAGATAGACTAATATGTAATTTGTAGGTGAATGAGAGAAATTATACCTGAAAGAGAACGAAGTGAATGAGAAAGAGAAGGAACCGAGGGCGTCCAAACCAGAAGAGGTCGTCACCTGGCTGTACCACAGGTGTACCCTTGATCACACCTCCTCTCTTTTGAATTCTTAGCCCCATTTTTGTAATTATCACTTGTAGCTTTGTCCCCACCAACAGGATTATCTGTAGAATTCACAGCAAACCACATGATCTTCCATTAAACCAACAACCCAAATGCTTAGATTGTATAAAGAGCAGATAAAAGAATCAAAGTTTCCCTCAAACCCAGATAAAAAGAATGTAAAAAACGAGTTTGTCTCTGTTTTGGAGCTTACAAACAATGGTACAAATGGAAGCCATAGATAAGAATGCCATTCTGTTGACACATAGAAGGAAACATTTCTTAGTCAGTTGTAGTCACCAAGGCAGTCTATGATAAAATTGAACTAATGAGAATGGGGCTCAGAGAGTTAGCTCAAATGATCGACTCGTTTGGTTAATATCATGAAATCGGCTGTTCGAGTCTTCACTCAACCAATACATGGTTTTTGCGTGTGGAGTTGTATACCAAAAGCTAGCATTTAGCTTACCATATGCATTGGACAGTAGGAATAACACTGCAAAGCCCCATATGATTGGACTGCACATGCATGAAAGGTGAGGTTAGAATTATTAAGACATTCAAGATAAGGAGACAAAGCAAGACAAAAAATTAAAGCATAAAAAAAAAAGTCAATGAAACAAAGCAAGAAAGAAAATAAAACAACAAAAAAAACAATGCATCGGTTATATTATAACGGCTAATAAATCTATTGTATAAATAAATATATCTATAAAATGAAATATATTGAAAGAAAACAATGTGATCCCTAACCTTTCCGTAGTGTTTCTTTCTCTTTCTCCCTCCTTACTTTATCAATGTTCAATAAACTTCCATAAACTATTCCGGCAAAAAAAAAAAAAGAAAAAAAGAAAAAAAATCCTTCTGTCTGCCTCGATCGCTCTCCCACGAGGGCAGAAGGTAAGAAAAAAAAAAAGGCTGTCTGCCTCTCTCTCCCACGAAGGGGAGAAGGTAAGAACAGAAAATATAGAAAAAAAAAAAAAGAAAAAAAAAAGGGGGGTGGATAGAAGTAAGGGGGGTGGATTGCGTGAAAAAAAAGGTGTGTCATGTGTGTCGACAGGTGGAAGAAAGAAGAGAAAAGAAAGGAATGGAGAAAAGACAAAAGAGTGGAGGTAGGCGTGGAAAAAAAAAAAAAAAAAGAGAAGAAAGTGATGGGTGTTGCCGTGTTGGGAAGAGAAAGTGCTGTCAAAAAAAAAAAGAAAAAAAGAAACACTGTCGTGGAGTTGCTGTCTGGCATTGTTTCACTTTTATTAGCTTGCTATTTTTACTATGATATTTGCAAAGAAAGTCCCTTGTGAGATTCACATTACGGCGATCGGCTAAAATTATTGGAGTCCAAATTGTCAAATTTTTTGAAGGTCAAAAATTCAAATTACGGGCTATCGACTAAAATTGTCGAAGTCAAGTTAAATTTGAAGGCCACACTTATCTTTGAAGGCCAAAATTCAAATTACGGGCTATCGGCTCAAAATTGCCGAAGTCAAGTAAATTCGAAGGCCACAATCCGAGACTCAAGCATTGTAATCAATTATTCAAGAGGTCTAAGATCAACACTCCTATCGGACTGTTCATCTTGAGGGGCAGTATTAAGGCATACAAGGTAAAGAGACAAAGCAAGACAAGGAAGTAAAGTATCAAAAGGAAAGTCAATGAGACAAAGCAACAAAGAAAACAATGCAACGGCTAATAAATCTATTGTATAAATAAACATATCTATAAAATGAAATGTATCAAAAGGAAACAATGTGATCCCTAACCTTTCCTCAGTGTTTCTTCCTCTCTCTCCCTCCTTATTTTATCAATGTTCAATAAACTTCCAGAAGAATTATAAGATAATTGAATATCAATCAAAAAGCAAACCCCTTTAAGTGCTTAAGCACTAACCTGATCTCCACCACGACTTTAAATTCCTCTTCAAGTGATCTCTTGATGTACTTTTGAAAATCAAACTTTGTTTCACTTTCTGGTGCCAAATGTGCCTGAAGTCACATAACATTGGAGCTTCAATTATCAATGTGAATTTGGAATCCCTAAGTGCACAATCAACCTTTGATTTTTTTTTTTTTTTTTTTTTTTCAATTTTAACTGAGGATGATTGGCACTAGTTTATCACATTAGCAAAGTGAAATAGTTGTAAGATAAGAATATTATTTCTAACATTACTTCTAAAGTAAACGTACCATGATAAATCCATATCTCAGTGTAATGTAATCAACCTTAGTAATTGCTTCAACAAATTGTCTGAAGAAACACACCTGATAAGAGGAGGAGAAAATGATCTTTCAAACAACTGTACCAAAACCATTAAACCAACTCTTTATGCCCTTAAAGTTCAAAATTGAAAAATAAACACAAGTTTCTCATTATTAAGAAAATGTAACTGGAAGTCCCTATTGTACTTAAAACCAGTCACTTTTAGAAACTTTTTAGTGAGGCAGCGAGAACATTGATGGGCCTACTCAAAATGATCATTTTGAAAATTTACCTAAAGAATGCGTATGGCCCTCAATTTCGCAAGATAAATATACATTTTTTAAACAAAATCACCTAAAGTATCCCGTTTAAAAGTGCAGTTGAAAGAAATAATTGCACGTTTTGAAACCACTAAAATCAAACTTACAAATATACAGAGTAAGTTAATTATGAGTGTAAAATTCACATAATCGTGATGAGACGTTACTGACCACCCAAAGAGAAACCGTTGACTTGCTCCAGAAGCTCAAATGCCTTCGCCCAAATGAAGTTTCCCTTGCAAACCTAAACCGCTCTGGATCTGCATCATATAAATCATTTTCCATCAGCATATGTCACCCCCTTGAAGTCCATGTGATCTCTTTCACCATCATGGTATCAATTTACGAAGTCATCTATCGGTCGGCGTGAGGACAAGTAGCTGAGTAGACGTGTATTGAAAGTCAAAGAGGAGTTACCATTTTGGTATTGATATTCAAGTGTTCTTGTTTCGTTCTCCCAAACCTTCCATCTTCTCATCTGCAATTCAAAGAGGCATTTAGAATCTGAACAATTCAAAGAAGAAGAATTTATAGATCTCCAGAGAAGGAGAAAGGGTGAAAGTGTACCTTCGTTCTGCCCAAAGCCAGGGTGAGTACGCAAAAAAGCACATGAAAAACGGCCAAGACGAAGATGAATACATGGAGCTGGTGAATCGCATATGCAGACATGAAGGCCACTTTTCCCTGCAAAATAGGCAACCCAATGATTATTCCATGATATTCAATCATTTAGATCTTCATTGGTAATACCCATTTGGAAAGAAAGAAAGAAAGAAAGAAATCATTGAGCTTAATTACATCTTCTGTGCACTTGTCGTATCCTTTTGTAGCTAATCTTCGACGAGCAGAGAAGCCAGAATCCAAAAATTGGAGCAGTTTCCGACCATTACTGCCGTCAGAATCCTCGGAATCTTTCTCAGTTGTCCCACTCTTAGCCGTTTCACAGGGATGCCACGTGATTCCGACACTCTTGGGAATACATATGGTAGAAATGGGATCTTGTAACACTGTCAGGAGCAAGGATATGAATCCCAACAGCATAAGCTCTGCCAAAAAAGAAGAAGAAAAAACCCATGAAAGAAAAATGGTTAGGCGACTGATCGATCGACGATCATCTTAATGTGTGAGGAAGAGAATCTAGAGATACCTGCTTTGATCTTTTCAAGCGCTTCGTAAAGATCTCGTTTTTGTTTTCTTTTTAGCCACTATAAAGGAAACAAGAAACGATTTCAGTAATTACCTAAATAATCAAGAAATTAAACAACACAAACAAAAACAGAGACTGTGAGCAGAGCAGAGCAGCTTACCTTTCCAATAGCATGAATAATATGTTCAATGAAGATTGAAATGGCAAGCAACACGAAGCACACCGCCGCAACTGCCCATGTTGAAGTTTCCTCCATTGTACTTTCCTTCTCCGCGACTGCCATGATCACAGTTTATTATGTGTGTTGAGGAAGCTCTGTTTATAAGAGATTGCAGAGATGAAAGTGGAGGCCAACGCTTTCCGAAGCAGCTCTCGGGGCATATATATAACATAATACGTGTTTGGGGAGTGTCTCTTAAATAGTATTAATCATATATATATATGGAAAATGCTAGGGGTTCTCCCCATAGGTTCTCCTGGTGTTCTCCCAGTCTTACATAAAACATGATTTAAGAAAAAATAAAATTGTAGTGGCCTCCACACCGGTTTTTTTAGGCATTAGCATCAAATTTGAGGCATTAGCACCAAATTTGTGAGGCATTAGCATCAAAATTGAGGCATTAGCACCAAATTTAGGATGATCAAATCCATTTTGAGTGATATCATCCCTAAAGGGTTAACCTTTCACCTTTAGATTTTAGTTTTGAATCCAAAAACAAGTTTTAAAGCATTAGAACCTAACTATTAACTCATAAAAATTAATCGGTTGTCAAAAAAACGGTACTACAATTTTATTTTTTCTTAAATCATGTTCTATGTAAGACTAGGAGAACGCCAGGAGAACACTATGGGGAGAACCCCTAGCAAACCTCTATATATATATATATAAAAGTGGAATTACTCTTAAAAGTATTTTAATATTACGGCATATGGCGTGAACCTTTTTTTATTTTAATACTAAACCGACTTTTTAAGGCATAATTTGTGAATCGATTTTTTAAGAGTGAACCAGTTTTTATTTAAAAAATTGGTCATTAAATTAGCATAATTAATGACATTTAATTATATTTGAAGAGTTTTTCATATATAAATTATTCAATAAATTAAGTATTATTAATGTCAAAATCAAATAAGGAAACAAATAATACAAATCAAATTATTATGTATTATTATGTTTAATCACTTTAATATTTATATAACATAATTGAATTAGATGAACTAACTGATAGGATGTAGAAACAAAATAGAAAAAAATTTCATTGCATTATTAATCAAAAATAATAAAAAACAGGTTAAAAAAACTTAAGTTGCATGGCTCAGTTGTTTAATAAAAAATAACAATTATTAATAAAGAATTTCATTGCATTATTTTTTGTTTTAAATATATAATTGTATATTAATTATAATTGTATAGATTGTTGGTCAACATAATGATTAGGTATTTATTTTTTATTTCATTAGCAAAATAATCATTATTAATATATATATATATATAATATATGATTAGCATCTTACAAGCAATTATATATTCGATGTCCAAATCGAAGTGTAAAATCATAATGGTCATCTTGGAGCTTATTTTTTTCTTAGTATCCATTAGTTTATAAAATCATTAATTGTTCAATATAACATGCTTCTTATTTGATATTTGCCTATAAATTTTTTTATTTATTTGTATTATTTACCTGAATTTTCAAATATTTTTTGAAGTACTTTTTACTTTATTTTATTTTTTTAAACATATCCACACAAGGGTAGGGGGAGGGGGGATTCGAACTAGTGACATCCGCTTCATAAGGCGTAGTTCACAGCCGATTAAAGACAAAATATTTTTTATGCTTTTAAAAGCAAAAGAAGGCAAAAATTTATTTGATTATTATACAAAAAAAAAAAAAAAAAAAAAAAAAAAAAAAACAAACAAACAAACAAACTTCAAAACACCTAAGAGGTAGTTAAGATTGAATATAATGTGGGATGATTATTGATTGCATTGTTGACCGAATTTTTTTATTATTATTTTGCTATGTACTTTTTTTAAGGCTAATAATTACATGGGATTTTATAGTTTATATGAAATATAATAGGTATACCACTAATAATATTAATTAGGGCTGGGCATGGGTCGGTTCGGGCAGGTTTCAGCCTGTTCGGCCACCCGATCCGTGTCCATCGGGTTTGGACAATTCCAACCTGCAATGAACAGTACATTTAGCATACTCGTCGGGTATTCGGGTAGGACGAGTTAGGGTTTCTGGGTCGGGTTGGTTGGGCGGGTCAGGTATATGCTCTCTCTGCCAGCAAACTAAAAGGAATTTTTTTTTTCCCAACAATGATGTATGTTTCTTCTTAGTTGAATCAAGAGGAAAAGTTTTTATGTACAACAGAGGAAAAAAAAAATGGAAGAAAAAGCCAGATCTGGTCCCACTACCAAAGGAAAGAGAGAGAGAAAAGCTTACCCCTAGCTTGGATATTCTTCGACGGTGGTGCTTCGTCTGTGAGATCGAGAGTGAGATGAGAGAGGCGAATCGGCGACGATGACTGAGAGTGAGCCTCCATGAGTCCGTGAGTTGATCGAGAGTGAGAGATCAAGAAATTGAGAGTCTGAGGCTGAGGGTCTTGCGGCTGGTTGAAAATGAGGAGGGTGACTGGGTGAGATCTCGCAGCAGCTTCTCGAAAATAACTAAGTGAGGTTCTAAACTTCTAGGGTTTCTTTAGGTTAAGTATATGGCAGGTAGAAATGGGGCGGGTCGGGTACTTGCATAGAAATATTTTGTGAACCCAGGACCCGACCTGAACGGGTTTGGGGAATTTCAACCCGAACCCGCAAAAATAGGCACAAAAACCGCCTAAATCAGGTGGATTGGGGCGAGGCGGATAGGGTTGGTCGGATCGGGCGGTTTTTTTTTTTTTTTTTTTTTTTTTTTTTTTTTTCATTTTAAACTATACATATGGAAACAAAGATTTTAACATGTTTTAATTTATATGGATTAAACTAATTAAAGTTAAAGGCCTTATGACGGTAAAATTTTATGCGACTTATAATTGTGTGTCATAATATTAGAGATTCTTCTAATTTTATAGGGTAAAGTCCACATTTCTCCCTTAAACTACCACATAATTGACAATATCCCCCCAAACTTTCAATTGTGACATTGTTCCTCTCAAACTACCAAAACATTGTCAATGTCCCCCCTAAAGCTAGCAAAAATATAAAAATGACCCTATATATTTCTCAATAAGACAAAAATACCCCTATAAAATTAAAAAAATAAAAAAAAATTAATTTTTTTTAAAAAAAACAAAAGAAATTATAATTTAAAAAGAACGATTTTCTTTTCTTAAAAAAAAATTAAACAATTTTTTTTTTAAGAAAACGAAAATTTTTATTCTCTTACACAAAAATTGTTAATTTTTTTTTTAAATAGAAATGTTTATTTAAAAAAGTTATAAAAAAAAATATTTGAAAATTGAAAAAAAAATTTCTTATACAAATGATTTTTTTTTTAAAAAAAAAAAAAATTTCCACCCTTTGGATTTTTTTTTTAAATTTTTTTTTAGTTTTATGTTTTTTTTTTCTAGAAGTTTTAGTGTATATATATATATATATATATATTTTACTAAGGGTAGTTTTGTCAATGGGAAAAACATGGACAATTTTTAATAATTTGAAGGAGACATTGTCACAATTGAAAGTTTTTGGGGGAGGGTGGGGGGGGACATTGTTAATTTAGTGATAGTTTAAAGGGGGTATGTGGATTTTTCCTAATTTTATATTAATATTTTAATTAAGCAAAATTCAAGTTTTCCTCTTGCAATTATAAAAAGTAAATTTTATAATACTTATGAAAAGTATGATTATAATATAACCATAATAATTCCGTGCATTGCGCTGGTTATAATAATAAATAAAAAGAGAAACTTCACTTACCTACCTGAATTGTCTCACATTTTATAATGTCCCCCTAAAGTTGAAAACCTTTTAATTTAGTGTATCGAACTTTTAATTTTTTTTTTTAGTGTCCCCCCTCCATTAGGATTTTTCATTAAATCCGAATAAATTCTCAAAACACCCTTCTTTTTTTTTAGAAAAAATATTTTAATTTTTTTTTGCAAAGATTGAGGCATACGTATTTTTGCAAATTAATGCCATTAAACTCGGACCAATACTCTAATCTTTGCAATTTTATTTTATTTTTCTAAAACAAATAGGGATATTTTGAAAAAAGTTAACGGAATGATGAGATTGCAAACAATTGAAAGATGTATACATTCAATTAAGAGTAATTAAATTGTAAGAGAGACATTACAAAAGTGATGACAATTTAGGGCCTAAATAAAAGATGGAGTTGATGATGGAAGTGCAATTGTGCAAATAACTTTCACCATCAGAGCTTCTGGAAGTGGATGCAAGTTGGTCATGGACCACGGTAAGTTGTTTCTTCGTATTTTCAGACCATCCTCATTTCCTACCTTTCCTTTTCTTTTACTTAATGAAATAATGACACGTGAAATGGAATGTATGACGTAGCGAAAGCGATAAACGTTA
>CM017322.1:629844-644485 GCA_006937295.1 Carpinus fangiana
AATGGGTGAAAGAACTTACGATATTGCCGACAACGACGACGTTGAGGAAGGTGGAAGGGCGTCTGGTTGAGGAGGTGTCGTCGACGTCTTCGTCGGCAAGGAGAGCGGAGGCTTGGTGCATCGACTCGGAAAGCTGAGCCAATTCTTCGATCGCCTCCATGTTTTGATTCTCAAACTGATTCACAGCAATTGAATCCAACAGAGAGAGACAGAGAGTGGTCGGAGGTTGGAAATGAAATCGAGAGAGACTTGGATGTCGAGATTATGGGATTCAAGTGGAGAATTAGGGATTCAGGAGATTCAGTCTAGCTCAGTTTGGGAAACGAATTACGATAGTCAGAATCAGAAATGGTTTTCCGTTTGTTGTCAGCGATGAAACAGGCGATTTTTTTTTTTTTTTTTAAACCAAATTCAAATGGGCTCGGATTAAAATTCAAACTCTCTCGCAGTGAAAAATGTTTTACCCTTCTAGCACTGAGGTGTTTGTTTTCGATTCGAGAATAACTTCTATAAGGAGCTGGTGTAAAACCAGCTCCTTTGTACCCATCAATTAAAATTAGACAATTAGAATTATTGTACCAAATTAAATAAAGTGAAAAACACAAGATTAAACACCTACTAAAACAAAACCCTACTTTTTATCCTCTCCCCCTCTCTCTTTCTCTCTCTCTCTCTCTACGCTGTGATTTTTTTTTCTCTGCTGTTCTGTCTTCCACCAATTAAAAATTGAGCACCGCTTCAATTTTTCTGGGATGCACGTTTTGCCAGAAAAAATCACATTGTCATGATCAAGATTTTGTTGGGTTCCAAAGGAATTAAGCTGAACCCGATCCTTTCGCTTTACTACATCGCGCCGTGCTGTTTCTCGTTCTTGTCGGTGCCGTGGTTGATTCTGGAGTACCCATTGCTGAGGGAAGCCGCGAGTTTCCGTCCGAATTTCGTGATCTTCGGGAGCAATGCGCTCTGCGCTTACGGGCTGAACTTGGCCGTTTCTTGGTCGTCGGGAAGAAGGAGCTGCCGGCCGACGAGGATACCGGAAGGTTGTTGCAGGAGACAGAATATGAAGGGACTGGAAAAATTGAAGCGGTGCTCAATTTTTTTTTTCCAGTCGCTGGAAGACAGAACAGCAGAGAAAAAAAAATCACAGCGTAGAGAGAGAGAGAAAGAGAGAGAGGGGGAGAGGAGAAAAAGTAGGGTTTTGTCATGTGTTTAATATGGTGTTTTTCACTTTATTTAATTTGGTGCAATAATTCTAATTGTCTAATTTTAATTGGTGGGTACAAAAGAGTTGGTTTACACCAGTTCCTTATAAAATTTATTCTCATTCATGAGTTGTAGAGTCGGTGGGATAAGTTTTTTTTTTTAATATATATATATATTTTTTAAAAATAATATCCACTTAAAACTACCATAAGCCGTAAATTTAAGGTTATGAGCACGACTTTTCTTCTAACAGTGACTAAGCCACTTGAAAATGGGTCACGGCAAGTAACGTGAAATTGACATAAATTTTAATATGCTTAAAAAAGGGTTTAATATATTAATAATAAAAATTTAAAATTTTAATATGCTACACTTCACAATTTACACCCATTTTATTACACAAGTTGATGCGACATAAGCCGAATGAAAATAATTTTTATTTTTGTTTTTGTTAAGTAGTCATTCAACTTTTTTATATCACGTCAAGCAGAATGAAGCGGGGTAAAAAATAATAATTTTTTTTAATCATGAGTTTTATTCTATTCCAAACTACAAATTTGAGTTTTGACTACTTGACAATTACACATCTCTCTTTTTTCACTAAAATTGTGTGTCTTCTTTTTCAAGTAAACCTAATAAAAACATGTAACGTATATGAAAAGTTATGTCACCCAATTTTTTTTTAAAAAAAACACCGAAAAAAAAAAGAAAAAAAGAAAAGAAAAAGAGGTTGGCTGTTCCATACCCTGTGGAGGCCAGGATCAAGTACTCCCACAGAGGGCCAAGGGATAGGGGTTGGCAATGAAGGTCGATGTCCACCTCTCACCATGCACCCATCTCCACCTTTTCTTCTTCTTTTTTTTTTTTTTAAATGAACATAGTTGCAAATGTGGCATAATAATGTTGATCTAGATGGAGATACCTTCTCTCTTAACTTAACTCTTAAGTTAGCAGAATTTTTATGAAATTCGACCAATTTAATAGTANACCAAAAAAAAAAAGAAAAAAAGAAAAGAAAAAGAGGTTGGCTGTTCCATACCCTGTGGAGGCCAGGATCAAGTACTCCCACAGAGGGCCGAGGGACAGGGGTTGGCAATGAAGGTCGATGTCCACCTCTCACCATGCACCCATCTCCACCTTTTCTTCTTCTTTTTTTTTTTTTTTTTTTTAAATTTTTTTTTTTAAATGAACATAGTTGCAAATGTGGCATAATAATGTTGATCTAGATGTAGATACCTTCTCTCTTAACTTAACTCTTAAGTTAGCAGAATTTTTATGAAATTCGACCAATTTAATAGTAAAATCTCAATCATCTAGATGTTTTTATTGGATCTACATAAATAATTGGACAGCTAACTCTTTTATAGTTAAAAGATGGATAGAAATTAGGATGGAATTATCTATTTATTAAATAGCCAAAACTCATATTTGTAATTGTCAAAAGTTGGAAACTCTTGTCCTTATTTGTCATGCATATATCCTAACAAAATTCATGAACTTTTGGGACTCTTTTCCTTAATTTTTAAACATTTTGTTAGGGTTAAATACAAAATTGGTCCAGCTGTTGTTTTATAGAACATGACAAATCAAAGAAGGTCATGGTTAATGATATTCTATATATGTATGGTTTTTGTTAGATTTAAAGCGTAAAATAATGCAGTAAGAGATAGTTTTGGCCAGAGCTTGTGATTGGCTAGTTTTGTTTAGAATGTTTCTTGGAAACAATGGAAAGATCGTTGTTAATTTATACAAGAAGTCTGTCTTAATGCGATTAGATTAGTGTTGTTTTACAGTCCTCTTACTGTGTTCTATTCATTAGCAAAATTCATCAGAGATGTCTGATGTTTGACCACCTTAATTACAACAATGTCACATATCTCATGAAATCATGTGAAATATACATATATAGTTTAGTGCCCGAGGAATCTGTCAAGTCACTGTCCATGTTCTTAGGCTGGATTCTTGGCTGTCAATGTTGTTGCATGGATTTGCTTAGGTATATATTCTGATATGATGCTAAATTGTCTTCTTAATTAGCTCTATAGCTGGTGATAAAGTTTTGTCCAAAGATCCTCTTGCTCATTAAGAGAATATCATATAATATTCTTAATACCATTTTTCTTATCAGAACCAATTACGAGTAATAATCTGCAATCCTTTTTCTGGAATATCATTCCTCTCTTCTTAATCATGAGGATAATTAAACAAACCCCGAAGGAGCCTCTTTTATTGGTCCAGCTCTCTCGTCCACTTTCACTAGTCTAAATTTTAAGCCTTTAATAATTCAAAATGTGCCCCAGCAATGACAGTTTTGAGTAGAACTATAATACAAATTAAATGATTAAATTTTATATAATATTGAACATTATTTCTGTCATTCACCTTTTATTTCAATTAAATATTTCACATGTTGAACATTGCCTATTAAAAGACTCGAATTTAGAGTATGGTGTTTTGCTTTACAACTTGTACTTGGAATTAGAGTCCTTCTCCTACATGTATTGGACTCATGTTGATGGACTCTCTCACACTATAAAAAGGCACATGGCCCTTGTGTTTTAGTAAGCATCAAAAAAGGAGTCTGTTCTAGTAGTAGTAGGGCTTTGTAGTGTCGTGGTTTCTTCTTGGTTTTGGAGGAGCCAAAACAGAAGATAAGTTTGATCTTTAATAGATAAGTTTGTTCTCTAGTCTTTCCTTTTGTATTATCTTTTTCAAGAATAATTTCTATTGTATGATAGTAAAATTTGAGTATATTGGGGCTTTGAGTTCTTAGTGCTTTTTTCTCTACTATTTTGTACTCCATATTTTTTATAGTGAATTTCTTCAGGTTGTCTCCGCCGGTGAATGTAAGCGGAATCACTTAAATCTTAGTATTATGTGTGATTGATTTATCTTGATCTAAGGTACCTAAATACATACTCTATTTTTTTTTTTTTTTGGCTTCCAAAAGGGTTATAATAATACAACCTCATATATTTTGGCTTCTAAAATTCTGTCACACTCTGTTTTGTTCCAAGCTGAAATTTGTTACACGCTATTTTTGACTAAAACCATTGTACCATCTGTCTTCGTTTGCTTCAAGCAGAAGAGGAAGGAGCGTCGAGCACCATTTCCTTGTTAAGGATATAAATCCTTTGGACTTCTAAGGTTTCCTACTTTTGAACAACGATGTTGAGGCCCGCTATAAAAAGATCAAGTGTAGTATTCTCTTTAGTGTGTATTAAAATGGCGGATTCTAAGAAAAAAAACCCATGTGAAGAAACCAAAAACCTAGTCTTGAAATGGCACCTTTGCTGCCAAGGTCATATTAATTGGTTTGCAGTTAATAAACCATCTTCAGTTGCGGTTACTTAAAAACAACAACTGCTTAAAGCGGTTGTAGTTGAATTAGAAAGAAATAACGGTAACTGCTTGTACACCCCTAGTAACTAGGTCATTCGGAGAGCACAAAATAGCTAAGGCATCTATCTCTCTACAACCGATAAATGAGGAAAATATCTTAAATTATTTTTGTTAAATAAGTGCTTGAAGTCCTTTGAAGAAATCAATCGTATCAGTAAATTAGCAACCGTATATATATTTTTTTATGGGGTTCTCATGGTGTTCTCCTACGGGACTTGCAGGCTGGATCTCTCTTTGGGCCCATTGTTTTTGGACCTTGTTCCTTAGTCCAATGGGCTTGAATTCTGATGATACACCAGGGATAAAGATAAAAGGTATGCCACAAGTTTCTGCTATTGTCCGCTTGTAAAGTTTTTTGTTTTTTGTTTTTTGTTTTGTTTTGTTTTTTTTTTAATTCTTTTCATTTTTTATTGTATTTAGGGGTTAAATGCAAGTTATGAACGTACGCCACAACTTGGCAAATTTAATTGTGATATAATTACTTTGCTATTCCAGCAGATTATAATTTAGCAAATTTCTTCTTTTAAAATGTAATTCCATATTCTGTAGACTGTATGTGGTATTCTTTCAAATTTATAATGTCAATTAGATATTTTCACAATTATTAAGAGAATAATATTGCTACCTTGCTAGCTATTTGTACTCTTCTATTTTATTTATTCCCTCTCTTTAATTCTCTCACATATCATTGCATTACATCCAGTAGATTTAGTAAACACATCAGTTTTTATGGACTCAAGGATATGCTAAACTTCAATATTATTGGCTCTTAATAATGGTGAGGCACCGACAACAATAGATATCAGCTCGCAAGAAAAGAAGGTGTGGAAAAAAAAGAAAAAAAAGAAGAAGATAAAGCTAGAGAAGAGAATAAAGGAGCATGAAAACTAATATATAAGAGGGAGAATAAGAAAAGAAGAGGTATGTTCGTAGACAAAAGAAAAGAATAAAGGACGAGCATATAAAAAAGAAAAAGAAGAAGAGAAGAAAAGAATGTGTAGAAGCAAAGAAAAGAATTACTAGGTTCTTTATATCCACCTCTGTCATAGTCTCGAAGGAACAACAAATTTGTATTTTCTTGTAGAAATTAAAGATCATTTAATTTCTGTTCATCTTCCATTGGCATAACAAGCTTGAAGTTTCTATTGTAGGTACTGCACGATCTTCTTTGATTACAGTACCCTTCTCTATTGCTATTATTTTTGTGGCACATATTTCAAAGATTAATTGTTAAAACACAATAGTTGATAATGCTAATATAGTATCTGCTATTGCTCATTTTGATTGCAATCTACTTCTCTCATATTCTTTTTTATTAATTAATGCTAACCAAGTCTGGGTTTTTGTGCTTGTGTGTATAAGAGAGTGAGAGAAATGGACGTCGGGGATTGTAGTCTATGGCATCACTTGATCTTCTGCGAGGAGCTGCAAAATGATGAAGAGAATCATGAGGAGCCGGAAAGGCATCCGCTGCAAAATGAGGAGACTGAAAGCGAAGAGGAGAATGACGAGACGGAAAATGATGACGGCAACAACCAAGTTGTTTGCTGGGTGTGCAAAGAACCTGTATTGGGACATCCCGCCTACAAATGCTTGGAATGCAACTTCCTACAACATAAATCTTGCATCGATCCAACACCCGCAGTAGAGATGCATGTCGAACATGATTTGGAGGAAAGACATCATTTGATGTTCACAGTCTCAGAAGAGGTAGGCAATAGTGGCAACGAGGAACAAGTTTGCCCGGGATGCGAGGAACCAGTACTTGGTCCCGCTTACAAATGCTCCATCCCTGGGTGCAAATTCCTCCTTCATAGACAATGCACCGACCTACCTCACGTGATACAACACCCAATGCACTCAAAGCACACACTTATTCTCCAAGTGCCATCAGACAATTATAATTGTGATGCTTGCCTCAAATATTGCAGTAGATGCTTCTTTTACCATTGTTCCCTCTGTGATTATGATCTCGATGTTAAATGTCATTCCCGGTGGCGAATTAATGCCGATAATTGTCATCTACATGCATTTGTTCCCACCTCGATGCAAATCCAGTTCACTTGCCAAATCTGTGGTGAGGAGTGCAAGGACATTGCCTACCTGTGTAGCATCTGCCAACTCTTGATTCACCTTAAATGTGGTCTATTTCGACGCACTGTTGAAATTTTAGCACATAATCACTCCCTCACTTTGACCTATTCTCTTCCTCAATTTAAGGATCACAACAACATTTTCTGTAAGATCTGTTATAAGAAGGTGAATACAAAGTATGCAACTTACTCTTGTCGAAAGTGCATTTACATTGCCCACTTGAATTGCACAACTGAATTCAACGAGTTAAGCAAAGACATGGGCTGGGAGCACAAAGTTTTTGACGATGACACAAATTTGGTTCATTTGGTGGAGGGGATCAAGCTGGCAGAGGACGAAAGAGCTGGCCCTCGAGAGATCGACCATTTCAGTCATCCACAACATTACTTAATCCTCATAGATGAAGAGCTCATGGAGAACAAACGTTGTGAGGCCTGTATGCAATTTATAATCTCCTTCCCGTTTTATGGTTGTGTGAAATGCAACTTTTTTCTTCATAATAGGTGTGCTAAACTACCATCAACAATTAAACGATGGCGATGTGATGACCATCCACTCACCCTCCTCTCAAAGGCTCCGTCCATAGGTGGATTGTTTTGGTGTAGTGCTTGTAAACGTCATCGTCATGGCTTCACTTATAGATGTGATGAGTGCAAGTGGAAGAACATTGACGTTCAATGTTGTTTAATTCCGGAAACCCTTGAACATGAAGGTCACCAACACTCTCTCTTCATTCCTGAAATGTTTGACGATGATTGCTATGCTTGTGGTGAAGATAGACCACAATTTATGTTCGTGTGCACTAATTGCAAGTTCTACTTGTGTATTGCATGTGCAACTCTTCCATTAGTAGCTAGACATGAATATGATACACATATCTTAAAACTCTCCTATGCACGCGAAGATGATTCTAGAGAATATTATTATCTAATTTGTGAAGAGAAAAGAGATCATCCAGATTATTGGTTTTATTACTGTGAAAAATGCAACTTTCTTGCTCATCCTCAATGCGTTCTTGGGACAAATCCGTGTATTAACTATGGAAGAACTTACATAGATGAAGATCACGAGCATCCTCTTACTATTGTCCAAAAGACTAAGCAGTCTCCTCCATGTGATGTATGTGACGAGTCTTTCAAGGACATGGCCTTAGAATGTACTCGATGCAAGTTTAATGTCCATCGCGATTGTTTGAGAGATCTGAGCAAAGAAAGAGTGAAGTGACTTCTTTAACGATTGTTACCTTAATTAGTTGGCACGTTTATGAGTGTGAAAGGGAGGAAAAAGCTGCATGTAGTTTATTTTGATATACATTGCTTACACCAAAACTCTTTGCTTATATATTTATATATATAATTTTTATTATATTATTTGATCTTGTTTCGATGTCTAGTTGTAAGTGTTTTAGAAAAATCTATTCTTTACCTCTCCGCAACATATTCCTTTTATGGCGAGTTGCTTTGGCTTAGCAAATCAAGACAGCATGTGCTTCATTCTCATCTTACAACTCTCACCATCATTGATATCACATGGGCATTGATGAAAGAGAAATGATATTTAGTAGGGTTTTATAGGATTGTTATACAATTAAAATGATGTGGTAATAAAAATCATTTCTTACATTAGTTTTTTTTTTTTTTTACAAGTATTAATGCAATAATTAATATTTACTACCACCACTTCATCACATTGTCTACTAAGTACAATATCTCATGATGAACACCATCATGCATAGTTAGAATCATCTTTTATTACTTTGCTGAACCGGTCAATACTTAATAAAATTGTGAAAAGTGTATGAGTGAAATTGCTGAACGGGTCATCAACTTTTTAGTTTCATATATAAAGAATTAAAGATCATGAGCTGATTAATTGCTCAAATAAACTAATATTTAAATAATTGCAATGGTGGTAGTTACAAGATAAGATTTTTTTTTTTTAATCTTTAAATAATATTCATCTTCAAGATGCAAACACAACGACACGATGTCGAAGTCCTAATAACAATACGGGCATGGGAAATTTGATCGGAACTTGACCTCTACATCGATCAAATTCTTAGATGCTCAACCGATCTATTAAAAACACACAAATAGTTGTAGAAATAAGGAAAACATATATTTAAGCTCCATAAACTACCAACTATTTTTTAAAGAGGTTTGCTAGGGGTTCTCCCCGTGTGTTCTCTTGGTGTTCTCCCGGTCTTACACAAAACTTGATTTAAGAACAAATAAAATTGTAATACCATTTTTTTTGCCAATAGATTAATTTTTATGAGTTAATAATTAGGTTCTAATGCTTTAAAACTTATTTTTTTATTCAAAACTAAAACCTAAGGGTGGAAGGTTAACTCTTTAAGAATGGTATTACTCAAAATAAATTTGATCATCTTAAATTTAGTGCTAATGCCTCAATTGTGATGCTAATGCCTCAAATTTGGTGCTAATGCTTTAAAAAATTAGTAGTGAAGGCCACTACAATTTTATTTTTTCTTAAATTATGTTTTATGTAAGACTGGGAGAACATCGGGAAAACCTACGGAGAAAACTCTTAACATTTTCCATTTTTTAAAAGAGCCCAATGAACTAACAAGTGTGGCACTTAAATACATTAAACCACTATTTTTTATCAAAAATGCATCAGTTTGCTTTGTCTGTTACTGTTATATATGTTGGATGGAAAAGTGGTCACGTGCCTTGCATATGATCATTTTGACCAAAGACTTAAAATACCTATTTTTTTCAAAATAAAAATTAATAAAATAAAAACAAAAATCTATTAATAAAAATTTACAGAAAAAATTAAATTAAAAAAATAAAGGGGTAGTTACCTTTTGTCTCATGAACCACAGCACTTTGGCATTTTTCCTCAATGAACTATCAATTTTGACACTTAACCCTATCAAACTACCATCTTATGACACTTTCTCTCTTTCCGTCAGTCAAACGAGTTAACGGTTAACGGTTATATAACTTGCATGTGCCATTTTAATTTTTTTTTCTTTCACTTTTGCTCTCACTTTAGATCAATAAAATGACGCTTATATCCTACTAAACCCTTCATTTTTATTTTATAGATCACTAACAAAACACATTACAATCAACCTCTAGCCACAGTTAAAGACAAAACACCATGAAATAAACTAACTGCAATACAGGCAGCAGCAGGAGAAGACCAAAAAACAAGAGAAAACACCAAACTCCAAACAGACAATTAATTACTGAACCAAAATCTCCTCATCAACACCCCAAAAGCAACAAAACTCTCAATTCCTAGCTGTATACCCAAACTTGCCTTTAGCCCAAAGCTTAGCCCTCACTTCCCAGTGTATTTTCTGCAAAAGTTGCTCCTCTGTATGTGGATGCTCATCATGCCTTATCTCATTTATATTTCTCCAAACACCAGTCTACAAATGTTAGCCTATAAGTCTTCTTCTTCCAATGTTTCAAACCCAATGAGATAACACCTTCCCAGCAAGTAGGAAGATTCATAACACCACATTTCTGCATGACAGAAACCCAAATTCTCTTGCTAATACCACAAGCAAAAAATAAATGCTCTGTCCTCAAAGACACACTTCCACATCCCCTTGGAAACCCCATTGCAGCAACTTGTACCAAATCAGAGGAAACCAATCCACTGCATCATGTTTCTCCCTAATTGCATTCCAGGTATCACAACTTGATTAAATCCCAGTTCTAGAAGCCACCCATATTGGCTTATCTTTCTCCCCAATTCTGAGCAGAGAAAGACTAGTTTGAATATCCTTGTGGGCACTAAACCTCTTCCTTCCTTCGGTTGACACAGCAACTTTGTGCTCCATTCTCATCTTCTCAAGCTCGTTTTACAACTCTCATCATCAATGATTTCATTGGCATTGATGAAAATTCTTAGCTTGGTGAGCGTGAAAATCATGTTTTATTAGGTTGCTAAACCGGTCAATACTTTACAAAATTGTGAAAAATGCATGAGCAAACTAACATATATTAAGCTGACTCTGTATTGACATCTCTTTGCTACAATTTTTCTCAGACAAAGTAAACATATATATACTCTGGTGATCAACTTTTTAGGTTCATAAATCATAGATAAAGACCATGGACTGATCAATTGCTTAAATAAACAATTATATATATATATATATATATTTGTTAATAGATATATTTGTTAATAGAGAGAAAAACAGGCATTCTCATGAGGCCTCCTTCCCCAATTAGTCCACATTTTCCACTGCGGCAAAAATGCGATGAAAACCCTTAGAAGTAGCTAGCCCGTCGTAAAAAAAATGTCATCCAAAGAAGAAGAGCACTCCTCCACCTAATAATCGTAAGAGTTTTAAAAATATCAGAAAAGTTTCCAACCTATTCTATTTTCATTTTTAGCACTAACAATTCTCTGTTTATTTTGTACATCAAATGAAATCACAACACAAAGAAACATACATAATACATATATATCTTCTTTTTTTTTATAAGTAAACAAATAATGGAACCAAAAACCTCCGACATGCATTTTGATGGTTTAATTAATACAGAAGTTATTGTCAATATAACTTCAAAGAAGACCCCTTTATATGTTCTCCTACATATGGGGCTCGCGGGCTGGATCTCTCTTTGGGCCCATCGGCCTTGGACCTTGTTCCTTAGTCCGATGGGCCTATATTTCGATGATACGTAAGGATGCCAAACTTCAATATTATTGTCTCTTAATTATGGTGAGGCCTACAATAGATATCAGCTTACAAGAACAGAAGATACGAAAATGATGAAAAAAATAAATTAAGAAAATAAAATAAGCTAGAGAGCATGAAAAAGAAATATAAGAGGAGGAATAAAAAAGAGAATGTATGAAAACAAAGAAAAGGACAAAGGAATAGAATAAATGATGAGCATATATAAAAGAAAAGAAGAAGAGGAGAAGAAAAGAATGTGTAGAGACAAAGAAAATAAAGAAATTAAGGATATCGATCAACTAGGTTCTTTATAACCCACCTTTGTCATAGTTTCATAGGCACAACAAAATATAAAATAAATAAATAAATCAAAATTGATTAAGAATGTATTATAACCCTTTGGGATCGTTTATATATGGACCTATTTCTTATTTTCTGTTTTTTGATCCAGCTCTGTCTATTTCTTTTGGGTTTGTTGTTGACTATAACCCTTCTCCTATTTACTTAGGAAAAAACAAAAATCTGCTCAATTAGATATTCGAACAATGTTTGAGACGGTTCTCGTTTTTTATTATTTAAATTTCTTTTCAGTTTTTATTGTATTCAAGAGTTAGAGGCATTTAGGGTGTAGGCGACAACTTGGAAAATTTAATAGTGACGTATAATTACTTTGCTATTGCACTCGATTATAATGTACGTAGCCAATTTTTTGCTCTCCAAAGTGTAATACCATATACTTTATGTGGTATTCTTCAGTAATCTATGAAATCATGGTGTTAATTGTAGACTTTGAGAAATTTTCCTGATTAGAAGAGAATATTGCTACTTTGCTTTTGTTTGTAACTCTTTTACTTTATTCCTCCTCTTTTTCTCACATATTATTGCACCACATCTAGTATACTAGTAAACATATATGTTTCTATGCACCGAAGAATGAATGAAGCTCACAAAAAAGGAAGGTGTGTAGACATAGAAAAGGATAAAACAAGAGAATAAAATAAAGGAGCATGAAAAGAAATAAATATATATATATATATATAAGAGGGGGAAGAAGAAAAGATAAGGCATGAAGACAAAGAAAAGAACAAATGAAAGTGAATAAATGAGCACAAGCAAAAAGAAACAAATAAGAAGAGAAGAAAAGAAGAAAGGATGGACCAACTAGGTTCTTTATAAGCCCTCCATGCCATAGTTTTGGAGGTACAACAAATTTGTATTTTCTTGTACCAAAAGGGCAAAAGGTTGGTGTGAATCTTAATTCCAATTCATCTACAAGTCGCATATATAACAAGCTTGAAGTTTTATAATAGCTACTTCACTCTCTCTCTCTCTCTCTTTCTCTCTCGATTTCTTTCCTTGGTTACACCCTTCTCTATGTATTTCAAAGAAAATTTGTTGAAGCTCAAAAGTTGAGAGAAAGTAATCTAACAATTTTTTATGTCTAAAAGCAGCACATTGTGAAAATCTAGCAGCTGCTAATATAACACCAAACACAGAGAGAAAGAGAGAGACCATGAAGCTGCTTCTTCCAGTGCAAAGAGGACCCCACCAACTGGGGCTCGGAAGGCAGCGTGCTACACCAGCAGCAGCACCACGTACAGGTGATTACATAGGTTATCAAATTCCGCCGGTCACGATCATTTTTGAAGTATCTGAGCCATTTCCAAGTCAACCGATACTTGCGATAACCACCCTGTCCAAGTAATTAAAGAGGCTACGCAGGCACCGGTGTGTACCATAGGTGACCTCCTTCCTTGACCCTACCCACAACAAATCCACCAGCAACTCCAAAAATGGAACCAAAAATCCGTCACATTTTGATGGTTTAATTAGTAAAAATTTATTGTCAAAATAACTTCCAAGTTGGTTGATTCTCACAATCTAGCTTGGACACCTATAGTACACGAGAACTTTTTTTTTTTTTTGACATGTCCATACAAGGGTAGGGGAAGGGAAATTTGAACTAGTGACTTCCATTTTATAAAACATGGTTCATAGCCGATTGAGCTACCTGTTGGTATCTCAGTACACGAGAACTTTATATTTGATTTGGTGCATGCAGAAAATAGTAGGGGCTTTAATTTGACAATGAAGCTAGTGGTGTAGCACCTTCTAAATGGATGCCATAAAATAAATTTTATACTAGGGAATAGTTTCCATTAAATTTACATAAATCCTTTTTAATTTTTTGTATAGGCAACATAGATCTAGTTGTTCCCTGGGAAGTATTGCATAAATCCTGGATGGCTATATGCACATCCCATAAGCAATTCAATTAAATCTAAAACCTGACTACGTTACTGCGATCATCTTCATCATTCACCTAAGACCAAGTTGTATATCTCTCAATAATATTCTCCTCTCTCTTTTTCTTTTTTGGTATAATAAACTTTTGTGACTGTTTTTAATTAACAATAATTTATGGCCTGGTAATTTATTTTTTTCCGCTGAAATTGGCGGTGTTAAGCAAGTGAAACCCTCGTGAACAAGCTTGGAAATAGAGAAGATCTCTCAATAAAAAATGGTGTCACTTAGTTAGCGTACCTTTCATGAAATGACATCGTTTAGATATGTGAAATGTAATGTGAACTATGAAATTACTGATCTAAGTTGGGCTTGAAATAGAGAAGATCCCAGTCAATTATGTACTGGAGAATTTTTTGGGTCTCCAAGTATTAAATTGGGAAACATAAATCTAATTTAACTAACCACCCCTTTTTGTGATAAGTAACTAACCTTCGTTTTATTAGTTCGGGCATGGGTAGAATATTCTTGGTCAGATCTGACATGGGGGGAGCCTTTACGTCTTGTGTCATTTTAATTTTTTATTAATTAGTTTTACTAATGTTTATTAACTAATTTGACCTGCCTCGTGAATAGTGAATACCATACAATATTATACAGTTGGCGCAATGGTAATTACGAGGCATCTCAATGGTAACAAACAGCTGGCATCCCTAATAACCCTAAACATATCATCCTATATTCCTATCACACACGAATTTGGTGATAGACTCATGATAGGGATAATATTAGGGTTAGAAAGGTTTAATAGTTGCTTAGGATTAGATAATTTGAAATTAGTATTAATTTATTTAAAATTAAGATTAGATTAATTATGAATTCTTATCAATTTAGCCATTTAGCTGTCTTCAATATGTAGATCAATCGGCTGTAGACTACGCCTAATAAAGCGGAGGTCACTAATTCGAATCTCTCATCTCCCTTCCCTTGTATGAGTATATGTCAAAAAAAAAAAAAAAAAAAAAA
>CM017322.1:646738-658697 GCA_006937295.1 Carpinus fangiana
TGATCAGTGTCAAATTGTGTATATTTGACCCCTTTAACTTATATTTGTTAGGCCTTTAGCTTTGTTAATTTCTAATTATTTTTGGTGTTTTTAGTGTTTTGAGTTGTGCAGGTCTTTACAACAAAAGTTGGCCACAAGAGAGCAAAAAGACACTAAGTGAAGAAATGGATCCCTGCCAAGTGCGTTCGACCGCACTTGGTGCTTTCGAACGCACTGACGGTCGAACGCAGGGGCACGGTCGAACGTAGTCCCCGTCATCCCGCATCTCGCACAGGTGCCCTAGGAGTCCATCGCTTCCAAGCTGCGCCGTTACGGTTTTCTGCGGTCGAACGCACATCGTGCGATCGAACGCACAACTCAGCAGTACGTTCGAACACACTTCATGCATTTGAACGCACTCGTAGGATTTGTTAGTCTATAAATAGGACCCTAGGTCCATTTGGTTGAACACACAGTTTTTGGGGGCGTTTTTAGAGAGCATTTTGCTTCTGTTTGCCTTGCTCCGCCCTTTTATTTGTAAGCTTTTATTTTTAATTTAATTTTAATGCATTCTTTTACTTTAATTATGCTTTGTCATTCAATGGGTGGCTAAAATCTTCAACTTAGGTTGAAGATGAAGCATCACCCTTAGTTTATATTTCTTGTTTTTTACATTTTATGCTTTATTTTCCGTCATTTAATTCCGTACTCGTCATTTAATTTCTGTGACAAATAATTGAATGGTTGTGAGTTTTTGACACATTGATAGTCATCCTGTGATGTGTTCCAAGCCGGGTGCACAACGAGTTATCAGTTGTGATTTAATATCCACTGTGATCCAAGGATACAGTGGATGATTTTATCCATAATCAATACTCATTGTAGCTCCTTAACGGTAAACACATTATTCGGTTTGACTTGTGTCAATAACCACAATAGAGTGTGTTGAAGGGTTTAAAGTTTAAAAACGAAAAATGAGTGTTTAATGTATTAAGCTAATTTTTATCGGGTGAGGTTCGTCTTTAACCTTCGTTACTTTTTATCCATACATTTGCATTGTTTAGAATAAATTTAATTTCTGCACGTTTCATGTTCGATACAAGTTCTCACTTTCGAACTAGGTTAAGATATATTCGATCTAAGAGTCGTGTTAATTTTTTATTACAAAACACCGTTCTCTGTGGTTCAATCTTGGTACTTGCGCAACGCTATACGACCTAACGGTTCGTTCTCTTGCGAGTACCTAAATTTGGTACGATCACATATATATCCTCCAGGATATGCTGGATGTTCGAGCCCAGGGGATGATTCGGCCCGGAAGGGGTTGGCCCCTCCGGTACTTGTAAAGACTCCTCGGCCTATCCCACTATGTTCACTGGGACAGCGAGGACGGGCTCATTGGCCAAGAACGCAGCTACCTCTTCTACTCGAGGCACAGAAGGAGGAGGCACTCTCGGCCGCGGGAGCTGCTGGCTCAACCATTGGGGCTGCCGACTCAGCCCCTACTACTAGCTTCCTCTTCCGGACAAGGGGTGCCTCGATCACCTCAATGTCCGACTCCTCCTGGGCAGCAGGTGTGTGCTTCCGGATTACCTCAACAGGATCCTCACCCTCCAATTCGTCCTCGTCAGCCAGCTTTAAGGCCCTGGCCACCTTAGGAGGGTCCCTAGCCTTCCTCTTCTCCACCAACGGGCTCTTCCTTAAAGGGGGCACGATTGGTAGGGTTGGCGGAGTGGGAGGCCTCCCGAATCTGGAATTTTTCCCCAGTTTGAATGGGGTAGACGACCTTTTTGGGCTTCTCGGGCTCGATCAATACGCCCTTGCCCTTGTCGACCCTTTTACTTTTGCCCTTCTCGGCCCCTTGGGCTGGGTCTTTTCGCGGAGTAGAACTCCGGGTAGTCACCGCCGGAGGACTCGGGTTGGTAGGACCCCGTAGGTACTCCTCTCTTAGCGCCACCGCCACGTGTCCAGCGGGCGCGTAGACCATCTCCATAAGCCTCGGCATCGTGCCAAGCACGGCGTAGTTTAAGCAGGAGGTGTGTTTTCGAGTCCACTGAAGGACATTGTTAACCCGAGCCACTTCGTTTGGCGTCAGGCGTGGTTCTTGAGAACCCCTCTCGAAAAGTACATTCACGTCCCGAGGAACTCTGATGTCGGTGGCCTTCTCTGTAGGGGCAAACTCCCACTACCCCAAGGCGAAGAAATACTTGTTCTTCCATCCTCGATTACTGGAGTACTTGGTCTCCAGAAGTATCAGTTTACCCTTACGGGTCTGTATGTTGTAGACTCCGCCTCCTGGGTTTTTGTGGACGCAGTGTAAGAATAGAAACTCCCTCACCGTTAGCTGGTGCTCCTTGCCCAATGCGAGGGGCCACAACACCATACAGCCAAAGAGATACCTCCACGCGTTTGGGGCAAGCTGGTGGGGAGCCAGGTCCAGGTAGTGGAGCAGCTCTCGGACCATGGGAAGAAAGGGAAGGAGAAAGCCTGCTCGAAACATCGCCTCGTACACACAGACCTCATGGCGGTCCGTACGAGCGATGGCGCCGTCGTTTTTCTCATCGAACCGCAGAGAGATATACGGTGGGATGAAACACTCTCTTCGAATCCGACGTTCATCGGCTCTTGATAGTCTGCCTTCCCATGTGGCAGGGTGGGAGTCACCAAGTCCGTCGGAATCTTCATCGCCTTTTGGCATTTTGCTAAGAATAGTTTGCAAAGAAGAAGAAGACAAAGGGAAGTAAAAACAGATGCTTCAGAAAAAACGCAGAAGCTTGCAGGAAAGGAAAGTAAACGAAAAAAATTTTAAGAGTGGAGAATTTATAGATAAAGCAGAGAAGACGAGACGTCGGCGCAATCTAAGAGGAGGCAGCGAAGAGGCGCACCTCGAATCCCTGAAAAAACGCTTCGAATCCTCGACGGCGATTCAGTTATTAAGACTGACAACTGACAGCCGCTCGGGCGACCACTCATAGATCGACACGCGGCACAGCCTCGAGAATTGAATCGCTGCATTAAATGTTCGGCGCCTCCTCAAGCCTAAGAGTCTCGAGCCATTTTTGGCGGGAATTTTCAAAAAAAAAAAAAAAAGATACTTTGAAACTCAACTGTTCCTTGCCTGTGTTGATTCATTCTCTTGAAACATTTGAATTTCCATAGTCCTCCAGACAAGGAAATTGGGGGGTAACTGTTGGGTCATGAATCAACTCTGCAGAACCAGCCCAACGTTTTACTAGGCCCAATGAAGGCCCATGTCATCAGAGCCCAAGAGCGTCTCGAGCCTCGAGAGCCCAAGAGCGTCTCGAGGCTTGAGAGCCCAAGCAGGCCTCGAGAACCCGAGTTATGATGGAAATGTTAAATCACTAGTACTTGTCCAAAAAATTTAAGCTAATAAGAAGAGAGAAATTTAATCATTTAATTTATATTATATCACTTGCCCAAGCGTATAAGTTCAAACTTCCTCGTAATATTTGAACTCATGACTTTTGGTTCTCATACTATATTAAATTACCACTTGTCTTAAAAATTTAAGCCCAAAAAAAGATTGAGATGAAATTAATCGTTTAATTTATTATATTCTATTTAAAAAAAATGTAGGAAAATAATGAGTCTATATGATATATATTGAAGTGGTTTTAAAATATATATTTATGCATGTATATATGTATATATAATTCATCCTGTAATTATCTATATAATTAATGTTGGAGCCCAATATTTAACTAGGTTGGACCCATCGACCTGACTACGTACTTCACATGATTTCTTTCTCCCTTGTCATAACGAGAACAGCCACAATTAAAGAGCACGCGCTTTTTAATTGGATTTTCATGTTCAATGGCCATGGATGCAGGTGCAGCAGACAGCAGTTACCTTTTATCGTACTAAGGATAAGAGTTACAGCAATTATTTAACAAAATGCTGCAGTAATTCGTATCCAACATGTGAAAGAATTCATACGAAATTCGCTTGCTTGAGTAAATAGTTAGATAACTTAAAATTTTATTTGGACAAGCGGGTGGAATCTCTCACAATGTATTGCATGAAGATCTTAGTTCACATATTATACCTAGTCTTAACCCTTATTTTACTGGACTAATATGGCATTGCATGTTCATCGACTTTTGAATTATTTATTTATTTATTTTAACAATGACTTAATTTTTTTTTAATAATTTTTTTAAAATGAGAAGCTCTCAAATTATAAAATTTATGTCTTTTTTTTTTTTTTTTACTATTAAAATTGTGGTATGTTATCGAGGTAATTGAAAAAAAAAAATTCATCTACAACTAGACAAACTGATCGTACAGAGGGGCCGGTCCTTCTCACCGACAATAGGAAAAGGAGTAGAGGGAGGAGAGAAAAAAAAAAATTACAATTGATTTGCTCAGTTACCGACAAGATTAGGAAGATGGATGGGTGGCAAGATCTAGATATCGACAATTTCAACCAGTTGGCAATTGGGTGGAAAATAAATTGCAAGGATATTTACAATTTACAAATTAATTAAAGAAAGAAACAACTTTAAAGGCCATGTAACAGAATAATGAGAATATCATTTATAATGAAAATTTTCAAGGCGCTTCAACCACAACAGATAAGATTGCACAACATAGTCTGAATTTATGTAATGAAAATAGATGAAAATGGACCATTTCTTCATTAGATAATGAGAAATGTTATATATATATATATATATATTTCATTTCTTTCAAATTTTATTTTTTTTAAAAAAAAATTAGTCATTAAGAGTAGAGATGTAATAATAAATAATTTTTTAAAAAAATTAAAGTGAAAGAATACTAAATAATAAATAGCATTTCTTTCTATCTTAACTAATCTGAATTGCGGTCTCACAAATCCTCCTCAAGGGGACCGAGCTTGAGGAGGGGGGTCCTGATCCTTTTTTTTTGGTCGGCATAGCTATTTTCTAGCGCTGAATTTGATTCCACGTACGTGGCAGAATTTGTGAGACCGCAATTCATACATCAAAGATAGTATTATAGATAGAGTTGAAGTCTGGCGCAATCATAACTCAAATAATTAAACAGCTGTCACGCACCTGTTATTAGCTTTATTTAAAAAAAAATAAATAAATGAGATGATGTTTACATATGAGAGGCTATTCCTATCGCATCATATCTGAACGCTAAAGTGTGGTTTTTGTTTGTGCTGATTGTGTGTGAGTGATACGGAGATGGAGGTCGGAGACTGGAGTCAATGGCATCACTTGATCTTCTGTGAGGAGCTGGAAATCAGTGGTGAAGAGAATTATCTTGTTTGTTGGGTGTGCGAGGAACCACTATGGGGAGGTCCCGCCTACAAATGTTTTGAATGCAACTTTCGCCAACATAAATCATGCCCGGAAGATATTAAAATCTATCATGATTTGAGGAGGGAGAGACATCACTTGATCTTGATAGAAGAGGTGGACAATGGTGGCAAGGAGGAAGTTGTTTGTTCGGGATGCCAGGAAGCAATATTATTTGGTCATCCCGCTTACAAATGCTCTGTACCTGGATGCACATTCCTTCTTCACAAATCGTGCATTGACATATCTCACGTGATACAACAACACATCATGCACCCAGAGCACCCCCTTTTTCTCCGATTGCCATCAGATTATAATCGTTGTGATGTTTGCCGCGAAAATTGCTGTAAGTCCTTCTTCTACCGTTGTTTCACCTGCGATTTTGACATCGACATCAAATGTGTTTCTCGCTGGCGAATTAGTGCTGAGGACTGCCACCAACACACATTTTCCCATGCGGAAGCAAATCCAGTTCACTTGCGAAGCCTGTGCTGAGGAAAGCAAGGACTTCGCCTACCAATGCAGCGTCTGCCGAGTCCTGATTCATAGTAAGTGTGCTCAATTTTCACGCACCATCAAAACTAGTACAAATGATCACTTGCTCACTCGCACCTATTCTCTTCGTCAAGTTGAGCAACATGAAAACATATTTTGTCAAATATGTCTTAAAAAGGTGGATACAGAATATGCAGCTTATAATTGTCGAGCATGTGATTACATTGCTCACTTGAATTGTGCCAACGATTTTAAAGATGAAGACGAGGACCAGAGTGCAACCCCTGAGGTGGATGCAACTGAGTTGGTTCATTTGGTGGAGGGGATCAATCTAACAGAAGATGAAAGAAATGGCCCTCGAGAGATCAAACATTTCAGTCACCTACAACATAATTTAATCTTAAGTGATGAAAAGCTCATGAATGATATGCGTTGTGAGGCGTGTATGCAATTTATAATCTTTACCCCGTTTTATGGTTGTCCACAATGCAACTTCTTCCTCCACGTTAGATGTATTAAACTACCCGCAACAATTAAGAGAGGGATATTTCACAAACATCAACTCACTTGTTGCCAGGCAACATCTACAGCTAAATTGTTCATGTGTCATGCTTGTTTGCGCTATCATCATGGCTTCACCTATAGATGTGACATGTGTCCAAATTTGTTGGGGTATAATTGGGACATTCAATGTTGTTTAATTCCGAAAACCCTTAAACACAAAGCTCACCAACACTCCCTCTCCCTTGCTACGAGGCGTTCTTCTGAAGCTTGCATTGCTTGTGGCAAAACTAATCATATGAACTTTGTTTGCATTAAGTGCAACAAGTTCACCTTATGTTTTAGATGTGCAACTCTTCCCCTCATAGCTAGATATGAATATGATACACATATCTTATAACTCTCCTATACACGTGAAGATGATTTTAGAGAATATTATTGTCTAATTTGTGAAGAAGAAAGAGATAATCCAGATTATTAGTTTTATTATTGTGAAAAATGTAAGTTCACTGCTCATACTTGGTGTGTTATTGGAGAGAATCCAGGCATTAATTATGGAAGAACTTTCACACATGAAGACCATGAGCATCCTCTCACTATTGTCCAAAAGACTAAGCACTCTCTTCCATGTGATGAATGTGGTGAGTCTTTTGTTGACATGGCCGTAGAATGTACTCAATGCAAATTTAGCGTACACTTGAGTCATACTCCTTGGGAATCTAATTGTTTACGTAAACTAAGTAAGAAGCGAGAGTAAAGTAACTTTTAGTACTTTAGTTAGCTGAATTAGTCATCACATTTTCCCGTGTTTGAGAGAAAGACGGGAAACCTCATTGTATATTTCTATATAATCTTTTTCAATATATGGGATTGAAACTCTTGCTTGTATATATATAATATTTGCATTTGTTCCCAAGTCTATCTGCCAATTGTATCATAAAAATCTTGGTTCACCTCTTTTCCAGAATTCCTGTTAGTGTTACTGCGTGTACGTTATTTTGGATTGGCAAACTATTTTCAAGATTCATTTTATTTTTACAACTTCATCATCACTGTGTGACATCATGGGCATTGACATATATAGGGTCCTTCACATAAGATTAATTTTTTTTTACTGGCCAGTAAAAGATCCTAAACCAGATGGTGCAGAATTGTATGGAAATTATGGATGAGCAAAAGTAACATATACAATTAAGCTGGGATTACAATTTTTTTTGAAATGAAATACAAGCATTTAAGTTATCAGATACAAGATTGAAATAAAATAAATAACAAATATATATTTGAAATTAACTTATCAACTCACGGGGATTCACTATAGAGAAAGTGGTTGTTTATAAGTATAATATATCAAATGTTCCAAACCAATATATAAATACTAAATACCAAAAATTTATTGGTCACATATATAAGAAGTAGATTAAAAAAATTAGTTAGTATTTATATATAATATAATGTTGAGGAAAAAAAATTTTAGTTTCTCATGGGGTTCTCCTATGGGGCTTACGGGCTGAATCTCTCTTAAGGCCCATCGGTCTTGCACCTTGTTCCTTAGTCCAATGGGCCTGTATTATTAAGTTCTATTTAGAAAATTGATAAGCCATGAAGCTTATGTTTTTATTTTTCTTTTGGTATTGTGAACATTTTTTACTGCTTTTAATTAATTAACATAATTTATGGCCTATTAATCTTTTTATTTTTATTTTTCGTGAAAGAAGAAGAGCACTCCTCCACCTAATAATCGTAAGAGTCGTAAAAATATCAGAAAAGTTTCCAACCTATTATATTTTTCATTTTTTGCTCTAACAATTCTCTGTTTATTTTGTACATCAAATAATGAAATCACAACACAAAGAAACATGCATATCTTTTTTTTGTAAGTAAACAAAAAATGGAACCAAAAGTCTCCGACATGCATTTAATTTGATGGTTTAATTAATACAAAGTTATTATCAAAATAACTTCCAACAAGACCCCTTTAGATGTTCCCCTACGTACGGGGCTCACGGGCTGGATCTCTCTTAGGGTCCATCCACCTTGGACCTTGTTCCTTAGTCCGATGTGCCTGTATTCTGATGAAATGTAGGTGTTAGTTTTTTTGTTGGCTCAATTCGGTTCCAAAATATAGAGGTTACTGTTCACAAGATCAAACACTAATATAGAGTGATCCGAATCCAATCTCCACCGCTCATAATGAGGATTCATGTGTCATGAACATGCTTGCAAAGTTTCAGCTCAATCGGACCACAAATGCTTATCGATCGGAGCTGTTGATCAAGACTGGACATCATCTCCAGAATGCGATTTTCTCCCTCTGCAGGCCATGTCCGGACATGCTACTAGGGTGTCCGGACACAAATTCCAGGAAGCAGATTTTTGCTCCGTAAGGCCATGTCCGGACATCCAATTAACATGTCCGGACATTCCTTACCTGTAACAGTTTTAAATGATTTCAAACTGTGTCCTAGGTCTAGGGATTGTGAGGCTATTATAAATACATCTCTATAAAAATAAAGAGGTACAAATTTTCACCCCCAGAGAGTTCGTGAGAGGCTGTGCTTAAAGAGAGAATTATTGTGAGCCTTGTTGTTCCTCTTAGAGGATCTTTGTTAGTTTGTTTGTGAGAGTAATTGAGAAGTCTATCGGAAGGTTCCGGTAAAGGAGAATCACGTTGAAGAAGATTGTGAGCAGGGAGACGAGTTGGAGGCTTGTCGATCTTACAGAACCAAGGTCTTGCAAAGGGTTGTAAGTGTTCCTAGTGTTTGTAATCTCTGGATAATCTTTTGATAGTGATTTCCTGGGTTTGGCTGCCTCGGAGAGGTTTTACTTTTAGATCTATTTCTAAAAGGTTTCCTCTTCGTCACCAAAATCCTTTGTGTTTCATTATTCATATTTTGGTGATTGCTTGCTTAGATTTAAATATCCGTTAATTTCACATAAACTGTGATATTTATCTGTTTAGCGTTTTTTCAGTAGGGATGCTAAACTTCAGTATTATTGTCTCTTAATTATGGTGAGGCTAACAATAGATATCAGCTCGCAAGAAAAGAAGACACGGAAATGATGAAAAGAATGAAGTAAGAGAATAAAATAAGGGGAGCATGGAAAAGAAATATAACCGGAGGAATAAAAAAGAAAATGTATGAAAACAAAGAAAAATGATAATAAATGAGCACTTATAAAAGAAAAGAAGAAGAAGAAGAAGAAGAAGAAGAAGAAGAGAAGATCGAAGAAAAGAATGTGTAGAGACAAAGAAAATATGAAATTAAGGATTGATCAATTAACTAGGTTCTTTATAACCCACCTTTGTCATATATAGTTTCATAGGCACAACAAAATATAAAATAAATAAATAAATCAAAATTGATAAAGAATGTATTGTGTTTTTTGGATTAATTGTTCTAATCACTCAAATATCAAAGTAATGATCGATATACTAATTTGGAAGATGTTGATTGTGTTGGAATTGAGACTTGGCAACTAGCGCTGTTCAACTGCATAATTGCTATGACCACTAAATTAACATAATTTTAAACAACTTTTCATGTGTTGAAATTGTATTACCATATATCGATGTTATATTCAACAGTGTGGTGCAATTATCCGGACCACTTTCCAAATCCGTAATGTTTTATTGAAGACTATATATATTTGTTTTGTCATAAATGTTTGTAGGAAACTAAATTGATTACTAAAATTCATTCATTGATCAAAATTTATTACTTTAATCAACTACTTAAAAAACAGAAACGTGTTAAAATCCTTAAATTTCACCCCAATTTCTACTTCCCCCCCCCCCCAACTAACCCGGTGGTTATTGTTCATGCGAAGCAAAGCAATGATTTGAGTTGAGTTGAAGGATATTTCGAGGGTCATGTCTCTATTCACCTCCCATGCATTGAGGTTTGGATAGGGTTGAAGGATCTCACAATGTTACGTAAATACATAACCGTGATAGATTTTAGGTTCTGAGGGAATCTAGACCTTTTAGATTTTGAGAAAACCTAAAAATCCTTTTCAAACTCAAGGTTTAAAATTAATTTTCTAATTCTTTTCAAACTCTTATACGGAAGATAAACTTAGAAAGCTAACTAGATAATTGAAATAGAAATAGAAATAGACATCTCTAATATAAACTTACTGATAACAAACTAATCTAAATGAAATCTAATTTATTTTAAATATAAATCTACTATAATTTAATGTCTACTTTATCCTTATTTTACTTTTGTAACATTCCTTCCCCCTTAAGGAGACCTTGTCCTCAAGGTCTAGAATTTCTTTTCTTCCAATGTTTTCCCCATTGTGCATTCTTTTCGTCTTTGGCCTTTCATCCTCTTCCTAGGTGGTCATTCAAAAAATGGAAACACTACTTTGTCACCAAGTGTCCAAATTTGCACCTTTCGGTTCTCTTTGATGGTTTTGTGTGGGTTGGAGATGGTGGTTGCTCCATGAGTCACGAGGTGGAGCTTCTATAGTAAGTGGGGTTGAGGAATTTTCTCAGTGACAGATGAGTTTGTTGGGCGATTGGTTGTTGATTTGTAGATGGCTTTGTGTTGAGACTCTATTGTTGGTGGTGATGGAGCTATTTTGGAATAATGGTGGGGTTGTGCCTGTATAGGTACAATAGCACTAAGTGGTGGTGAGACTTCAATGTGGTGAAATGGATCAAGTGGTTTGACAAGGTTGTTGATGTCTTCCATTGGCAGGAAATCTAATGATAGCATGAAATTTAGGTTTCCATGGTGTGACTTGTCACTGGTTCTTGTTGTAGAATTTTCCTCAGAATTTTTTTCTTCTTTGGACAACCTTTTGTTGATCTCTATTGAAATACAAATAGATATTTCTAATATAAAAATACTGATAACAAACTAATCTAAATGAAATCTAATTAATTTTAAATATAAATCTACTATAATTTAATATCTACTTTATCCTTATTTTACTTTTGTGACGGTCATGCCCCTGCCTCTGCCCTTTGTTTTGGTGCTTATATCGTTTTATGTGGCCCTTTTATTGGCTTTTACTCAAGATCTAGAGGACCTAGTCATTTATGATCCCTTTTGGATCATTTATAAACATATTTCCTGTTTTCTATCTTTAGATTCAGCTATGTCTATTTCTTTTGGATTTGTTGTTAGAGGTCGAGCCTATTAATTTTTGGTTTTCAATTCATTATAACCCTTTTCCTATTTATTCAACCAAAAAAAAAAATCTATTCTGTTACGTATTTGAACAATGTTTGAGACGGTTCTCTTTTTTGTTATTAAAATTTATTTTCAGCTTTTATTGTATTTAAGAATTAGAGGCTTTTAGGGTTTAGGCTACAACTTGGAAAATTTAATTGTGACATATAATTACTTTGCTATTGCACTCGATTATAATGTAGCCAATTTTTTTTTTTGGGTAATTTCACTTAACCCCCCTTAACTTTTGCAAACACCCCCCCAAAGTTCAAAAGCTCTCACTTTGGTATACCAAACTCGTATTTGATTTCCGTTTCCCCATTCCGTTAGGGTTTTCCGTGAAATCCTAACGGATCGAGGGATAAATTACCCATTTATCCCTCACTCCAAGACTATGTCGTTTTGGGCTCTAAAACTACACCGTTTTGGGCTTCAAAACGACGTCGTTTTGGCCATTTTATCATTAATTTTTTTTTAAAAAAAAAA
>CM017322.1:659159-672104 GCA_006937295.1 Carpinus fangiana
TATTTTCCTTTTTCTTTTTTCTTTTCTTTTTTTTTTTTAAAAAAAAAATTAATGATAAAATGGTCAAAACGACGTCGTTTTGAAGCCCAAAACGGTGTAGTTTTAGAGCCCAAAACGACGTAGTCTTGGAGTGAAGGATAAATGGGTAATTTATCCCTCGATCCGTTAGGATTTCACGGAAAACCCTAACGGAAGGGAGAAACTGAAAGCAAATACGAGTTTGGTACACCAAAGTGAGAACTTTTGAACTTTGGGAGGGTGTTTGCAAAATGCGCGAAAGTTCAGGGGATTAAGTGAAATTACCCCTTTTTTTTTTCTCTCAAAAATGTAGTACCATATACTTTATGTGGTATTCTTCAGTAATCCATGAAATCATGGTTTTAATTGTAGACTTCGAGATATTTTCATGATTATAAGAGTTTTTTTTTTGAACAAATATTGCAATATATACTTTGCTTTGTTCGCAACTCTTTTACTTTATTCCTTTTCTTTTTTCTCACATATTATTGCACTGCATCTAGTATACTAGTAAACATATATGTTTTCTATGCACGGAAGAATGAAGTTCGCAAGAAAGGAAGGTGTGGAGACACAGAAAAGGATAAAACTAGAGAGAATAAAATAAAGGAGCATGAAAAGAAAATATAGTAGTGTGAGCGAGACAGGGGAAGAAGATCCCCTTACATGTTCTCCTACGGAGCTCGTGGGCTGGATCTCTCTTTGGACCCATCGGCCTTGGAACTTGTTCCTTGGTCTAATGGGCCTGTATTCCAATGATACACCTAACACATGATCAATCATTTTAAGCTTAATTTCTAAACTTATTTCTTTAGCATGATCAATGCAACATGATCTCTAATTTCACGTGATTTATAAAATGCAGCAATTGAATAGTTCAAAGAATGCAAAGGAATCATGTAATTTGGCTACCTATAATCTTATTTTAGTTTTTCTTTCATTTTTTCTTGCACGCTTTCATTCTTCTAGTGTTAAATTCGATTGTGGTTTGCTTTTCCATTTGAGTAAAATATTCAAGTAATTGGGAGGATCTTCAAACAATTAATTGTATGTGATAGATATTTATAACATACAACTAGTTGAAAAGCTTAAAATTCTTTTCATTTTTCATTGAATAGAGGAGTTAAAAGGCTTATGAACGTAGGCTACAACTTGGCAAATTTAATTGTACGCAATATATTTAGTAAACACTTATATATGTACTCAAGGATGCTATAACTATAACTTCAATATCATTAGCTATTAATTATGGTGAGGCCGACAATAGATATGATCATGAGTATATATACATAAGAGGGGGAATAAGAAAAGAAAAGGTATATATGAAAAAAAAAAAAAAAAAAAAAGAATATAGGAAGATAAGTAAAAGAGAAGAAAAGAATGTGTAGAGGCAAAGAAAAAAAAGAAAGAATCGACCAACTAACTTCTTTATAAACCACCCCTATCATAGTTTTGGAGACATAGCAAATTTGTATTTTCTTGTACCAAAAATTGTACAAGAAGCTTGAAGTTTTATAGTAACCAGCCAGGTACAACTCTCTCGATCTTGTTAATTAATTTGTAGTGTTATCTAAATGACCCACACTAACATTCAATTTTCTTAAAAAATAAAAAACTCCTTAAATATAACTAAATTAATACTCTCCCATTTCCATACCCCTCCCATTTCCGTATGAAAGGCCTTTTGGTAATTTCAAGGCCATTCACATGTCTATTTGGACTTCTACATGTTTAATAAGTGATATAGAGCCGGTGAAATTCTTAAACTTGGGCGGTTACAACAGTTAATGCAGAGGCACCGTCCCCTGCAACTGAGGCAGAAAGCTTGCCTGACACAGTGACACTAATACCGATCTCTTTGGAAAGTATCAGAACAGAACAAAAAGGATAAATTAATAATCTTGCAAAGTAGAATCCTTTGGAAGATTTACCTGCAAAAATAAAAAAATGTTTGCGTAGCCTGCACTTGGGCATACTTTTTAACCTAATTGCATAGAATTGGCCACAGAAAGGCGCTGTAAATCTGAGGATATTCCGCAATACATAGCTTTTTCTTGCCGCTTGAAGACAATGAAGCATTTTCTGCTGCTTACAAACATACTTTTCATTGGTAGTTCCTCCTTGGAGTTTATATCATCAACACTTTAAAGAAGAGAGCAAAGAACAAAAACAAAGTATGGCAAATATACTTCCACTCAATCTATATATATATTCACAATATCTTGAAAGATTACACTAGTTCCGCAAGCCATATTATATGTTTGTATCAGAATGATCAACCAAATCACTGCTTTACTTCTACACTAAACATTGGGGAAAAATGAATCTTTTTGTTTGAAAATCAAATCACCACTTGACATCATCATCCCTTCTTCTTGTAACCCGAATGCAGCAAAAAACAGCCGCAAAAACAACAGTGACAAGCCCACCGATGATGACACCCCCCCCAGCCACGGACTTGTCAGATTGATGCTTTCCCAGCCGTCTGATCATAACCGGAGCTTCTGCCAGTTTGGAGTCTCCCTCACCCTCTGATGACGACTCTGCAGCACTAGAAACAGGCTGATCCGCTATTCTAGACACAACCCTAACCGTCCCAACCTTAATCCCAGATGGGTTCTTCTCGGATGCCTCAGATTTTGCAACATGGCTTGGACGACCAAGATCTCAACCAGTATAAAGCAAACCAGACCAAGCCTGCCCATGGTGTAAACTGCCTGAGAAACACAAAAATGAAGGGCTTGAGAGTTGAGACCTAGTTTGGGATGTCAGGTTTGGTTAGGCCAAGTATTTTTGGCTCACATATATGTGAAGAAAAATTATTTGTTGAAGCTCAAAAGTTGATCATGTTTATAGTATCTGTTATTCCTCAATTTGATTGCAACCCACTTCTCTCATTCTATTTTGTTATTAATTAATTTTACTAATTTTTATTGACTAATTGAGGTTTTTTGATGTTTATATATCTGGTGATGACGTCTTTCTCTTGTAACTCTGCCCCAAATTATAACCCTCTGCCTTGTGAACTTCTTTCCTTTAAGTAATATTAGTAGATGAGACCTCAAAACAAGTCCGCACAACTCCGGAGCATCGGAGAAAGGTGGCTCATCAATCACAGGAAACCCGTTATGCCTCTTTATTTTAAGAGCATTTAATATAGTCCCCACTTTTTCAACACCAGAAACAACATCACTGGCAATTAAGTGCCTCATGTATGGTTCTGCATGGGCTTCCATATACGGTAACCCTTCATTTTCACAATTTGGTCATACAAACCCTTGTTGAAACTGTCAGCCACAGTTTTCGAAATAAGAAGAACTAGCATCACCAATGGTGCCCCCCAGTAAGGAGGCAGGTCCAAGTAGGGCAAAGAGGCCAGCATCTAGATCAGAGAGGTGCAATTCCTTGTCGGAACCAGAGCTAACAAATTAAACTCTGTTTATTTTGTACATCAAATGAAATCACAAGACAAAGAAACATGCATATCTTTTTGATAAGTAAAAAAAAAAAAAAAAAAAAAGCATATCAAATTATGCTGCATGACTCTCTATGGAACTTGAATATAGTCTGAGGTGGCTATCGCACGTGGTTTTCTTTCCTCAGAAATTTTTTCTTTTTCTTCCAAAGCTTTAAGCTGGCAGCTTTTCAATTTATATATGTATGTATTCTTCCACCGAGAAAACATGTTTAAGTAATCTAATAATTTTGTATGTCTAAAACAGCTCATTGTGAAAATCTAGCAGCTGGCTAATATAACACCGAACAAAGAGAGAAAGAGAGAGACCATGAAGCTGCTTCTTCCAGTGCAACTCCAAAAATGGAACTAAAAATCTGCCACATTTTGATGGTTTAATTAATACAAATTTATTGTCAAAATAACTTCCAAGTTGGTAGATGAATTAGAACTTGTAATTTTTACAGTGACAACATTTAAAACATCCGATTGAATGAAAGGAAAGAATGAAAGATCTCTAGTATCCACCACATAACAAAGAACTCAAGGCACTGAAGCAATCAGAAGTAGAAGTTTCACAATTTACAAGTAATAGCAGCAAAACAACTTGGAAGATTTATTATTGTGTTTGTCCTGCATCAGGCCCCTTGTTTATTCTGATAGTTGACCCTGATCTTGCACGTATATAGAAATGTATCAGTTTCAAACCCAGAATTCTATGTTCACCTGGCTTGGCCTTCTTCTCAATGGATGCCATAAAATAAATTTTATACTAGGAAATAGCTTCCATTAAATTTGCATAAATCCTTTTTATTTTTTGGATAGACAGCATAGATCTAGTTGTTCCCTGGGAAGTCTTGCATAAATCCTGGATGGCTTGAGATGTGCAAACTAAGAAAAATAATTCAATTTTCGTGCAATCTTGCAAGCATAGCGCCACAAGTTGTTAAATATAATGGTCTTCACAAGCTTCGCACAACTTCATGATTTTGGTCCATTCTCATTTGGCAAATCAAGACAACTTGTGGTCCATTCTCTTTGTTTTTTTTTTTTTGGGAAAATTGAGTAACATTTATAGATCACTAACAAAACAAATTACAATCAACCTCTAGCCACAGCTAAAGACAAAGCACCTGTCTACAAATGTTAGCCAGCAAAGTCTTCTTCTTCCAATGTTTCAAACCCAATGAGATAATATTGAAAACCCCATTGCATCACCTTTTACCAAAACACAGGAAACCAATCCACTTTATCATGTTTCTCCCTAATTGCATTCCAGGTATCAGAACTTGAATAAATCCCAGTTCTAGAAGCCACCCAGATTGGCTTATCTTTCTCCCCAATTCTGACCAGAGAAAGACTACTTCGAATATCCTTGTGGGAACTAATTAAACCTCTTTCTTTCTTCGGTTGACACAGCAACTTTGTGCTCCGTTCTCATTTTCTCAAGCTCATTTTAAAGCTCTCATCATCACTGATGTCATTGGCATTGATGAAAATTCTTAGCTTGGTGAGCGTGAAAATCATGTTTTATTAAGTTGCTGAACCGGTCAATAATTTACAAAGTTGTAAAGAATGTATGAGCAAACTAACATATATTAAGCTGACTCTGTAGTTAAAACTCTTTTCAACTACTTTTCTCATACAAAGTAAACATATATATACTCTGGTAATCAATAAATCATAGATAAAGACCATGAGCTGATTAATTGCTTAAATAAGCAAATATATATATATATATATATATATAATTGTAATGGTAGTTACAATATAATAAAAATTTTGTTAATTTTTATATGCCTTTCACTAATATTCTTCTTTTTTTCTTTTCTTTTGGTATTGTCATATTGTGAACATTTTTTGAATGCTTTTAATTAACATAATTTATTGCCTTTTAATCTTTTTGTTTCTATTTTTGTGAAAAAGAGGCCAATTTTTTTGTAGCCTTAGAAAGCCCTGATAGAGAGATGTTAATAGAGAGAAAAACAGGCATTCTCATGAGGCCTCCTTCCCCAATTAGTCAACATTTTCCACTGCGGCAAAATGCGATGAAAACCCTCAGAAGTAGCCTGTCGTAAACAAGTGCACGTCATCCAAAGAAGAAGAGCAAATGAAATCACAACACAAAGAAACATGCATATCTTTTTTTTATAAGTACACAAATAATGGAACCAAAAATCTCCGACATATATTTTGAAGGTTTAATTAATATTTAATACAAAAGTTATTGTCAAAATAACTTCCAAGAAGACCCCTTTACATGTTCTCCTACGTACGGGGCTCACGAGCTGTATCTCTATTTGGGCACATCGGCCTTGGACCTTGTTCCTTAGTCCAATGGCCTGTATTCCGATTATACACCTTACCATGTAAGGATGCTAAATTTCAATATTATTGTATGGTGAGGCCGACGATAAATATCAACTCGCAAGAAAAGAAGCTAAGGCACGGAAATGAAGAAAAGAATAAAATAAGAAAATAAAATAAGGAAGCATGAAAAAGGAATATAACAGGAGGAATAAAAAAGAAAATGTATGAAAGCAAAGAAAAGGATAAAGGGAGATAAAAAATGGGCATATACAAAAGAAAAAGAAGAAGAAGAGGAGGAGGAGGAGGAGAAACGAATGTGTAGAGACAAAGAAAAGAAGAAATTAAGGATTGAATCAATTAACTAGCTGGGTTCTTTATAACCCACCTTTGTCATAGTTTCATGGGCACAACAAAATATAAAATGAATAAATAAATAAAAATTGATTAAGAATGTATTGTAACCTTTTGGGATCGTTTATACATGGACCTATTTCTTATTTTCTGTTTTTAGATTCAGCTCTGTCTATTTCTTTTGAGTTTGTTGTTGGAGATCCTATTCTTTTTTGGTTTTTGATTCATTATAACCCTTCTCCTATTTACTCAGGAAAAAAAAATCCTCTCTGTTAGGTATTCGAACAATGTTTGAGATGCTTCTCGTTTTTTATTATTAAAATTTCTTTTCAATTTTTATTGTATTTAAGAGTCAGAGGCTTTTAGGGTGTAGGCTACAACTTGGAAAATTTAATTGTGGCATATAATTACTTTGCTATTGCACTCGATTATAATGTAGCTAATTTATTTCTCTCCAAAATGTAATGCTATATACTTTATGTGGTATTCTTCAGTAATCTATGAAATCATGGTGTTAATTGTAGACTTTGAGAAATTTTCATGATTATAAGAGAATATAGCTACTTTGCATTTGTTTGTAACTCTTTTACTTTATTCCTCCTCTTTTTCTCACATATTATTGCACCACATCTAGTATACTAGTAAACATATATGCTTCTATGCACAGAAGAATGAAGCTTGCAAGAAAGGAAGGTGTGCAGACACACAAAAGGATAAAACAAGAGAATAAAATAAAGGAGCATGAAAAGAAATATATATATAAGAGGGGGAAGAAGAAAACATAAGGTATGAAGACAAAGAAAAGAATAAATGAGCACATGCAAAAAGGAACAAATAAGAAGAGAAGAAAAGAATGTGTAGAGGCAAAGAAAAGAAGAAAGGACGGACCAACTAGGTTCTTTATAAGCCCTTTCATGCCATAGTTTTGGAGGCACAACAAATTTGTATTTTCTTGTACCAAAAGGGCAAAAGGTTGGTGTGAATCTTAATTTCAATTCATCTACAAGTCGAATAACAAGCCTGAAGTTTTATAATAGGTACTTCACTCTCTCCCTCTCTATTTATTCTTTCCTTGGTTACACCCTTCTTTATGTATTTCAAAGACAATTTGTTGAAGCACAAAAGTTGATATGTTTATAATAGCTGTCATTGCTCAATTTGATAGAAACCCACTTCTCTCATTTGTTTAATTAATTATGGTATTTGTCACAAATCTATTTACTTACGGCCATCTCTGGGTTTTGTGCTTGTGTTTATAAGAGAGTGAGAGAAATGGAGCCCAAAGATTGTAGTCTATGGCATCACTTGATCTTTTGTGAAGAACTGCAGGAAAGTGATGGCAACAACCAAATTGACTGCTGGCTGTGCAAGAAAGCAGTAGTGGGATGTCCTGGCTACAAATGCTCGGAATGCAACTTCCACCAACATAAATCATGCCCTGAGCAGCCACACACTGAAGATATTAAGATCAAACATTATTTGAGTGAGAGACATCACTTGATCTGCATAGAAAAGATGGACGGTATTGGTAACAATCAAAATGTTTGTCTGGGATGTGGGGAACCAATAGTTGGTCCCGCTTACAAATGCTCCATACCCAAATGCACCATTCTCCTTCATAGACCGTGGAGCGAGTTATCTCATGTGATAGAACACACCATGCACCCAAAGCACACCCTTACTCTCCAAGTGCCATCAAAATATAATCGTTGTGACATTTGCCGCAAAGATTGCAGCGGATACTTCTTTTATCATTGTTTCAGTTGCGATTTTGACATTGACATCAAATGTGTTTCTCGTTGGCGAATCAGTGCTGAGAATTGCCACCAACACACACTCTTTTCCCATGCGAAAACGGATGCAATTCACTTGTGAAGCTTGTGCTGAGGAAAGCAGGGATATTGCCTATCAAAGTAAACTCCTAGCTGCTCAATAGCAGCTTCTAACTTACATCTTGCTCTGGATGACAAAAAAATGGAATTTTCAAATTAATAACTCTCTCACTAAAGCTACTTCAGCAATGATATGTGTTAAGAGTACATGATGGGTTGCTTCCGGGGAGTAATCACCTACATACATATTTTGGAACTTCAGCCTTTATCTGTACTACAGCTTTTTCAGAGACAGGTGTTCCAGCTTTGTTCACTACCTTTCCGTCAACAAAAATTTGCCTACACCACAAATGTATCAGAAGAGAGAGAGAGAGAGAGAAAGAGAGGTCTAAAAAGTAATGAAAACGACTATAGCTAACTTCTCATGTCAAATGTGCTTCTTCCCACAATGATTAAGAATGGAAGAGTGTACGTTGCATGCCAAATCAAAAAATTTCTGCCTGAATGATAGCACATTCTAAGAAAACAAGACATATACCCACAAAAAAGTGCCTACATGAAATTGGTCGTCTTGGTTGTTTGTGCAGAAAAAATAAATTCACGAAATTTGTGAATGAAAATGTCAATAAAATTTTACGTGTAATTATTATACTTAACATACAATTTTTTGGGTCTTTTGTTATTTTTTGTTTACTTTTTTCTTTTATTTTCACCTTTTCGGTTTAAATTTATAGGATTTTTAGGAAGACAACAACGTTGTCACATGACACAAATATGACCGCTTTCCATCCATTTTAACCATTTTTCTTAACGGACTGACTTTTTTGAACAGAGTGGTAATGGAAGAAACCAGGGGCTGGTTGGTAGTAATATAGCCTCCTGTTTTATTCTTCAAAGAAGATGTATTTTCAACATTAAAGTGCACATAATATTAATCAAAATATAATTTGCATAAGATAGATTAAGAAGAATGAGAAAAATACATACTACAATAAGATCCATGGGTATAAAAAGTGACCAGGGAAAGCTCAGTATGAGAAGTAGAGGGCTTCTGCATTTCGAAAGGTAAATAAAAAATTCAGCATGAAGAAAGAATAATTAGCAAGATTTTTATCCAAAGCTTGCAGAAAATTTTTTAAACACTTTCTGCAACTTAAATCTCAAACTAGCTAACAAGAAAATAGAACAATAGCAGTTTAAAGTTTAAAGTTCATATTGGAACATACGCATCTTCTCATGCTTGAAAAAAAAAAAGAAGATATATCCATCCATACAAGGACATTATCATGTGCTTGATTTGTTCCTGAGATTAGAAGTCTAGTGTGCTTGATGTGCTTGGTTTGTTCCAAGGAATTAGATAAATAATTGGCATACGCCTTTATGGTCAGGTGTCAGAAGCAGAGATTATAACTTTAATTTCTAGTTTGGTAGAAAGAGTTGTCAATGCAATAAACATATTTTAATTAAATTTTAATAACTGCATCATCGCAAACAGAGGAATACCTGTCCATTCAACTCATTTCCACAGAAGCACCTACATTTGTAACACAAAATATCAGAACTCGCATATGATATTAAACATAATGTCATCCAACTTATTATTTTTTTAGTTAAATGATACCTACATAATTGGAACTAAGAGTGCACACACAGACTTAGGTAACATATGCATAAATTCTTGCATGCCTTTAAGTTCCATCAAACGCAGGTAAAGTAGTCAACATTGTCAAGCTTACCAAGATCAATGTTGATGCATAGAAGCAATAACAGCTGGCATCTATCAGACTTTTTACAATTCTTAAGCATGACAATAGAGCTAATAATGAGAAGAAAGCAATTATAAGTGAGAATTAAGATGAGAAAAATTCTAATAAGATTGAATTACTTGTAAAAAACATATAACATTTAACTACTTTCTTAGTCACAGCCACAACTAACAATAAATCAAAATCCAAAAAGCAGTCCATTGTTGGTCAAGCCAGATTCAAACTCTACGAATTACATAATCGCAGTAAGGCTGCATTTGGTTGCAGATAATGGGTGTTGACTAAGCATGTTTAGTGTAACCCAGTTGCGGAATTTCATCAAATACTAAATAGGCGGACACAAAATTTCATATCACTCACCCGAAACCTTCAAACCCACATAACCCAGAAGCATTCACAACCAATCAAATACACAAAACTCCAAAAAAAAAAAAAATTTGCAGAACCTCACATACCTCCTAAAACAGTCTCTGTCGAGCTTATCAAAGACTCTGATGGAGGCGAAGATAGTGACAGCCAAAAGAGAGAATGGGAGCGCAAAAGCGTAGATGTAGTAGCTCGTGCTGGGACCCGTATGCGTCTTCGCCGTCAAACCTCTGGTTCTCCGTCGAGATGGGTCGTCGAGAAAGCGAATTGCAAGAGGTTTTGACACGTGCGGAGGTTTGAAGAAAGCACGTGTGCTCAATCTTCTCCCATTCTTCCTGGTCCCTCACCTCGCTAATCATGGTCATTCTCGTCGGAGATTGGGTCGCTGATGACGATGCCGCGCCAGGAGTAGGGCCCGAACTCACCATACTTGTACCAGTCGTAGGGGTGGCGCAGATTGGGGTCGTCTTTTTCCATGAAGCGGACCATCCGGTCGTAGCCGAGGCCGATCTGCTGGAGCTCGTCCTCGGTGAAGTTATCGGCTTGGTTCTGGCTCTTGCGGTTCTTGTGGAGGCGTAGAAGCGGGACTCGGCGAGCTTCTTGCTCTTCCGCCGCGCCCCCTCCTTCACAGGCCGGCGCCGGTGGATGGAGAATCTGGGTGCCGGTGGAGGGAGAGCGGGATTGGAGGGAGAATGGTTTTGTGGGGAAATTTTTGGAGGGGGGAAATGAAATGGTTGCCCGCCCTCTCAAGTCTGTTTTGATTTTAAAAAAAAAAAGAAAAGAAAAGAAAAGAAAAAAAGAAGACGTGGCATGTGCCACATAGGCAGAGATGGGGAGGAGAATGAAATGAGAATGCATAGAAGCATTTCTCTATATTTTATATGGGATAATTGTACTTAACCCTCCTCAAATTTTGCGCATTTTGCAAACACTCTTCCAAAGTTCAAAGTCTCACTTTAGTGTATTAAACTTTTGTTTCATTTCAAATATCTCATACCGTTAAATATTGCAATTAAATTAAACATAAAAATAAGAAAAATAACTAAGGGTAATTTAGTAATTTCATACCCATCTGTTAAGATTTAACAGAAAATCCTAATGGAATTGGGTATTTGAAACGAAACAAAAGTTTGATACACCAAAGTAAGAGACTTTGAACCTTGGAAGGNATTTCTCCATTAGATAATATGAAATGTTAATTATTTAGTTTTTTAATTTGTTTCATTTTATTCTCAATTTTTTTTTTTTTTTTGAAAAATCACTCATTAAACATAATGATCGAACTATAAGGATTTTATGGAATTTTTTTTTTTTTTGACATGTCCACACAAGAGGGGATAGGAGGGATTCGAACTAGTGACCCTCACTTCATTAGGCGTAGTCCCAACCAATTTAGCTACTTCTTGAGGACAGGATTTTATAGATTTAATAACTAATAATGAATACTTTTTTGAAAAGTAAAATGAAAGAATATTAAATAATAATTAAATAGCATTTCCTTTGATCTTAAATAATCTGAGCCACTTGGCGTCCCTAGCACGTACATCTATTGCTATAGATCAATTTGATTCCATGTGACAGAATATGAGACCGCAATTCAGATATCAAAGATAAATGGGGGATAATGTTTACATACCATTCTATTCCTATCACATGATCATCTGATAGCGTGGGTTTTGTTTGTGCTAATTGTGCTCATAAGAGTGAGAGAGAGAGATGGAGGCCGGAGATTGCAGTGGATGGCATCATTTGATCTTCTGCGAGGAGCTGGAAATCAATGGTGAAGAGAATGACGTTGTTTGCTGGGTGTGCAAGGAACCACTATGGGGAGGTCCCGCCTACAAATGTTTGGAATGCAACTTTCGCCAACATAAATCATGCATGGAAGATATTCAAATCGAACATGAATATTTGGGGGAGAGACATCACTTGATCTTGATAGAAGAGGTGGACAAGGACAATGGTGGCAAGAAGAAAGTTGTTTGTTGGGGATGCGAGGAAGCAATATTATTTGGTCCCGCTTACAAATGCTCTGTACCTAAATGCACATTCCTTCTTCACAAATCGTGCATTGACATATCCCACATCATACAACAACACATCATGCACCCGGAGCACCCCCTTTTTCTCCAATTGCCATCATGGGAAAATATTTGGTGTATCAAACTTTTGTTTCATTTCAAATATCCTCTACCATTAAATATTGCAGTTAAATTAAATATAAAAATAAGAAAAATAACTAAGGGTATTTTAGTAATTTCATACCCATCTGTTAGGATTTAACAGAAAATCCTAATGGAATAGGGTATTTGAAACGAAATAAAAGTTTGATACACTAAAGCGAGAGACTTTGAACTTTGGAAGGCTGTTTGCAAAAGGCGCGGAATTTAGGGGGGTTAAGTGAAATTACCTCATTTTATATTTATGGGGGAAAAAAAAGTAGGAAAATTATATCAAAACACCTTGGGTCGGTGTACGGATTTTTTAAAATCTCTAAGTTTTTTTTTTTTCCCGACAATTTACTCCCTGAGTAATTCGAATTTACACAAAAATCCAATCCGTCAAATTTGAGTTAACTACCATTAGCCTAGGTTAAAACGGTGCGTTTTGACCCATTAAAATATTAATTTTTTAAAATTTTAATTTTTAAAATTAAATCTAAAAATTAAAAAGAAAAAGCCAGGCCCAAGGGGTGGTTCTTATGGCCAAGGGGGTGGCTCGGCCACCCCAAAAAGGCCACCAAAAAAAAAAAAGGTTTTGGCTTATGGGGGTGGCCGGACCACCCCCTTAGGCCATGGGGGTGGCCGAGCCACCCCCAAACCGGCCGAGCCACCCCCATGGCCAAGGG
>CM017322.1:672208-693204 GCA_006937295.1 Carpinus fangiana
CTTCTTCTTCTTCTTCTTCTTCTTCTTCTTCTTCTTCTTCTTCTTCTTCTTCTTCTTCTTCTTCTTCTTCTTCTTCTTCTTCTTCTTCTTTTAATTTTTAGATTTAATTTTTAAAAAATTAATATTTTAATGGGTCAAAATGCACCGTTTTGACCTAGGCTAACGGCAGTTAACTCAAATTTGACGGATTGGATTTTAGTGTAAATTCGAGTTACTCAGAGAGTAAATTGTCGGAAAAAAAAAAACTTAGGGATTTTAAAAAATCCGTACACCGACTCAAGGTGTTTTAATGTTCTTTCTTGAAAAAGTAAAATCAAGATGTGTTTATACCAATTTGCAATAAGTTGCATGTGCTATAAAAATGTTCAAAGAACTCCATGTGGTGTTTAAAAATAACAAAAAGGTTTCTATACCTAACTTCCATCTAATTTTTTGCATAGAAACCATTAAATGTCATATCAGCATCAATCAAATTATGATACATGTCACTTACAATATTTTTTTTAGAAAAAAAAAATAAAATGGAACAGTACATTGACTTTGGACTCGCAAGAGTATTCATCATCAAGATGCGAACACAATGACATGATGTCAAAGTCCTCATAACAATACGGGCATGGGAAGTTTGATCGAACCTTGCCCTCCACATCAAAATCTTAGATGCTCAACTGATTTATTAAAAAAACACACAAATCGTTGTAGAAATAAGAAAAACATATATTTAAGCTCCACAAACTGCCAACTATTTTTTAAAAGAGCCCAACGAACTAACAAGTATGACACTTCAATACATTAAACTACTATTTTGTATCAAAAAGCCTGGCCTCAGTTTGCTTCGTCTGTTATTGTTATGTTGGATGGAAAAGTGGTCACGTGCCTTCCATATGATCATTTTGACCAAATACTTCCTAAAATACCCTTTTTTTTTCAAAATAAAAACAAAAATCTATTAATAAAAATTAACAGAAAAAACTAAATTAAAAAAAATAAAGAAGAAACTTTACTTTGGCCCACTGAATTTCCACGCGATTTGACAAACCCCCCTTAAACTTTAAAATCTTTCACTTTAGACCCTTGAACTTTGAATTGCGCTCAATTAGAACTTTTTCGTCAATTTTAGTTCGAGCTCTAGTGAGTGGAGCCATTGCAGGAAATGAAGAAGAAAATGGAGGAGCCGGGGAGGAGAGTTGAGGGGGAAAAAAAAAGAAGATAAATGCTTTGGCAGCAGCTGAGGAGATATGAGGGAGTTGAGGGCATTTTTGGAAAAATAGATTTTTGCTATACCAAGGCCCTTCCTGCATCCCGCGTAATGGCCATACCCTACGTTAGACGAAAATTGATGAAAAACTGCAGGCTGTCATTTCCTTAAATAGTGCATTGTCGTTGCCTTTACCTTTACCTTTTGTCGTTTATCAAACGGAGCCCCAATCCTTCAACTAGTTACATTTACTCCGACAGGTATTAGGGGATCTATCAATTTCAAATGAAATTGAGAAGAGTTGATTAGGAAAAAATAATTGAAATAAAATTATCCTAATTTTAAAATACGAGGACAATTTTGTCATAATGTTAGTGTATATATATATATTTTGCTTAAATGAAATGGAGAATATTATATTCACACCTACAGACAAAAGTCCGTGATTAGGATTCCTATAATTTTAAAAAATTAAAAAATTGAAGGTTTTTTTTTTTTTTTAACTGGTTAAAATTGTGGCATGTTATCGAGGCAATCACAAAAAAATTTCACTCGAAGCATTTATTCCTCACTTTTGTAGAAATGCTTAACCTTCAAAAAAAGAATAGGACAATTCTTTGCTCAAAGCATTTTTACTACATAAAGAGCAACAACCACATAAAAAAATATGCAATTCTTAATTTTAACATTCCACATTTGTAATAAGTATCATTTTTCAAGCATTTCGATGTAAAGAAAATGCTTAAATTTTGTAATTTGAACATTTAAGGAATCTCGAACCCTATTTCATAACTTTATTTTTTCCCCTTCTAAGATTTGATTTTGATCACAGGAGATCCTTGTGGTTTTGATAAATGACTGAATTGATCATTCCGTCATCAGTGACCAATTAAAAGTTGACATTTGGCACATGTGGCCATGTCATCAATGATGACGTAGCCACCTAATTAATTTTAAAAAAAATAAAAAAATATATATTTTTTCAAAAAAAAAAAAAAAAAAAAATCTTGACCATTTGGGCTTGCTCTAAAGGGGTGGCCGAAACCACCACCCCCAGTGGGTACTGAGGGTGGCTTGGCCACCCCCTTGGAGCTAAGGGGGTGGCCGAAACCACCCCCAATGGTGTCCTTGGAGTCAAGGGGGTGGCCAAGCCACCACCATTTGACCAGATGGGGGTGGCCAAGCCACCACCATTTGACCAGATGGGGGTGGCCAAGCCATCCCCATGGCTAAGGGGGTGGTCGAGGGGTGGCCGAAATGGCCAAGGATTTTTTTTTTCTTTTATTTTTTTTTGAAAAAGAAAATTAATTTTTAATTTTAAAAAAAAATTAATTAGGTGGCCACATTATCACTGATGACGTAACTACTTGTGCCAAATGTAAACTTTTAACTGGCCACTGATGACAAAAGGACCAATTGTTAAAGGAAAACCAATGTGGAAAGTTTCTTGAGGAGACTACAGCTCACGCTTTAGGGTATCCAAGAAGGAAATATTCATATGAGTGTGCAGCAAGGAAGAACAACATATGAGTGTGCAACAAGGAAGAGTGTGCAGTAAGGAAGAGTGTGCAGCAAGGAAGAAGCTTGCAGATCAACTTGGTGCAGCAGGTAACCCTATTCCTAAGGAAGAGATCATATCCTCAATCCTCAATGGCTTGAACTCCTCATTCACCCACTTTATCACCACATACTCATTTCACACCCGTGCAAACGAAATCAGTTTTGAAGATTTTCAAGATGAACTCCTCAACCATGAGATGCTACTTCAATAGCACCTGTTCTAGACCAATCCACCTTTGCTCTCACAGCAAATAATCCCATACCATCCCAGTTCTCCAAGTGTAGACTTTATATGCCTTCAAGATTTTCTCCCAGAAATTTCTCCCCAAGACAAGATAATAACTTCACATCACTTAGACCTTTTGGCCGTGGCCCTCCACAATACAGCAGAAGCTTGACCTAATACTTGAACAGCAAAGAAAATCTAGTTTACAACTCAACAAGGAAAATCATGCACAAGATCTTGTTCTTCCTTGCTGCACACTCTTCCTTGCTGCACACTTCCTTGCTGCACACTTAAATGAATATTAATTTCCTTCTTGGATACCCTAAAGCATGAGCTGTAGTCTCCTCAAGAAACTTTTCATATTGGTTTTCCTTTAACACCAATTTGGTCCTTTATCAAAACCATAGGACCTCATGTGATTAAAATCAAACCCTAAAGAGGAAAAAAATAAAGTTATGAAACACCATGAGGTATTAGGTATTTAACCTTTTATTTTATTTTTTTGAGGCTCTCTTAATTTAGAAAAAAAAAAAAAACCCTATACAGATCAAACTATAAGGATTTTATAGATTTTTTTTTTTTTTTGACATGTCCACACAAGAGGGGGGAGAGGGGATTCGAACTAGTGACCTCTGCTTCAATAGGCGTGGTCCCAACCGATTGAATTACCTCTTGAGGACAGGATTTTATAGATTTAATAACTAATAATGAATACTTTTTTCAAAAGTAAAATGAAAGAATATTAAATAATAATTAAATAGCATTTCCTTTGATCTTAAATAATCTGAGTCACTTGGCGTCCCTAGCACGTACATCTATTGCTATAGATCAATTTGATTCCATGTGACAGAATATGCGACCGCAATTCAGATATCAAAGATAAATGGGGGATAATGTTTACATACCATTCTATTCCTATCACATGATCATCTGATAGCGTGGGTTTTGTTTGTGCTAATTGTGCTCATAAGAGTGAGAGAGAGAGATGGAGGCCGGAGATTGCAGTGGATGGCATCATTTGATCTTCTGCGAGGAGCTGGAAATCAATGGTGAAGAGAATGACGTTGTTTGCTGGGTGTGCAAGGAACCACTATGGGGAGGTCCCGCCTACAAATGTTTGGAATGCAACTTTCGCCAACATAAATCATGCATGGAAGATATTCAAATCGAACATGAATATTTGGGGGAGAGACATCACTTGATCTTGATAGAAGAGGTGGACAAGGACAATGGTGGCAAGAAGAAAGTTGTTTGTTGGGGATGCGAGGAAGCAATATTATTTGGTCCCGCTTACAAATGCTCTGTACCTGAATGCACATTCCTTCTTCACAAATCGTGCATTGACATATCCCACATCATACAACAACACATCATGCACCCGGAGCACCCCCTTTTTCTCCAATTGCCATCATGGGAAAATATTTGGTGTATCAAACTTTTGTTTCATTTCAAATATCCTCTACCATTAAATATTGCAGTTAAATTAAATATAAAAATAAGAAAAATAACTAAGGGTATTTTAGTAATTTCATACCCATCTGTTAGGATTTAACAGAAAATCCTAATGGAATAGGGTATTTGAAACGAAATAAAAGTTTGATACACTAAAGCGAGAGACTTTGAACTTTGGAAGGCTGTTTGCAAAAGGCGCGGAATTTAGGGGGGTTAAGTGAAATTACCTCATTTTATATTTATGGGGGAAAAAAAAGTAGGAAAATTATATCAAAACACCTTGGGTCGGTGTACGGATTTTTTAAAATCTCTAAGTTTTTTTTTTTTCCCGACAATTTACTCCCTGAGTAATTCGAATTTACACAAAAATCCAATCCGTCAAATTTGAGTTAACTACCATTAGCCTAGGTTAAAACGGTGCGTTTTGACCCATTAAAATATTAATTTTTTAAAATTTTAATTTTTAAAATTAAATCTAAAAATTAAAAAGAAAAAGCCAGGCCTAAGGGGTGGTTCTTATGGCCAAGGGGGTGGCTCGGCCACCCCAAAAAGGCCACCAAAAAAAAAAAGGTTTTGGCTTATGGGGGTGGCCGGACCACCCCCTTAGGCCATGGGGGTGGCCGAGCCACCCCCAAACCGGCCGAGCCACCCCCATGGCCAAGGGGGTGGTCTGGCCACCCCCATAAGCCCACCAAAAAAAAAAAGGGTTTCTGGCCAAGCCACCCCTATGGCTTAAGGATGAGGTCCGGCCACCCCCATAAGCCCACAAAAAAAAAAAGAACAAGAAAAAAAAGAACAGGTTTCCTACCATAAAGATGCAGAAGAAAGATCCAATGCCACCTAACAGTAACTCCAATCTGATGAATTTCTTTCATTTCTCGCGACCTGCTGCTCTTGTGAAAGCTAATCTTGAGAACATTGGCCTAATGGCTGCTTTAGGTTTATCAAGCATGGAAAGGATGGCAAGTAAGGAGAAAGGTTGATTTAAAAATGATGGGGGAGAAGCCTGTTGAGGAACCAATTGCCACTAAACTGATGGGGGAAAAGCCTAATGGGGTGGCCGAACCACCCCATGGCCAAGGGGGTGATCTGGCCACCCCTAAAAGGAGTGTGCAACAAGGAAGAGTGTGTAGCAAGGAAGAACCTTGCAGATCAACTTGGTGCAGCAGGTAACCCTATTCCTGAGGAAGAGATCATATCCTCAATCCTCAACGGCTTGAATTCCTCATTCACCCACTTTATCACCTCATACTCCTTTCACACCCGTGCAAACGAAATCAGTTTTGAAGATTTTCAAGATGAACTCCTCAACCATGAGATGCTATTTCAATAGCACCATACACCTGTTCCAGACTAATCCACCTTTGCTCTCACAGCAAATAATCCCATACCATCACAGTTTTCCAAGGGTAGACTCTATATGCCTTCAAGATTTTCTCCCAGAAATTTCTCCCCAAGACAAGGTAATAACTTCACATCACCTAGACCTTTTGGCCATTGCCCTCCACAATACAGCAAAAGCTTGACCTAATACTTGAACAACAAAGAAAATCTAGTTTACAACTCAACAAGGAAAATCATGCACAAGATCTTGTTCTTCCTTGCTGCACACTCTTCCTTGCTGCACACTTCCTTGCTGCACACTTAAATGAATATTAATTTCCTTCTTGGATACCCTAAAGCATGAGTTGTAGTCTCCTCAAGAAACTTTTCATATTGGTTTTCCTTTAACACCAATTTGGTCCTTTATCAAAACCATAGGACCTCATGTGATTAAAATCAAACCCTAAAGAGGAAAAAAATAAAGTTATGAAACACCATGAGGTATTAGGTATTTAACCTTTTATTATATTTTTTTGAGGCTCTCTTAATTTTGAAAAAAAAAAAAAACAATGTTGTGATGAACTTTTTAGAAGTTATTTTTACATTTAAAAAGAGAAATGAGAGTGAGTTAGTTAGTTTGATATTAGTGCTATAAGGGATGTAAGGCAAGATATCGACAATTATTTCAAAGGAATTGAAATTGGGTTGAAAATAAATTTCATGGATATTTACAAAGGAAAAATAAAATAATGAAATTTTCTAAGTAGCCTGGATTCATGTAATGAAAATAGATGAAAAATTGACCATTTCTCCATTAGATAATATGAAATGTTAATTATTTAGTTTTTTAATTTGTTTCATTTTATTCTCAATTTTTTTTTTTTTTTTGAAAAATCACTCATTAAACATAATGATCGAACTATAAGGATTTTATGGAATTTTTTTTTTTTTTGACATGTCCACACAAGAGGGGATAGGAGGGATTCGAACTAGTGACCCTCACTTCATTAGGCGTAGTCCCAACCAATTTAGCTACTTCTTGAGGACAGGATTTTACAGATTTAATAACTAATAATGAATACTTTTTTGAAAAGTAAAATGAAAGAATATTAAATAATAATTAAATAGCATTTCCTTTGATCTTAAATAATCTGAGCCACTTGGCGTCCCTAGCACGTACACCTATTGCTATAGATCAATTTGATTCCATGTGACAGAATATGAGACCGCAAGTCAGATATCAAAGATAAATGGGGGATAATGTTTACATACCATTCTATTCCTATCACATGATCATCTGATAGCGTGGGTTTTGTTTGTGCTAATTGTGCTCATAAGAGTGAGAGAGAGAGATGGAGGTCGGAGACGGGAGTTTATGGCATCACTTGATCTTTTGCGAGGAGCTGGAAATCAATGGTGAAGAGAATGACGTTGTTTGCCGGGTGTGCAAGGAACCACTATGGGGAGGTCCCGCCTACAAATGTTTGGAATGCAACTTTCGCCAACATAAATCATGCATGGAAGATATTCAAATCGAACATGAATATTTGAGGGAGAGACATCACTTGATCTCGATAGAAGAGGTGGACAAGGACAATGGTGGCAAGAAGAAAGTTGTTTGTTCGGGATGCGAGGAAGCAATATTATTTGGTCCCGCTTACAAATGCTCTGTACCTGAATGCACATTCCTTCTTCACAAATCGTGCATTGATGTATCCCACATCATACAACAACACATCATGCACCCGGAGCACCCCCTTTTTCTCCAATTGCCATCATGGGAAAATATTTGCCATGTTTGCGATAAAAGCTGCCCTGACTCCTGCTTCTACCGTTGTTTCACCTGCGATTTTGACATCCACATAAAATGTGCTCCCCGCTTAAGAATTAGTGCTGAGGACTGCCACCAACACGAACTTTTGCCCACGCGGAAGCAAATCCAATTCACTTGCGATGCCTGTGCCGAGGAAAGCAAAGGTATCGCCTACCTATGTAGCCTATGTGGTGTCTTTACTCATCCTAAGTGTGCTCAATTTTCACGCACCATCAAAATTACGACACATAACCACTCACTCACTCGCACTTATTCTTTTCATCAAGTCGAGCAACATGACAACTTGCTCTGTCAACTATGTCGTAAGAAGGTGAATACCGAATATGCATCTTATGATTGTTGCGAATGTGATTACATTGCTCACATGAATTGTGCAAACAATTTTAAAGATGTAGACGATGACCAGAGTGCAACCCCTGAGGTGGATGCAACTCAGTTGGTTTATTTGGTTGAAGGAATTAATCTAGCAGAGGATGAAGGAGTTGGCCCTCAAGAGTTTAAACATTTCAGTCATCCACAACATAATTTAATCATGAGCAATGAAAAACTCATGGATGACATGCGTTGTGAGGCGTGTATGCAATTTATAATCTTTACCCCGTTTTATGGTTGCGCACAATGCAATTTTTTCCTCCACATCAGATGTACTAAACTACCTGCAACCATTAAGCGAGGGATATTTCACAAACATCCGCTCACCCTCCGCTCATCGGATCTAAACACGGATGCAACTAGATTGTTCGAGTGTATAGTTTGTGGCCGTCATCACCAAGGCTTTCTCTATACATGCGACAAGTGTATATATTGTAACTATGACGTTCAATGTTGTTTAATCCCGAACTCCCTTAAACATAAAGGTCATCAACACTCCCTCTACCTTGCTATGAGGCCCTCTTTGGAAACTTGCAATGCTTGTGGCAAAACTAATGATCTAAACTTTGTTTGCACTATATGCAACAAGTTCACCTTATGTTTCAGATGTGCAACTCTTCCCCTCGTAGCTAGATATAAATATGATACACATCTCCTTCAACTCTCCTATACACGTGAAGATGATTTTGGAGAATATTATTGTCTAATTTGTGAAGAAGAAAGAGATAATCCAGATCATTGGTTCTATTACTGTGAAAAATGTAAGTTCACTGCTCATACTCGGTGCCTTATTGGAGAGAGCATTAATTATGGAAGAACTTTCACACATAAAGATCACGAGCATCTTCTCACCATTGTCCAAAAGACTATTCTCTCTCCTCCATGTGATGAATGTGGTGAGTCTTTTGTTGACATGGCCATAGAATGTACTCAATGTAAATTTAATGTCCATGATAAGTTTTGTCTGAGATATTATTTGAAAAACCTAAGAAAGAGAGGGAAGTAACTTTTTGATGATAGTTACTAGTTAGATTAGCTTAATTAGTTGGCACATTTATGTGTCTGAAAGAGAGAGGAAATCTGATTGTATTAATTTTTTATTTGATTATGTTTCGATGTCTACTTGTAAGTGTTACAGAAAAATATTATTTTACCATGCGCATTGATGAAATACCCAATGAGATAACATCTTTCGCAGCTAGTTGGAGATTCAAAACACCACATTTCCGCATGACAGAAACCCAGATTCTCTTGCTAACACCACATTGGCATTGATGAAAATTTTAATTAGCTTGGTGAGCGTGAATCATAGATAAAGACCATGGGCTGATTAATTGCTTAAATAAACAAATATATATATATATATATATATAAAATTGTAATGGTAGTTACAATATAACAAAATTTTGTTAATTTTTATATGCCTTTCAATAATATACTTTCTTTTTTTTTTTCTTTTTCTTTTGGTATTGTGAACATTTTTGACTGCTTTTAATTAACATAATTTAAGGCCTTTTAATCTTTTTCATTTTTATTTGTCGTGAAAGAAGAGGAGCACTCCTAGTCCTAGCCTCCACCTAATAATTGTAAGAGTCGTAAAAAATATCAAAAAAGTTTCCAACCTATTCTATTTTCATTTTTTGTATATCAAATGAAATCACAACACAAAGAAACATGCATATCGATCTTTTTTTATAAGTAAACAAAAATGGAACCAAAAATATCCGACATGCATTCAATTTGATGGTTTAATTTTTTATTTTTTATTTTTGACATGTCCGCACAAGAGGGGGGAGAGGGATTTGAATTAGTGACCACCACTTCATTAAGTGTCGTCCCAGCTGATTGAACTACCTCTTGGGGACAATTTGATGGTTTAATTAATACAAAGTTATTATCAAAGATTCAAAATAACTTCCAAGAAGACCCCTTTAGATGTTCTACATACGGGGCTCGCGTACTAGATCTCTCTTAGGGCCCATCCGCCTTAGACCTTGTTCCTTAGTCCGGCCAATGAGCCTATATTCCGATGATATGTACGTATTCTTTCTTTTCTTTTCTTTTCTTTTTTCTTCTTTTTTTATTTCTTGGTATTATTAACTTTTGTGATTGCTTTTAATCTTTTTCTTTTCTTTTTCTTTTTCTTTTTTTTGAAATTTTACTAACCCCTAAACGTTCATCATTTTTGCAACTATCCCATAAAGTTCAAAAACTCTCAATTTTTTGCAATGTAACCCGTCCGTTAAATTTTTAAGTTAAATCCTAATGGAGGAGTGCCAAAATTACCAAAATAATCATATTTTTAGAAAATTAAAAAAAAAAAAGGATTCAGGCATTGGTCAGGATTTAACATAATTTACAAAAATACACGTCTAAATCTTTGTAATTTTTTTTTTTAATTTTTTATTATAAAAAAATATGAGAATTTTGATAATATATAACTAAAAAACCTAGTGGATACGTGATATTGTAAAAAATTAGAAGTTTGATATACTAAATTGAGAGTTTTTAAACTTTAAAAAAAAATTACAAAAGTGATAAAAGTTCGTAAGTATCAAGTGAAGTTTCCTCTTCCTCTTCCTTTTTATTTTTATTTTTTATTATTATTTTTCCCTTAAAAAACTCACTGAGTAGGCTTAAAACATGTTGAAAGAGGCCAATTAATTTGCAGCCTTAGGAAGGGCCCTGATTTAGTGTTGGCCTTTAGGCCCTTTACCAAGTCAGAACTTCTAAAAAGAATCCCAAAGTCTTAATAAACACCAAACAGATTAAACTGATCATAGAAATTGACTAACCAAGGCGAGAGAGAGAGAGAGAGAGAGAGTTAACACCTCATTTTCATTTCCATATTTATTAGAATTATAAAAATTAAAAATTAAAAATTAAAAAAAGAAAAAAAAAAAAAAAAAAAAGAAGAAGCTCAACTCTGACTTAGAAATTGACGCTGCCTTGACAAAAGTAGGATTTGAATACTCCTTAAATTTCCTTGCAAAAGAGTGAACTCAACAAATTCAGATTACCCCATGTCAAGAGGGGGTAAAGCTAGGGCTCATATATATTAACACAAAGAAGCATCATGTTTTCTTTGTCATAACAATTGTTCCATTGCCAATAATCTAGAAATTAATGAAAATAACAATAATACAAAATTAATCAAAATCAGAAAATACTTGAGTTGAGTACGTAGAATGGTTGCTTTTCTACTTGTGAGGGTGAAAGTGTGGGTAAAGTCCCAATATATATATGTTCGATCTGGCATGAAATCATGTCGTGTCAGGATTCCAACAATTGGAGGCCTCTGCAATCAAAGTGTAAAAATTTCAACACTAGTTATAGCATTTGTGAGTTTCAAATATATTCTATGGCGGAGAGAGAGAGCGAGAGAGAGATGTTTACCCCTGGTGTCTTTGGCACAACCAACAAGTGCGTAAAGCCAACCTCTCGAAAGAGTTTACATTGCCTCCACAACTGTGTATGGGGAGGAATTAGTTATGGGATGGAGATCAACATACTAGTGGAGTTGAGAAGTGGGGGAGAGAGAAAAGTGTGATGTGGGAGAGAAGGAGGAGAACAAGGTGAAGGAGATAGCGGGATAGGAAAGTATGCGTGGGTGGGTGGGTCAGTGAAAAAAATAAAAAAACTAAACTGTAGTTTACTTAACTACAGCCACGTCAGTCGGGAACCAAATTTCGGGAAAAATCTCAGGATGTCAAGCATTTCTCGAAATTTCCCGAAAATCTCGGGCCCATCTTTGATGTCTGAATTGCGGTCTCACAAATTTTGCCACGTACGTGGAATCAAATTGAGCAGTAGCAAAAAGCAATGCCGACCGAAAAAAATGGGCCCCCCTCCTCAAGCTCGGTCCCCTTGAATAGGATTTGTGAGACCGCAATTCATAAGTTAAGATAGAAAGAGATGCTATTTATTATTTAGTATTCTTTCACTTTACTTTTTTTAAAAAAAAAAAATTATTTATTATTACATCTCTACACTTAATGACTAATTTTTTTGAAAAAATAAATAAAATAAAATTTGAATGAAATGAAGAAAAAAAATACTAAATAACATTTCTCCTTTAAAGTTGTTTCTTTCTTTAATTTGTAAATTGTAAATATCCATGCAATTTTTTTCCACCCAAATTGCCACCTGGTTGAAATTGTCGATATCTAGATCTTGCCACCCATCCATCTTCCTACTCTTGTCGGTAACTGAGCAAATCAATAGTAATTTTTTTTTTCCACCAACTTGCCCAAATAAATTTTAAGTTATCCAACTATTTACTCCAGGCCGGCTCAATAGTATAGGCAACTGAGGCAGTTGCCTAGAGCCCCCAAATAATAAGGCCTAATTTTTTTTTAATAAGGCCCCAAAATTTTTTAAATAAGGCCCCTAAATTTTTTTGATAAGGTCCAAAATAATTTTTAATTTTATTTTAACTTAAGGCCTAATTTTTTTAAATAAGGCCCAAATTTTTTTTTCATAAAAACTTATGGCCTCTAAAATAAGGCCCCAATATAACAAGCTCATAGTAAAATAAGACCAATTTATCCAAAAATAATAATAATAATAATATGCCCTTTTTTTTTTGACTTTTTCCTTCACACAAATCTAAAAAAGTAAAAAGAGTCATTCTCTCTCTCTCCACTGTCTGAGTGTCGACAAAGTCTATTTCTCCCATTTGAGCTCTCTCTCTCTCTCTCTCGTTTCTCTCCTTCCTATTCTTCCTTTTTTTCTCTTCTTTTTTCCTCTTTGATATAGAATGCTTTGAAGTCAGAATCAAACTCCACCGTTGACAATGAAGATTCATTTATCATTAGCATCCATGTCAATTTTTTGCTCAATCAGACCACAAACGCTCATCGATCGAATATGTTTTGTTTGGTGAGTTTTGATAATTTTCAGCTTAATCCCTGCCGATTTCCGACAATTTTTTTGGTAAGTTTGTTTGAAACCAAGAACCCTAAACATACACCCACAAGATACATTAATATAGATTTGTTGCTATAAGAATTAGAAATTACAATAAGATACATTGAAAACTTTAAATATAATAATATTAAAAAATATATTATTTAATTAATATTTAAATATTAAAAAAATAAGATCTCGCTTAGAAGTTTCGCCAAAGGTCCCAAAAGCATTGAGCTGCCCTGATTTACTCTACCAAACGAATTTCATACGAACTCACTCACATGTGCAACACAAATTACTGCAGCATTTGTTAAATAATTGCTGGTAACTCTTATCCCTAGTTCGAAAAAAGGTGACTGCTAGTCTGCTGCACCTGCACCCATGGCCCTTGACCATGAAAATCCAATTAAAAAGCACGTGCTCTTTAATTGTGGCTGTTCTCATTATGACAAGGGAGAAAGAAATCATGTGAAGTAGTCAGGTCGATTTATCCAACTTAGTTCAATATTGGGCAGCAACATTAATTATATAGATAATTACAGGATGAATTATTTGTACATATATACATGCATAAATACATATTTTAAAACCACTTCAATATATATCATATAGACTCATTATTTTCCTACACTTTTTTAAATAGAATATAAATTAAATAGTTAATTTCATCTCGATCTTTTTTTCAGCTTAAATTTTTAGAATAAGTAATGATTTAATATGGTATGAGAATCAAAAGTCGTGAGTTCACATATTACGAGAAAATTTAAACTTCTACGTCGGGGCAAGTGATATAATATAAATTAAATAATTAAAATTTTCTCTTTTTATTAACTTAAACTTTTAGGACAAGTATTAGTGATTTAGCATTTCCATCGTAATTATATTTTAATTTTTATTTATTTCCCTCATTTATTGATGTCATAAAAATGAGATTATATGTGTCCAAATTATCAAGTCAAACAGTGCAGACAAAGTAAATCAAAAGGCTTGTTTGGGATTGCATTTGAGGGATTTAAAATTGCTTTTAACACTCAAAAAGTATGTTTGAAGAAAAAAAAAATATATGTTTGGTAAACAAAAAATAAAAAATAAAAAGTGTTTTTAAGAGTCAAAACTCCCAAAAAACCTAAAAATTCCTAAAAAAAAAAAACACTTTTGACAAAAGCTTAAAAATAAAGCTTTTGTCCAAAAATTCTTTTTGATTTAAAAGCTCTATTTCTCAAACATAATTCTAAACAGGCTCCAAAAAATACATATCACTTTTAGTCTTGGATGAATCCAGATTGTAAGAAATTTAGGTCACAATCTAGTGATACGAGTTCTTCAAAGAGCCGAAAAAGAATGCGCTTTTTGCGTGGGGTTGATGTGTGTTAATACGAGCCTTTATCATTATATTTGTGATGAATATTGTTGATTATTTTCCAAGTAAATTAAAGTTAAATACACGTACAGATGGTTGCCTTTCCCGTACCATTTTCCACATAAGTTGGCTTTTGATTGATTCAATTCCCTTCTTAAGTCTTAATTATAATGCTGACTTTGGGAATAATTTTAATGGAAAATATTGATTAATTAAGGTGCAGTTGGACCAAAATCATGAAGGTGGTTGGAATTATGTTTGACAAATATAGTTTTTAAGTTAAAAATTTTTTAAAATTAAGGTGATATGACTTTTAAAATTACTCTTAAATTAAATAGTAAATTTAAAAGTCATGTCACTTTTAGATGATAAAAGAACAGCAAAATTAGTCTCACTTTTAGCATTACTCGATTTGACATGGTATTATAGTAAAGGTTCTATATCCGAACATTGTCTCCATCATTCGTCTTTCGTTTCAATTAAATATTGCATTTGTTATGACTCACCTATTAACATGAAATTTGAATATTGATTAAATAATTAAATTTTCATTTCATATTACCTAAGTTTTTAATAAGATACGAAGTAATTTTGACACAATGGTTTCTGGCCTGCCCTGTTTTTTAAATGTGCCCAACAATCGTCTATAAAATACCGTGTCACTTAGGCTCTGTTTGTGAATGGAATGGAATGGAGTGAAACGGCACTGTTCATGGGACTCATCTCATTCTTAAAAAATTCTTTTTAAAATTAATCCTAATTGCTGTGTTTGGCAATGGACTGGACTTGAGGAAGTGAATTGGTACTATAGCAGATTTGATTGATGTGAGGAAAAAAGTAAGAATGTTTAATAGTGATTTTTTTATTTAAATAGTAATAAAAAGTGATTGATGTGATATAAAAAGTATGAATATTGGAGTTGATTTTGAGGAGTTTTTTTTGAAATTTTGGGTTGGTCCAGTTCGGTCCGTCCCCAAACAAAGCCAATATTCTTACTTTTTACATCAAATTAATAACTTTTTATCATTTTTCAAATAAAAAAAATCGCTACAAAATAAAAATTTTCATTTCTTTTATATAAAACATTATTATTTTTTTTTCTCATATCAATTACATCTCCTACGTTACCATTTTACTTCTTACCCTATTTTATTCACAAACAGAGCCTTCGAAAGCATAAATAGAACGTTTTTATTGCACTGTAAGCCCCATCATTGTGGTAGGCCCTGAAATGTATAATTCTTACCTCCTTTTTTCGGAAAGTAGTCGGTGCATGATTTATAAAATATATGTTTCTTTACCCATCTCGATGCAAAAAAATAATTGAGCTCCCTCTCTTCTCTCTCTCAAATAATGCTCTGCCAACCTTAATAGTAGTGTGTTTGGTAAATGGTTTCGAGACAAAAAAAAAAATAATAATAATAAAAAACTGTTTGGTAATGTGATTGGAAAGGCGTCTTTTCTGTTGGACATCTTTTCATAAAATGAGTTGATAGAGATAAGATTAGGTTAGATATGTTTAATAGTGGAGTCACTAACATCATATTATTTAATAATAAGATGACACCTAATGTAATAGATATAATTTGAATTATTGTTATTGTGAATTTAATTTTAAAGATTTGTATTTGCATGAGTGTGGTTGTGACTTTCTTTATCTGGGAGATGCTCCCCAATGAGCAGGTGTGGAAGCTGTGAAATTAGATCCACCGTAATGGAAGCGGCCAATTCGCGATAGACTGAGTGGGTGAGTGTCACGGGGAGTAGAGGGGGCCATCTGTTTCAGAAGGTCCGAAGATTCTTTTCAAAAAACAGGAATGTCAGAGCAGTTAGTCCGCATGTCCCTAACTACCTTGTTCCTGATTGGATTGCTTTCTTAGCGTGGCATCTTATCTTTTTGTTCGCTGTCCACTGGATTTGATATTAGATTATTTTTAGTAGGTACGCAGGGATAGGCATACCATTGATTTTGGCTAGAAGGATCTTCCATTATCTTTTTGTATCATTAGCCGAAGAAGACCCTGGCCAATCCACGTGGCTTTATGTATGTATATATGTGTATGTGCACAATAAATTTTATTTAATATTCAAGTTAATTTATTTAATTAACTTAATTGATAAAATTTTAACAATACTTAATTAACTACTGAGTAGAATGGATTTATGAAAATATAAACAATCATGATATATACTTTATATAAGAAGTTAATAAGTTAATTGAACGGCTTGTAATAAGCTCGAGTTTCCCATACTGGTTCCCTGCACACCCAGCAAACAGCATAATTCTCTTCACCATTGATTTCCAGCTCCTCGCAAAAGATCAAGTGATGCCAAAGACTGCAATCTCCGGCCTCCATCTCTCTCAATTTGTGAGATGATCATATATATTCACAGCATGAATTATATACACTAAGAAGTGGTGCGGGCAAGTTGTTTGGTCTTCACCAGAAAGTCAAACGAGGTGGGCTTTGCGCCAACTGTATAATATTGTCTGGTGGCAGGTCAAATCAGTTAATAAACATTAGTAAGACCAATAAATTTAAAAATTAAAATGACAGAATACGTAACAAGCTAGCGAGGCCCACAAATATACGATGCCGGAGTTTCCTAGTCTTTCTTTCTTTATTTATTTTTTTCTAATTTTATTTTGTTTATTTATTCATTTTTCACATCCAAGTAGTCACACTACAAAAAACCATTTTTTTTCTAACTGTAATTTTCTAACGTGTTAGGGGCATTAACACGTTAGAAAATATTTCTAACGTGCCATTTCTAACGTTTTTCACACGTTACTAAACCGCCCGATAGAAATTGCCATTTTCTAACGTGTTAACATTTGACACGTTAGAAAATTACTAACGTGTTACTATTCACACGTTAGAAAATTAATTTTTATTTTTTTTTAATTTTTTTGTCATTTTCTAACGTGTCAATTTTAACACGTTAGAAAATTTCTAACGTGTCAAAAATTGACACGTTAAAAATTTTCAATTAATTTTTTTTTTTATTTTGTCATTTTCTAACGTGTCAATTTTGACACGCTAGAAATTACGTTAGAAAATTTCTAACGTGTCAAAATTGACATGTTAGAAAATGACAAAAATAAAAAAAATTAATTGTCATTTTCTAACGTGTCAATTTTTGACACGTTAGAAAATGACTAAAATAATAAAAAAAATTAATTGTCATTTTCTAACGTGTTAATTTTTGGCACGTTAGAAAATGACAAAAATAATTTAAAAAAATTAATAATAATTAAAAAAAACTAATAAATAATAATTACAAAAAACTAATAAAAATAATTATAAAAAACTAATAAATAATAATAAATAAAAAAACTAATAAATAAATAAACAAATAAATAAGAAAACAAATAAATAATAATAAATAAATAAACAAATAAATTCCACTTTTCATATACAAAACAACTTTTCATATATAAATTCTTTGCTGCTTCATTGTCAACAACTACATGGACATACAAATCAATTATGCCTGGATAAATTCAGGACTTTCACGCTTAACAATTTTTTAAAAAAAAAAATCAACAAAAAGAGAACTAATTCAATATACCATGTTGAGAGCCAGAAAAGCAAAAATAAAAAGGAAAGAAAAACATAATCAATGAGTATGGTTACCAGGGCACAAAGAGGATACATGTATAGTGCTATACTAATGCAGTGACCATAATGACAGTTATAGTAACTATAAGAGGTAGGTTCGTACCCCAATCTTGAGCATTTAAATGCACGGTGCGTGCTGTTATTATATCTCTTCTTTCAATATACCAAAGTCCCACTGCAAGGTGTAAAATCTCCAATTGCTCTCGTCCCATTAAACTCCACTAGGAAAAAAAAAAAAAAACATTTTTTTATAAGTAGAAGTTAGATTAATATAATAAAACAACATAAGATAAAATAAAACTGATGTGAGATCATAATACCAAAAAATGAAGAACAAAGCAATCTCTAAGAAAGCACAAAGGGTTCCTAAGATAGCAGAACCCAACCTTGGACTAATTACTATTATAGCAGCACTTTTCGAGCCATGACATCATGATTATAGCAAGTCAGATAAACAAAACCTCTCTATTATAGCAGCACTTTACCTCTAATATGCACGTCAAGTTGGACATTGACAGAACAAGTACAGCAGTAAACATATTTCAATCCTGCCCAATGAGGAAAAGATCAAACGGAGATACCAAGAAATCAAATGGGACTTAACCAACTCACACTAGCCACATAGACGTCACACCATGCAAGTGTACCGGCCGGTAATATTTGACACGATCCGCAAGCCCAACATAAATATGAACACAACATGAAATTTAAGGGTTAGGGCTTAGTGTAATAGGGTTCAAATGAAAACGGGTTGACTTGATTAGACACAATTAATAAACATGTCATATGAACTAGTTCGACCCGCGTAACCCACATTTCTTTCACCATATCTTACTTGTGCATTTCCCCATTTCATGGATAAGCGCCCTTCATGTGCATTACCATCAATCATGGCACATGCCAAGCATTAAGGTACTTCATATGCATTATCATCACAATCATGGCACATACCAAACATTAAGATACTTCATGTGCATTATAATCACAATCATGGAACATACCAAACATTAAGGTACTTCATGTGCATTATAATTATAATCATGGCATATATCAACATTTAGGTATTAAAATAAAACCTGCCTTTATGTAGAGAAGGATCGAGATCTCCCAACTGTAACAAAAGTCATTTATAAAAGCATACTTATCATTTTTATTGGGAGTTTATGATGCTTTCTTACTTGGATGCTTGCAGGCTTGGTAGTAGTCCCCTTTCCACTTTAACCCTACAATTTATCACACAAACATGTTTAGAGAAATTCGTCTCTAATTTGTCAGAAAATAAGAAAGCACTATACTGTCCAGAATTTTATTTTCTGAATAGCTCTCCTCCCCTTTCTCTCTAATTTAAAGTCCTTGAACTTTATTAAATGCTAAGTTATCCAAGGCTTAAATTCCTGGACACCCCTTGGTTTTCTCTTTATTTTAGTTGCACTTCGTATGCGGGAAATGTAATCCTCATCCAATGATGCACCAGCATCACAATGAGCGACTGGTATCCTAAAATAAGAGGGGTGTAACTACTATAAGTCAATATACATTCAAATCTTAGCTAAACATCTTTTTGAAGGTGGTCCTAAACATTCAGCAATAGAACCAAGTAGCTTGTTTCAAATGAAAGCAATAAAAGAAAGGTGTAGAATTCATGAAAGTTTAAATTGCACATCTAGGTTAGTAAATGATCAAAATCTGCAAAAGACAACAGCAGACCGCTCCCCCATTTTCTCCAACTGGTAATCATCCAAGCAGGTAATGTTTTTTACCCCTGAAAATTGAATAACTCAATTTGACCAGGCCAAAATAGTGTACCAAGCTGAGCATCCACATCAAGCTATGCAAAATTTAGTTAAATTTAACTTTTAAAGTGTACTTTTTTAGATATAGCTAGTCACTTTTAAAGACTACCAAATATCAAACTCTTTAAATATTTTGCTATTTTTGTCAAATATTATTTTTTTTATTGTGAAACTAAATTACTTTAACTACCATGAAATTTACTTTCATGCTCACATACATTGAATTATTTTTTGTGCACAATTACATCTTTAATTCAATAGATTTCATTGATGAATGCATTTAATTTTTTAGAAAAAAAAAAAAAACCAATGTACGTCTATTAATGTAGTTGTGTACTTGAGAAAAGAAGAGTGACGAAAAAAAATGGAAGGGGAAAAAAAGTAAAAAATGAGAGGATGAAACTTTAGAGGGAAAGAAATAGAAAAAGAGAGGAAGAAAACTGAAAAGTAGTGCTAGAATGCAATAAAATAATATTATAATATTTTAACATTTGCTTTTGGTCTCTTTAAATTTGAAGAGGAGGTTTGACAAATGTTATATTTAACATTTGATAAAGAGTTTGATGTGGAAGACTTTTTGTAGATTTTGTTAAAATTTTAAAGAAATGTTAGATATAAAGAACTTGATGTGGATGCTCTTAGTTCACTCAATTTGACCAGGCCAAAATAGTGACCAGTTTAACAATAAATGATAAGGCACATCCAACCCAAATCAACAGAAATCTCTACAATCTAAACGTAGATCAAGCTTATAGCCTTAATCAAATTTTACCACATAACGAAATCGGCAATAAAAAAAATAGCCTAGTGACCCATTGACTATACCCATTTCACAGAATACTCATGGTGACCTGCAAAATACATTCCATTTTAAATTAATTAACAAGGTTGAATGAATTAAGGATATGGACATTTACGAATACAAAAAAATAAAATAAAATAAAACTTAAGAAAGCAAAAAAAAAAAGAAGCAAAACATAGTAACTAATTAGGTAACTAAGTAATTAACCTACCTTCATTCACCTAAACATAGTAACTAACCTAATTAGGTAACTAACCTAAGTAAATTAGTAAATAACATAAGTAGGCTAACCAATTAAAACGTAGGAGAGGTGGTGGGTCGCCGGAGCTGCTGGATGACCGGAGGAGAGGGGGAGAAAAAAAAGGTGCAGGGGAGAGTGAGAGACTTAGCTAGCGCGGGGGAGAGGGAGAGAATGGGGGGAAGAGAAGAGAAAGAAGGAAGAAAAGGGGGGAAAGTTAGGTGGAAGTGGGGCCAGCTGGCCCCAACTTCACAATTTCTGACGTGTGGTACTGTGCCACGTCAGAAATTTAGAATTTAAAAAA
>CM017322.1:716661-797959 GCA_006937295.1 Carpinus fangiana
ATTCAAATCCTCACAACATATCCAAAAATCATAGCAATCCATGACATTTTGGTACCTCAAAAATACCTCAAAATTTAGTGCCTTTGCTTGACCAAAATTCCTGCTTTAACACTTGCAACTTCTAAAAATTATAACTCCTTCTATAAGTGTTCAAAAATCATGAAACCACTTTCAAAATCTTCATTTCTCATCATTCTACCAGCTCTTAAAACAGTTTTGCTTAAAGTCTCTCATTGAATTTTTGGCGCCCAAAACATTGTGATTTTTCTTCCAATATCCCACCAAAATTCTAAATATCAATTTCTACCATCTTTCACATAAATATATTTACCTAACTCCATATAAATCTTAATAAATTGTAAATCCTCCTTATGCTTGACATTAAGATCACCTTTATTCTAGGGTTTAAATTTCGGGATATTACAATTTCCAAGTCAACCGATGCTTGCGAGAACCACCCTGTCCAAGTAAAGAGGCTACGCAGGCACCAGTGTGTACCATAGGTGACCTCCTAATTCCTTGACCCTACCCACAACAAATCCACCAGCAACTCCAAAAATGGAACCAAAAATCTGCCACATTTTGATGGTTTAATTAATACAAATTTATTGTCAAAATAACTTCCAAGTTGGTTGATTCTGACAATCTAGCTTGGACACCTTTAGTACACGAGAACTTTATATTTAATTTGGTGCAGAAAATAGTAAAGGCTTTAAATTGACAATGGAGCTAGCGGTGTAGCACCTTCTCAATGGATGCCATAAAATAAATTTTAAACTAGGAATAGTTTCCATTAAATTTACATAAATTCTTTTTAATTTTTTGGATAGGCAACATAGATGTAGTTGTTCCCTGGGAAGTCTTGCATAAATCCTGGATGGCTATATGCACATGATGCACATCCCATAAGCAATTCAATTAAATCTAAAACCTGACTGCGTTACTGCGATCATCTTCATCATTCACCTGCTAAGACCAAGTTGTATATCTCTCAATAATATTCTCTTCTCTCTTTTTCTTTCTTGGTATTGTACACTTTTGTGACTGCTTTTAATTAACAACAATTTATGGCAATCTAATCTAACTAACCTCCCCTTTTTTCGATAAGTAAATTAGGTATTCACTAGGTGGACTCCTTCACATTTCCTTGGAATAGAATATATACGTTAACAACTTCAAATTCTTTGGATGTTTTTGTGTTTTTTATTTTTATTTTTAACCTTATCTATCTTTACCCTATAATTTTCATCATTATATATACAGTTCACGAACGATTAAGTCATATATATCATTGAGATTCCTAGTATATTAATTAGACAAAAGCAAGTAACATGGTGACATCATATTCCAACACAAATGTAATGTGGGTAGCGACGATGATGATGGTGTTGATAATATTGTCCATGTGTGGGACGTTTGATAATGCTGCAGCAACATTGACAGATTCAAGTTTATTCCAATGCAATCGAACAACGGTGACAATAAATAATGCACTAGGAGGAACCTCACTACTTCAGGTTAATTGCATGTACGTCGGGGGATGAGAATCTTGGTCAACACCTGATCATTCTAGGTGGCATCTACGGCATCTCATTTAGACCATAATTGTTTGGGAAGAGCGGAATCACATGCATGCCAATTTTTGTGGGTAATCCTAAACCTTACTCATTTGAGATCTACAACTATGATAGGGATCATAAAGTTTCCAGTGCTCGCGTTTGGCAGATTTTGACTAGTGGTCCATGTGAATATAACTATGACACCAAGAAGTATGATGTGTGCCATCCTTGGGCCGGCATGGGCGTAAATCAAACAGCAATCTATCAATATTCTAAAGGGTTAAATACCTTATATAACTAATAGATAAAGATCATGAGCTGATTAATTTATTAACTAAACTAATATATTTAGGGTCTGTTTGAATGTTAAACACCTTACATTTTATGATATTTTTTAAAAATTATATATTATTATTACAAAATCGTAATTTTAAATACACCTTTAATTACAATATAATCAATTTTGTTAATTTTTATATCTTCCAATAATATTCTTCTTTTTTCTTTTTATTTCTTGGTATTATGAACATTTGTGATTGCTTTTAATTAACAATAATTAACTTTCAAACATAAGTCAAACTCAAGCTTATTATGAGTCGTTCAATTAACTTATTTACTTAATTTATTTAAACTTAAAATTAAGATTAATTATGAATTCTTATCAATTTAACCATTTAATTAGGTGTCATCTTATTATTAAATAAATAATATGATCCTAATGACTCTACTATTAAACATATTAATAACTTCTATAAGGAGCTGGTGTAAACCAGCTCCTTTGTACCCACCAATTAGAATTAGACACCTAGGATTTTCACACCAAAAGAAATAAAGTGAAAAACACTAGATTAAACACCCACTTCCCACTAAAAACAAAACCCTACTTTTTCTCCTCTTCCCCCCCTCTCTCTCTCTCTCTCTCTCTATGTCGTGAATTGCAGCCCTGTGAATTCCAGCCAACAGCTTACCGTGGCTGTGAGAGAAAAACTACATTGTGAGAGAAAAATGGAGAAATAATTTTGGTGAGAGAGAAATTGCGTCGTGACTGTGAGTGAGAGAGGAGAAAGCATTGGGCAGCAGAGAAATTTTTTATATTTATCTGCTGCCACTGCCAGTAGGGGTGGACAAATTAACCGTTACCGATTAACCGACCGATTACCGATATTAACCGAACCGATATAACCGTTACCGTTAGTTATCGGTCGGTAATCGGTTAAAAAATTTATACCGGTATTCTTATCGGTCGGTTAAAATTTTATTATTGGTTAACCGATATGACTGATATAACCGATAAGTATTTTTTATTTTTTTTATTTTTTTATTTTATACTTTTTACTCTTTTGATTTTTATTTTATAATATAAAAAAGATGTAGTTGATCAATATAAAAAAAGATTCAATAAGCTAGTTTAGTCATATATATATTTAGGCTCCCAAAAGGGCCAAAACAACTAAGTTTTAATAAGTTATTTTAGGCTTTAACCCATCAAAAAGTATTTGAGGTCTCAAAATAACTAATTTTTTGCCTAATTAACAACTAGTAAAAAGCTCAATAAAAAGTTAACAAAAACCGGTTTAACCGATTACCGATATGACCGATTAACTGATTAACCGATAGCTTATCGGTCAGTAATCGGTCAAGAATCAGTTAACCGATAGCTTATCGGTCAATAACCGATAATCCTATTAACCGGACCGATATGACTGATACCCAGCCCTAGCTGCCAGCATGTGTCTATGAGAGTGAGAGTGAGAGAGGATAGAGAGAGGGGAGCACCAGAGAGAATAACTTTGTCCACGGTAAGCTGTTGGCTGGAATTCACGGGGCTGCAATTCACAGCGTGTGGAGAGAGAGAGAGAGGCTCTTGGCTGGCATTCACGGGGCTGCAATTCACGGCGTAGAGAGAGAGAGAGAGAGAGAGAGAGAGGGGGGGGGGGGAAGAGGAGAAAAAGTAGGGTTTTGTATTTAGTAGGAAGTGGGTGTTTAATCTAGTGTTTTTCACTTTATTTCTTTTGGTGTGAAAATCTTAGGTGTCTAATTTTAATTGGTGGGCACAAAGAAACTGATTTACACCAGTTCCTTATAGAAGTTATTCTCTTAAAGAGAGGTATCTAATTGAATCTTATTTCTATCAACTTATTAATATTTATGAAAGGTTGCGCTACAGAAAAGACGGCTTTCCAAGGAAAAAGGTGTATGAGACCCCATAGTTGTTGCCCACCAAGGTGACATAAATAATAGAGATATGCTTGAATGCATTCTCTTATCCTTCTACTCATCATCTATGTGTCTTAATTTTATTTTTTTATATTTTTTTTTTAGTATTAAAAAGTCAATACATTCACATCAGATGGTGAGTAGAATAATGAAAGAATGCATCCAAACATATCTCTAAATAATAATGGGAACCCTCCTTATTATATTATTTATATGTACGTCTTCTGAAGCTTTTTTAACGAAAAGTCACTATTAAGGTCGGCAGAGCATTATTTGAGAGAGAGAAGAGAGGGAGCTCAATTATTTTTTTGCATCGAGATGAGTAAAGAAACATATATTTTATTTTTTTTTTTGTAAACAAAACATATATTTTATAAATCATGCACCGACTACTTTACGAAAAAAAGGAGGTAAGAATTATACATTACAGGGCCTACCACAATGAATGGGGCCTACGGTGCAATAAAAAACGTTCTATGTATGCTTTCTTAGTGACATGGTTATTTTGTCAGTAGTTCAATCGGTAAAAATTATTAGTTTAAATTCTTTTTTTCTCTCTTATATGGATATGTTTAAAAAAATAATAATAATAATATGGTATTTTGCAAACGGTAATTGGGGCACATTTAAAAAACAAGGCCGGCTGGAAACCATTGTGTAAAAATTATTTCGTATCTTATTAAAAGGTTTGATGAAAATTTAGTCAAATATTCAAATTTTATGTTAATAGGTGAGCCCTAATAAATGCAATATTTAATTGAAACGGAAGATGAATGATGAAGACAATATTTGAATGCCGAACCTTTACTCTAATACTATGTCAAATTGAGTAATGCTAAAAGTGAGACTAGTTTTTTTATTTTTTGAGAAAAAATATAACTTCATTCAATTATAAATGGACTTGTTCAGCACTTACAATTTCCTGCACTGCCATAAGAAAATTATCATACCATGTGTGTTCTACCCCACTATTAAGAGCTAACTTAACTAACCTATGACCAGCCCCGTTTGCCCCTCGGAGTACATGAGAGACTTTCCAATCATTGAAGCTCTGAAGAAGCAATTTGATATCATTCAAAACTGAATCATTTCTTCCCCAACAGTGCTCCGGTAAGTAAAGACCTGCACCAAAAAGTGAGACTAGTTTTACTGTCCTTTTATCATTCAAAAGTGACATCACCTTTAATTTTATAGTAACTTTTAAATTTACTATTGAATTTGAAAATAATTTTAAAAGTCACATTACCTTAATTTTTTTTTAAAAAAATTATTTTAAAATTATATTTCTTAAACATAATTTAAAACATACTCTAAGGGTGGCTGAACCAACCTTCATGATTTTGGTCCAATTGCACATTAATTAATCGATATTTTCCATTAAAATTATTCCCAAAGTCAGCATTATAATTAAGACTTAAGAAAGGAATTGAATCAATCAAAAGCCAACTTATGTGGAAAATGGTACGGGAAAGGCAACCGTCTGTTCGTGTATTTAACTTTAATTTACTTGGAAAATAATCAACAATATTTCATCATAAATATAATGATAAAGGCTCGTATTAACACACCCAACATCAACGCCACGCAAAAAGCGCATTCTTTTTCGGCTCTTTCTTGGCCTACAAAGAACTCGTCGAGCGCCTTGACAACCTCTTTGGGTTATTTGAACTTGTTCCTCTTTATTTAAAACATTATTAGATTTTTGTGTTAAGTAAAATGTTTTGCTAAATTAATACTTCAAGTCCTTTGAAGAACTCATATCACTAAATTGTGACAGAAATTTCTTACAAATTGGGCGGGCGGACTTTCATTCAACCCAGTCTAAAAGTGATTTGCATTTTTTAGAGTCTGTTTGGAATTGCGTTTTAGAAATATAACTTTTAAGTCAAAAAGATCTTTTGAACAAAAACTTCATTCTTAAGCTTTTGTCAAAAGTGTTTTTTTGTTTTTTTTACCATTTTTAGGCTTTTTAGAGTTTGGACTTTTAAAAATGCTTTCAATTTTTTTTACGAAACAAGTTCTTTTTTTTTCTTCTTTCAAATGGACTTTTTGAGTATTAAAATTACTTTTAAGGTTATCAAACACAATTCCAAATAGACCTTTGAACATGTATAAAATCTTGATTTACTTTGTCTGCGATGTTTGACCTGATAATTTGGACACAGATAATCTCATTTTTATGAGATCAATAGCTTACATATATAGAAAATGAGGGAAATAAATAAAAATAAAAATAAAATTACGATGGAAATGTTAAATCACTAGTACTTATCTTAAAAGTTTAAGCTAATAAGAAGAGAAAAATTTAATTATTTAATTTATATTATATCACTAACCCCGGTGTATAAGTTCAAACTTCCTCATAATATGTGAACGCATGACTTTTAGTTCTCATATCATATTAAATTATTATTTGTCCTAAAAACTTAAGCTGAAAAAAAGATCGAGATGAAATTAATCATTTTATTTAAAAAAGTGTAGGAAAATAATGAGTCTATATGATAAATATTGAAGTGGTTTTAAAATATGTATTTAATATATATTTATGCATGTATATATGTATATATAATCCATCCTGTAATTATCTATATAATTAATGTTTCTGCCCAATAGTTAACTAGGTTGGACCCATCGACCTGACTACTTCACATGATTTCTTTCTCCCTTGTCATAATGAGAACAGCCACAATTAAAGAGCACGTGCTTTTTAATTGGATTTTCATGTTCAAGGGCCATGGATGCAGGTACAGCAGACAGCAGTTACCTTTTATCGTACTAGGGGTAAGAGTTACAGCAATTAGTTAACAAAATGCTGCAGTAATTTGTATAAAAAAGAATTCATATAAAATTCATTTGTCTAAGTAAGTAGTTGGTTAACTTAAAATTTATTCGGACAAGTGGGTGAAATCTCTCGCAATGTATTGCATGAAGATTTTAGTTCACATATTATACCTAGTCTTACCCTTATTTTAGTGGACTAATATGACATTGCATGTTCATCGACTTTTGAATTATTTATTTATTTATTTTAACAATGAATTAATTTTCTTTTTTAATAACTTTAAAAAAATGATAAGCTCTCAAATTATAAAATTTATGTCTTGTTTTTTTTACTATTAACTGTGGTGTGTTATCGAGGCAATTGAAAAAAAAAATCATCTACAACTAGACAAACTGATCATACAGAGGGGCCGGTCCTTCTCACCAACAATAGGAAAAGGCCAGGAGTAGGGGGAGGAGAAAAAAAAAAAGTTACCGACAAGAGTAGGAAGATGGATGGGTGGCAAGATCTAGATATCGACAATTTCAACCAGTTGGCAATTGGGTGGAAAATAAATTGCATGCATATTTACAATTTACAAACTAAAGAAAGAAACAACTTTAAAGGCTATGCAACAGAAAATCATTTATAATGAAAATTTTCAAGGAGCTTCATTAATTAGATAATGAGAAATGTTATTTAGTTTTTTTTTTTTTTTTCAAATTTTATTTTATTTTTTTTATAAAAAAAAATTAGTAATTAAGAGTAGAGATGTAATAATAAATAATTTTCCAAAAAAGCAAAGCGAAAGAATACTAAATAGTAAATACTAAATAGCATTTCTTTCTATCTTAACTAATCTGAATTGCGGTCTCACAAATCCTCCTCAAGGAGTCAAGGGGACCGAGCTTGAGGAGGGGGGCCCATTTTTTTTGGTTGGCACTTGGCATTTCTATTTGCTAGTGCTGAATTTGATTCCACGTACGTGGCAGAATTTGTGAGACTGCAATTCAGACATTAAAGATGATATTATAGATAGAGTTGGAGTCTGGCGCAATCATAACTCAAATAATTAAACAGCTGTCACGCACCAGTTATTAGCTTTATTTTTAAAAAATAATAATAATAAATGAGATGATGTACACATATGAGAGGCTATTCCTATCGCATCATATAATCTGAACGCTAAAGCGTGGGTTTTGTTTGTGCTGATTGTGTGTGAGCGATAGAGAGATGGAGGACGGAGATTGCAGTCAATGGCATCACTTGATCTTCTGTGAGGAGCTGGAAAATGATTATGAGAATTTTATTGTTTGCTGGGTGTGCGAGCAACCACTATGGGGAGGTCCTGCCTACAAATGCTTGGAATGCAACTTTCGCCAACATAAATCATGCACGGAAAATATTGAACTCGGACATGATTTGAGTGAGAGACATCACTTGCTCATGATAGAAGAGGTGGACAATGGTGGCAAGGAGGAAGTTGTTTGTTCGGGATGCCAGGAAGCAATATTATTTGGTTCCGCTTACAAATGCTCAGTACCTGAATGCACATTCCTTCTTCACAAATCGTGCATTGACATATCCCACATCATACAACAACACATAATGCACCCAGAACACCCCCTTTTTCTCCAATTGCCATCACGGGGAAATATTTGTGATGTTTGCGACGAAAATTGCCGTGAATCCTCCTTCTACCGTTGTTTCACCTGCGATTTTGACATCCACATCAAATGTGTTTCTCGCTGGCGAATTAGTGCTGAGGACTGCCACCAACACGCACTCATTCCCATGTGGAAGAAGATCCAGTTTACTTGCCATGCCTGTGCTGAGGAAAGCAAGGGTATCGCCTACCTATGCAGCAACTGCCGAGTCCTACTTGATCGTAAGTGTGCTAAATTTTCACGCACCATCAAAACTAGTACACATGATCACTTACTCACTCGTACCTATTCTCTTTGTCAAGTTGAGCAACATGAAAACATATTATGTCAAATATGTTTTATAAAGGTAGATACAGAATATGCCGCTTATGATTGTCGAGAATGTGATTACATTGCTCACATGAATTGTGCAAACGATCTTAAAGATGTAGGCAAGAGTGCAACACCTGAAGTGGATGCAACTCAATTGGTTTATTTGGTAGAAGGGGTCAATTTAGTAGAGAATGAAAGAGCTGGTCCTTGGGAGATCAAACATTTTAGTCATCCACAACATAATTTAATTATGAGCAATGAGACACTCATGAATGATATGCGTTGTGAGGCGTGTATGCAATTTATAATCTTTGCCCCGTTTTATGGTTGTGCACAATGCAATTTCTTCCTCCACATCAAATGTAGTAAACTACCCCCAACCATTAAGCGAGGGATATTTCACAAACATGAGCTCACCCTCCTCTCACCGGATCAAGACATGGATGCAATTGAATTGTTTTGGTGTGATGCTTGTAGACGTTATCGCCATGGCTTTCTCTATAAATGTGAAGGGTGTAGATATTACAAATATGACGCTCAATGTTGTTTAATCCCGAACACCCTTAAACATAAAGGTCACCAACACTTCATCAACCTTGCTAGGAGGCGTTCTTTGGAAACTTGCAATGCTTGTGGCAAAGCTAATCGTGTGAACTTCTTTGTCTGCACTAAGTGCAATGACTTCACCTTGTGTTTGAGATGTGTAACTCTTCCTCTCGTAGCTAGATATGAATATGATATGCATCTCCTTCAACTCTCCTATATACATGAAGATGATTCAGGAGAATATTATTGTCTAATTTGTGAAGAAGAAAGAGCTAATCCAGATCACTGGTTCTATTATTGTAAAAAATGTAAGTTCACTGCTCATCCTCAGTGCATTATTGGAGAGAATCCAGGCATTAATTATGGAAGAACTTTCACACATGAAGGCCACAAGCATCCTCTAACTATTGTCCAGAAGAATAAGCACTCTCCTCCATGTGATGCATGTGGTAAGTCTTTTGTTGACAATGCCATAAAATGTACTCAATGCAAATTTATCGTCCATGACTATTGTATGAATTATTATTTGATAGAACTAAGAAAGAGAGGGAATACCCACCCAAAAAAAAAGAAAAAGGGGAGGGAACTAGCTCTTTGACGATGGTAATTAGCTTAATTAATTGGCACATTTATGTATGTGAGAGAAAGAAGAAAGCTTATTGTATTTATTTTTTATTTAATTATATTTCGATGTCTACTTGCAAGTGTACGTCATGAAAAACTTATTTTTACCATGGGCACTGATGAAATACCATTGGCTCCATTCTCATTGGGCAAATCAAGCCAACTTGTGCTCCATTCTCTCTCTTTTCTTTTTTTTTTCTTTTTTTTGGGGGGGTGGGGAATCGAGTAACTTTTATAGATCACTAACAAAACACATTACAATCAACCTCTAGCCACAGCTAAAGATAAAATACCAGTCTACAAATGTTAGCCTCCAAAGTCTTCTTCCAATGTTTCAAACCCAGTGAGATAACATCTTCCCAGCTAGTAGGAAGATTAAAACACCACATTTCTGCATGACAGAAACCCAAATTCTCTTGCTAACACCACAAGCACAAAATAAATGCTCTGTCCTCAATCATACTTGTACAAAAAGACACACTTCACATCCCCTTGAAAACCCCATTGCAGCAACTTGTACCAAATCAGAGGAAACCAATCCACTGCATCACGTTTCTCCCTAACTGCCTTCCAGCCTTCCAGGTATCAGAACTTGAATAAATCCTAGATCTAGAAGCCACCCAGATTGGCTTATCTTTCTCCCCAATTCTGAGCAGAGAAAGACTAGTTTGAATATCCTTGTGGGCACTAAAACTCTTTCTTTCTTCGGTTGACACAGCAACTTTGTGCTCCATTCTCATTTTCTCAAACTCATTTTACAGCTCTCATCATCACTGATATCATTGGCATTGACGAAAATTCTTAGCTTGGTGAGCGTGAAAATCATGTTTTCTTAAGTTTCTGAGCCGGTCAAATACTTTACAAAATTGTGAAAAATGTATGAGCAAAACTAACATATATTTAATTGAGATTAATATTATATTAGTTAAAACCCTTTGCAACTAATTTTCTCACACAAAGTAAACATATATATACTCAGGTGATCAACTTTTTAGGTTCATAAATCATAGATAAAGACCATGGGATGATTAATTGCTTAAATAAACAAATATATATATAATTGTAATGGTAGTTACAATATAATAAAATTTTTGTTAATTTTTATATGCCTTTCAATAATATTCTTCTGTTTTTTCTTTTTTCTTTTGGTATTGTGAACTTTTTTGACTGCTTTTAATTAACGTAATTTATGGCCTAGTAATTTTTTTTTGTTTTTGTTTTTATTTTTCGTGAAAGAGAGGCCAATAATTTTTGTAGCCTTAGAAAGCCCTGATAGAGAGATGTTAATACAGAGAAAAACAGAGATTCTCATGATGCCTCTTTCCCCAATTAGTCCACATTTTCTATTACTGCGGCAAAATGCGATGAAACCCCTCAGAATTAAGTAGCCTGTCGTAAAAAAAATGTCATCCAAAGAAGAAGAGCGGCACTCCTCCACCTGATAATTGTAAGAGTCGTAAAAAACATCAGAAAAGCTTCCAACCTATTCTATTTTTCATTTTTTGCTCTAACAATTCTCTGTTTATTTTGTACATCGCATTTTGTCACAGAACTGGAATGCGATGTACAAAAGAATGCGACTTTCTTCTCATACCCAATGCCTTCTCTTGGGGAGAGAATCCATACATTATCTATGGAAGAACTTTCACAGATGAAAATCACAAGCATCCTCTCATGTTGTCCAAAAGACTATGTATTCTCCTCCATGTGATGCATGTGGTGAGTCTTTCAATGATAACGTAGCCTTAGAATGTACTCAATGCAAATGTAACATCCATCCTTGCCATCATTTGAGTCGTATGAGTAAAAAAGAGTGAAGTAACTTTTTTTTTTAACTATTGCTTGCTTAATTAGTTGGCATATGTATGTGTGGGAAAGAGAGGAAGAAGCTTATTGACAGTTATTGTATATAATTTATTTTGACATGTATTGCTTACGACTAAAACTCTTTGCTCATATATTAATATATATTTATTATTATTATTATTATTATTTGATTTTGTTTCGATGTCAAGCTGTAAGTGTTTTAGAGAAATCTTAATTACTTTACGTCTCTCCAAAATTGCTGAACCGGTCACGTGGACTCTGTAGTTAAAAATCTTTGCAACAGCTTTTCTCATACAAAGTAATTAAACATATACTCGGGTTGTCAACCTTTTTAGGTTCATAGATAACTATAATTAAGACCATGAGATGATTAGTTGCACAAATAAACTAAAATTTATATAATGGTAATGATAGTTAAAATATAGGAAATTTTGTTAGTTTTTATATCTTTCAATAATTTCTTTTTTCTTTTTCTTTCTTGATATTATGAACCTTTGTGATTGCTTTTAATTAAAAATAATTTATGGCCTACCTATTAATCTTGTTTATTTTTATTTTTTATTTTTTGAAAAGTTCATTCAACTCTCTTGAAATTTTATCACTTTTGCAATTACCTCATGGAGTTCAAAAACTCTCAATTTAGTATATCAAACTTCTAAAGTTTCAATTTTTTGCATTGTCATTCCCCCGTTAAATTTTTCGGTTAAATCATAGGGGAGGAGTGTCAAAATTACCAAAATACCCCAATTTATTTTTGAAAAAAAAAATGAAATAATTCCAAACATTCAAATTTGCACCCTTAGGAAGGACCTAATTTAGTATTGGCCTTTACCTGTACTTATCCTAATTAAGACAATATACCATATGAGGGAAGGGTTTCTTCAAGTCAGAACTTCTCATAACTTCATGATTTTGGTCCAATTGCACGTTCAAAAATATTTTGCCATTAAAAAGAATCCCAAAGTCTTAATAAACACCAAACAGATTAAACTGATCATTGAAATTGTCTAGCCAAAAAGCATTGTCCAAACTATGAATAACAACACTTTTAATTGGGTCATCTTAACTTAGGAGGACCTTCAATAGGATATGAATATTCCTCCTGAAATTTCCTTGCAAAAGAGTGAACTCAACAAAGTCAAAGTCAGATTACTCCATGTCAAGAGGGGGTAAAGCTAGGGCTCATATATATTAACACAAAGAATCATCTTGTTTTCTTTGTCATAACAAGTTCCATTGCCAAGAATCTAGAAATGAAAATAACAATAATACAAAAAATCAATCAAAATCACAGAATACTTGAGTTGAGTAGACTGGTTGCTCTTCTACTTGTGAGGGTGAAAGTGTGGGTAAAGTCCCAATATATGTTCTGGCATGAAATCATGTCGTGTCAGGACGTTTACCCCCGGTGTCTTTGGCACAACAACAAATGCCTAAGGCCAACCTCTCGAAAGAGAAGTGCAGCTTTAGCTAGAGACATTGTCTCCACTGCTGTGTATGGGGCGGAATATTAGTTATGGTATGGAGATCAACATACATCTCCATCTCCTCTTCCCTTATGTCTAAATCCTCCAGCTTCACCCCTTTGTGCCAGATCCTGCCTTGGCAAAATCATGGGCATTGAACCTCTTCATCATCTCACAGGAAACCCGTTATGCCTCGTTATTTTTAGAGCATGTAATATAGTCCCCACTTTTTCAACACCAGAAACAACATCACTGGCAACTAAGTGCCTCATGTATGGTTCTGCATGGGCTTCCATGAATGGTTACCCCTTCATTTTCACAATTTGGTCATACACACCCTAGTTGAAACTATCAGCCACAGTTTTCGAAATAAGAAGAACTAGCATCACCAATGGGAGCATTAATAGATCATTAGTAAGTTCAAGAAGTATCACAAACAGAGAAACAGTCATTCTCATGGTGCCCCCCAGAAAGGAGGCAGCTTCAAGTAGGGCAAAGAGGCCAGCATCTAGATCAGAGAGGTGAAATTCCTTGTCAGAACCCGAGCTAACAAATTAAACTCTGTTTATTTTTGTACATCAAATGAAATCACAAGACAAAGAAACATGCATATCTTTTTTGATAAGTAAAAAAAAAAAAAAAAATTGCATGTCAAATTATGCTGCATGACTCTCAATGGAACTTGATTATAGTCTGAGGTGGCTATCGCACATGGTTTTCTTTCCTCAGAATTTTTTTTTTTTTTTTTTCTTCCAAAGCTTTCAGCTGGCAGCTTTTCAATTTATATATGTATGTATTCTTCCACCAAGAAAACTTGTTTAAAGTAATCTAATAATTTTGTATGTCTAAAACAGCTTATTGTGAAAATCTAGCAGCTGCTAATATAACGCCAAACAGAGAGAGAGAGAAAGAGAGACCATGAAGCTGCTTCTTCCAGTGCAACTCCAAAAATGGAACAAAAAATCTGCCACATTTTGATGGTTTAATTAATACAAATTTACTGTCAAAATAACACCCAAGTTGGTAGATTCTCACAATCTTGGACACGAGAACTTTACGTTTGATTTGGTGCAGAAAATAATTAAGGCTTTAAATTGATCTTACCTTCCAAATTTGGCTTCAGGGTTGGATATCTTTTTTTGGAAGAAGAAAGGAACGGGGTCAGAGAATTAGAACTTGTAATTTTGATAGTGACAACATTTAGAACATCCGATTGAATGAAAGGAAAGATCTCTAGTATCCACCACAGAACAAAGAACTCAAGGCACTAAAGCAATCAGAAGCAGAAGTTTCACAATTTACAAATTATAAGTAATAGCAGCAAAACGACTTGGAAGATTTATTATTGTGTTTGTCCTGCATCAAGCCCCTTGTTTATTGTGATAGTTGACCTTGATTCCGTGTTCACCTGGCTTGGACAATGAGCTAGGTGTAGCACCTTCTTCTCAATGGATGCCATAAAATAAATATTATACTAGGAAATAGCTTCCATTAAATTTGCATAAATCCTTTTTATTTTTTGGATTGGCAACATAGATCTAATTGTTCCCTAGCTGGGAAGTCTTCCATAAATCCTGGGTGGCTTAAGATGTGCAAACTAAGAAAAATAATTCAATTTTCGTGCAAACTTGCTAGCATAGCGCCACAAATTGTTAAATATAGTGGTCTTCACAACCTTCGCACAACTTCATGATTTTGGTCCAATTGCTCACAAGATGTGTAACTCTTCCACTCGTAGCTAAATATGAAGATGGTACACATCTCCTAAAACTCTCTTATAGACGTGAAGATAATTCGAAAGAAGATTATTGTCTAATTTGCAAAGAAAAAATAGATAATTCAGATTACTTGTTCTATTGTTGTCACAAATGTAAGTTCATTACTCATTCTCAATGCGTTCTTGGTGTATTAATTATGGAAGAACTTACAAAAATGAAGGTCACGAACATCCTCTCATTATTGTCCAAAAGACTAAGCATTCTCTTCTATGTGATGCATGTGGTGTGCCTTTCGTTGATATGGCCTTAGAATGTACTCAATTCAAATTTAATGTCCATTAGTATTGTTTGAAAAGACCAAGTAAGGAAAAAGAGTGAAGTAACTTTTTTAACTATGGTTAATTAACTTATTTAGTAATTGGCACATTTATGCGTGTGAGAAAGAGAGGGAGAAGCTTATTGTATACATTTATATATATAATATATATATATATATATATAAATGTATAAAATATGCACTAATCAGCTCATATATATATTAGTACAGGTATAATCCAAGTCAGGACCTTGAGAGATGAAGGTCAGACATCACTTGATGTTCATAGAAGAGCTGGACAAAAGTGGCAAGGAGGAAGTTGTTTGTCGGGGATGTGAGGAACTAGTACTATTTGGTCCTACTTACAAATTAAATGCTCAATTCCCAAACATGATGCAGAGACCAATTTGCAGCCTCCCCGATTTAGCGATGGCCTTTAACTGCTCTTATCCTAAGACAATATGCCATAAGAAGCGTTCTTGGATTAAATATTTTATTTTTTGTGGATCAAGAATAAACATAGCATAAAAGACAACAAGACCACTTCATTTTCCAGATTATTAAAAGCCCACAAAATAAATAAAATATGTTTTCGTGATTATTAAAAGACCACCATCAAGTCTTTTAATAATATGCAAAATGAAGCTGTCAATGGTTGTTGGCTTCCCTTTATTATATCAAGGTTTTTATGTAAACAAGTCTTTGAATAATCTGCAAAATTAATGAAGCAGCTATTAGCCTATTACTTAAATGGTTCATTGCAGGAATATGCACGTACACCAAAATAAATTATATATTTGCGTTTGGAGTATTGAGAAAAAAGATTAATATAAAAACCAACAACCTTTGAAAATATTGCAAAATATTAAAATACTATAATAGTAAACTATCCAACGTACAATAAATTAAATTTTTAATGATATCATACAACTGGTGCAATAATAATATCGAGCAGCATTATTGACATGCAATAAGATTGAGTCCACTATTGAATGTTCAAAGCTTAACTCATTTAAGTATTGGTCGACATACTTACTTTCCATTAATTATCTTACTATGTATTGACATTTAATTTTTATATTTTGCAGATACGACAAATTAGTAGTTGGGAATCTTTGGAATACATATATAGATCAATATACGTACAATGAGTTGACTACTTGGATGTGAAAAATGAATAAATAAACAAAATAAAATTAGAAAAAAATAAATAAAGAAAGAGAGACTAGGAAACTCCGGCATTGTATATTTGTGGGCCTCGCTAGCTTGTTACGTATTCTGTCATTTTAATTTTTAAATCTATTAGTCTTACTAATGTTTATTAACTGACTTGACCTTCCACCAGACAATATTATACAGTTGGCGCAAAGCCCACCTCGTTTGACTTTCTGGTGGAGACCAAACAACTTGCCCGCACCACTTCTTAGTGTATATAATTCATGGTGTGAATATATATGATCATCTCACAAATTGAGAGAGATGGAGGCCGGAGATTGCAGTCTATGGCATCACTTGATCTTTTGCGAGGAGCTGGAAATCAATGGTGAAGAGAATTATGCTGTTTGCTGGGTGTGCAAGGAACCACTATGGGGAGGTCCCGCCTACAAATGCTTGGAATGCAACTTTTGCCAACATAAATCATGCACGGGAGATATTCTAATCGAACATTTTTTTCGGAGGAAGAGACATCACTTGATCTTTATAGAAGAGGTGGACAATGGTGGCAAGGAGAAAGTTGTTTGTTCGGGATGCCAGGAAGCAATATTATTTGGTCGTCCCGCTTACAAGTGCTCCCTACCTGGATGCCCATTCCTTCTTCACAAATCGTGCATTGACACAGCCTACATCATACAACAACACATCATGCACCCAGAGCACTTCCTTTTTCTACAATTCCCATCATGGATTAATCGTTGTGATGTTTGCCGCGAAAAGTGCGGTAAGTCCTTCTTCTACCGTTGTTTCACCTGCGATTTTAACATCGACATCAAATGTGTTTCTCGCTGGCGAATTAGTGCTGAGGACTGCCATCAACACGCACTCTTTCCCATGTGGAAGCAGATGCAGTTCACTTGCCATGCCTGTGCTGAGGAAAGCATGGGTATAGCCTACCAATGCAACGTCTGCCGAGTCCTGATTCATCGTAAGTGTGCTCATTTTTCACGTACCATCAAAACCATGACACATGATCACTCACTTACTCGCACTTACTCTCTTCATCAAATCGAGCAACATGATAAAGTATTCTGTGAACTATGTCGTGAAAAGGTGAATACAGAATATGCAGTTTACTATTGTCGAGCATGTGATTACATTGCTCACTTGAATTGTGCAAATGATTATAAATATAAAGACGAGGACCAGAGTGCAACTCATGAGGCGGATGCAACTCAATTGGTTCATTTGGTGGAAGGGATCAATTTAGCTGAGGATGAAAGAGCTAGTCCTCAAGAGATCAAACATTTCAGTCATCCACAACATAATTTAATTTTGAGCAATGAGAAGCTCATGGATGATATGCGTTGTGAGGCGTGTATGCAATTTATAATCTTTGTCCCGTTTTATGGTTGTGCACAATGCAATTTCTTCCTTCACATTAGATGTGCTAAATTACCCACAACCATTAAGCGAGGGATATTTCACAAACATGAGCTCACCCTGATCTCACAAGATCCAAACGCGTATGCAAATGAACCGTTCTGGTGTTATGGTTGTGGACGTGATCGCCATGGCTTTCTCTATAATTGCAACAAGTGTGGATATTATAACTATGACGTTCAATGTTGTTTAATCCCAAACACCCTTAAACATAAAAGTCATCAACACTACCTCTACCTTGCTAGGAGGAGTTCTTTGGAAACTTGCGATGCTTGTGGTAGAGCTCAGTATGTGAACTTCGTCTGTATTGCGTGCAACAAGTTCACCTTATGTTTTAGATGTGCAACTCTTCCCCTCATAGCTAGATATGAATATGATACACATTTCCTTCAACTCTCTTATACACGTGAAGATAATTTCGGAGAATATTATTGTTTAATTTGTGAGAAAGAAAGAGATAATCCAGATCACTGGTTCTATTACTGTGAAAATTGTAAATTCACTGCTCATCCTCAATGTGTTATTGGAGAGAATCCGGGCATTAAATATGGAAGAACTTTCACTCATAAAGACCATGAGCATCCTCTCACTTTTGTCCAAAAAACTGACCTCTCCCCTCCATGTGATGCATGTGGTAGTTCTTTTGTTGATGCGGCCTTAGAATGTACTCTATGCAAATTTAACGTCCACCTGAAACCTTTTTTTGGGGATTATAGTTGTTTACAGAAACTAAGTGAGAAGCAAGTAAAGTAACTTTTCTTACTTTAGTTAGCTTAATTAGTCAGCACATTTTCCTGTACGTGTTTGAGAGAAAGACGGGAAAGCTCATTGTATATTTCTATATAGTCTTTTTCAATATATAGGATTGAAACTCTTTCTTGTATATATATATTATTTGCATTTGTTCCCAAGTCTATCTGCCAATTGTATCATAAAAATCTTGGTTCAACTATTTTCCAGAATTCCTGTTAGTGTTACTGCGTGTTATTGTGGATTGGCAAATTATTTTCAAGATTCATTTTATTTTTACAACTTCATCATCATTGGTGTGACATCATGGGCATTGACATATACAGGGTCCTTCACATAAGATTAATTTTTTTTTACTGGCGAGTAAAAGATCCTAAACCAGATGGTGCAAAATTGTATGGAAATTATGGATGAGCAAAGTAACATATACAATTAAGCTGGGATTAAAATTTTTTTTAAGAATGAAATACAAGCATTTAAGTTATCAGATATAAGATTAAAATAACATAAATACCAGCAAGAAACATTAATAACAAATATATATTTGAAATTAACTTATCAACTCACCGGGATTCACTATAAAGAAAGTGGTTGTTTATCAGTATAATATATCAAATGTTCCAAACCAATATATAAATACTAAATACCAAAAATTTATTGGTCATATATATAAGAAGTAGATTAAAAAAATTAGTTAGTATTTATATATAATATAATGTTGAGGAAAAAAAATTTTAGTTTCTCATGGGGTTCTCCTATGGGGCTTACGGGTTGAATCTCTCTTAAAGCCCATCGGTCTTGCACCTTGTTCCTTAGTCCAATGGGCTGTATTATTAAGTTCTATTTAGAAAATTGATAAGCCATGAAGCTTATGTTTTTATTTTTCTTTTTGTATTGTGAACATTGTTTACTGCTTTTAATTAATTAACATAATTTATGGCCTATTAATCTTTTTATTTTTATTTTTCGTGAAAGAAGAAGAGCGCTCCTCCACCTAATAATCGTAAGAGTCGAAAAAATATCAGAAAAGTTTCCAACCTATTATATTTTTCATTTTTTGCTCTAACAATTCTCTGCTTATTTTGTACATCAAATAAAATCACAACACAAAGAAACATGTATATCTTTTTTTATAAGTAAACAAAAAATGGAACCAAAAGTCTCCGACATGCATTTAATTTGATGGTTTAATTAATACAAAATTATTATCAAAATCACTTCCAACAAGATCCCTTTAGATGTTCCCCTACGTACGGGGCTCGTGGGCTGGATCTCTCTTAGGGCCCATCTTGTTCCTTAGTCCGATGGGCCTGTATTCCGATGATATGCAGGGATGCTAAACTTCAGTATTATTGTCTCTTAATTATGGTGAGGCCGACAATAGATATTAGCTTGCAAGAAAAGAAGGCGCGGAAACGATGAAAAGAATAAAGTAAGAGAATAAAATAAGGGGAGCATAAAAAAGAAATATAACAGGAGGAATAAAAAAGAAAATGTATGAAAACAAAGAAAAAATGATAAAGGGAGATAATAAATGAGCACTTGTAAAAGAAAAGAAGGAGAAGAAAAAGAAAAGGAGATCGAAGAAAAGAATGTGTAGAGACAAAGAAAAGAAGAAATTAAGGATTGATCAATTAACTAGGTTCTTTATAACCCACCTTTGTCATATATAGTTTCATAGGCACAACAAAATATAAAATAAATAAATCAATCAAAACTAATTAAGAATGTATTATGTTTTTTGGATTAATTGTTCTAATCACTCAAATATCAAAGTAATGATCGATATACTAATTTGGAAGATGTTGATTGTGTTGGAATTGAGACTTGGCAGCTAGCGCTGTTCAACTGCATAATTGCTATGACCACTAAATTAACATAATTTTAAACTCCTTTTTATGTGTTGAAATTGTATTACTATTGATGTTATATTCAACAGTATGGGGCAATTAATTATCCCGACCACTTTCCAAATCTGTAATGTTTTTTTGAAGGCTATATATATATATATATATAACGGCTATATTTGTTTTGACATAAATGTTTGTGGGAAACTAAATTGATTAGTGAAATTCTTTCATTGATCAAAAATTGTTACTTTAACCAACTATTTAAAAAGGAAAATGGTATGGGTTCTCCCCATAGTGTTCTCATAGCGTTCTCCCAGCTGTACGTAAAACATGATTTAAGAAAAAATAAAATCATAGTGACCTTCACCACCGGTTTTTTTAGACATTAGCACCAAATTTGAGATATTATCACCAAATTTGAGGTATTAGCATCAAAATTGAAGCATTAGCACCAAATTTAGGATGATCAAATCCATTTTGGGTGATACCATCCGTAAAGGGTTAACCTTCCACCCTTAGGTTTTAGTTTTGAATTCAAAAATAAGTTTTAAAACATTAGAACCAAACTATTAACTCATAAAAGTTAATATATTCATGTCAAAAAAAAAAAAAAAAGAAGTTAATCTATTAACAAAAAAACGGTACTATAATTTTATTTTTTTCTTAAATTATGTTTTACGTAAGACTGGGAGAACGCCAGAAGAACACTACAGAAAGAACCCCTAGCAAACCCCATTTAAAAATAAGGAACATGTTAAAATCCTTAAATTTCACCCCAATTTCTACTNCCCCCCCCCCCCCCCCCCCCGACCTGGATTCTCTCAATTTTAAATGAAATGGAGGGGATCCATTTAGTTGCTTTTAGGGGGGGCAATTTTGTTATTTTTGAACTCCTTGTTTTTCATTTGGATAAAAATACCCCTTAAAAGCAACTAAACGGATCCCTTCCATTTCATTTGAAATGGAGAGGATCCTCCCTCCCCCCCCCCTTAACTGCTCCTAGTGATTATTGTTCGTGCGAAGCAAAGCAATGATTCGAGTAAGGTTGAAGGGTATTTCGAGAGTCATGTCCCTATTCACGTCCCATGCATTGAGGTTCGGATAGGATTGAAGGATCTCGCAACGGTCCTACCCCTACCCATGCCCTTTGTTTTGGTGTTTATATCATTTTATGTGGCCCATTTATTGGCTTTTACTCAAGATCTAGAGGACCTAATCATATATGATCCCTTTTGGATCATTTATAGACCTATTTCCTATTTCCTGTTTTTAGATTCAGCTATGTCTCTATTTCTTTTGGATTTGTTGTTAAAGGTTGAGTCTATCATTTTTGGTTATAACCCTTCTCCTATTTTACTCAGGAAAAAAAAAAAAAAAATCTGCTCTCTTAGGTATTCAAACAATGTTTGAGACAGTTCTCGTATTTTATTATTAAAATTTATTTTCAGTTTTTATTGTATTTAAGAGTTGAGTGGCTTTTTTTTTTTTTGACATGTCCACACAAGAGGGGGATGGGGATTCGAACTAGTGACTTCCGTTTCTTTAGACGTGATCTCAATTAATTGAGTTATCTCTTGATGACATAAATTATTCATTGGCATCAGATAAATTAATTCGTTTAATTTGTGATGACGTATCGAGGATGATGTAGCTGGGCTTATGTGGAGCCAAAGGACCAGTTAAGAGGCTTTTAGGGTGTTGGCTACAACTTGGAAAATTTAATTGTGACATATAATTACTTTGCTATTACACTCGTTTATAATGTAGCCAATTTTTTTTTCTCTCCAAAATGTAATACCATATACTTTATGTGGTATTCTTCAGTAATCCATGAAATCATGGTGTTAATTGTAGACTTCGAGATATTTTCATGATTATAAGAGGTTTTTTTTAAAAAAAAAAAAAAATTATAGCAAATATTGCTATATATACTTTACTTTGTTCGTAACTCTTTTACTTTATTCCTTTTCTTTTTTTTTTTCTCACATATTATTGCACTACGTCTAGCATACTAGTAAACATATATGTTTTCACACAGAAAAGGATAAAACTAGAGAGAATAAAATAAAGGATTGAGCAAGAAAAGAAAATATAGTAGTGTGAGCGAGACAGGGGAAGAAGATCCTGTTACACGTTCACCAACGGAGCTCGCGGGCTGGATCTCTCTTTGGGCCCATCGGCCTTAGACCTTGTTCCTTGGTCCAATGGGAATATATTCCTATGATACACCTTAACACATGACCAATCATTTTAAGCTTAATTTCTAGACTTATTTCTTTAGATATATGATCAATGCATCATGATCTCTAATTTCACGTGATTTATAAAATGCAGCAATTGAATAGTTCAAAGAATGCAAAAGGAATCATGTAATTTGGCTACCTATAATCTTATTTTATTTTTTTTCCTTTTTTTTCTCCATTTTCCAAAGAAAATAATTCGAACACTTCTAATTTACTTGCACGCTTTTTTTCTTCTAGTGTTAAAATTCGAATGTGTTTTTCTTTTCCAATTGAGTAAAAAATTCATTTAATTGGGAGGATCTTCAAACAATTCATTGTATCAGAGTGTGATAGATATTTATAACATACAACAAGTGGAAAAGCTTAAAATTCTTTTCATTTTTTTTATTGAATTTAGGAGTTAAAAGGCTTATGAACGTAGGCTACAACTTGGAAAATTTAATTATATTTCATTACATGCAATACATTTAGTAAACACATATATATGTTTCAATATGTGGACTCAAGGATGCTATAACTTCAATATCATTAGCTCTTATTTGTGGCGAGTCTGACAATAGATATGATCATGAGCTCTCAAGAAAAGAATGTGTGAAAATGACGAGAAGAATAAAGCAATAGAATAAAATTAATAAAGGAGCATTAAAATATATATACATAAGAGGGGGAATAAGAAAAGAAAAGGTATATATGGAGACAAAGAAAAGAATAAAGGAAGAGAAGTAGAAGAGAAGAAAAGAATGTGTAGAGGCAAAGAAAAGAAGAAAGAATCGACCAACTAACTTCTTTATAAATCATCCCTGTCATAGTTTTGGAGGCACAGCAAATTTGTATTTTCTTGTACCAAAAATTACACAAGAAGCTTGAAGTTTTATAGTAGCCAGCCAGGTTCAATTCTCTCTTCTTAATTTGTAATGATATTCAAAGATTATTTGTTGAAGCTCAAAAGTTGATCATGTTTATAGTATCTGTTATTCTTCAATTTGATTGCAACCCACTTCTCTGATTCTATTTTGTGATTAATTCATTTTACTAATTTTTATTAACTAATTGACGTCTTTGGATGTTTATATATATGGTGATGACTAGGGGTGTCAATGCGGTTACGGTTAGCGGTTAGTGGCACTAACCGCTAACTGTAACCGCCCTAGCGGTTAGTAAATTTCACTAACCGCAACCGCTAACCGCCTAACGGTTAGCTGTTAGCGGTTAACCGGCCGGTTAGCGGTTAGTGAAATAGGTAACCGCCCGCTAACCGCTTTTTCAAAATTGAGCTTTTTTGGGCCTTTCTTTGAGCTTTTTCAGTGTCTCTTTGGTCTCAATTACTATAAAAAGAGTTCATATTGAAAAATAAAAAATATTTGACCCCAAATTTATATTTACTTGTACTTTTCCAACAAGGACAAAGAAAAAAAATCAAATAAAAGAAAAATAAATAAATAAAATAATGGATTGGGCATGCCTGCAGCTCCATTGACCGATACTCTTACTGGATCATTCTCTATGTTTAGAAAGCTCCACATATATCTAACAAGTTTCCAGTGACTAGTACTCTTACATTATGATCATATTTACTTAATCAAGTTTGAGATCTTTTAATCTTAATACTTCAATTATTGTTATAAGTATCACATTGTTGAATCTAATATCAATTACTTAATTTGATATTATATAGTCATATGGTCTTAATAATTAAATTAGATATTACGATTAACGATTTACATTGTGATAATATTTACTTAATCAAGTTTGAGATCCTTTAATCTTAATACTTCAATTATTGTTATAAGTATCACATTGTTGAATCTAATATCAATTACTTAATTTGATATTATATAGTCATATGATCTTAATAATTAAATTAGATATTACGATTAATGATTTACATTATGATAATATTTACTTAATCAAGTTTGATATCCTTTAATCTTAATGCTTCAATTATTGTTATAAGTATCATATTGTTGAATCTAATATCAATTACTTAATTTGATATTATATAGTCATATGATATTATGATCTTAATAATTAAATTAGATAGATTTTGTTTACCTCTCTCTTTGATTGAGAATTGAGATAGATTTTGCTACCATTTTTACTTATATTAGTATGAACTTGCATACTTATAACTTATGACCAATGAATATGTATGTATAATTTGTTATTTTATAATCAAATGATTTTATGATTAATTGATCATGGAATATAATCATATAAATTATAGTGATATAGTATATAAAAAGCGGTTAGCGGTTAGTGGTAGCGGTTAGTAGACCCTATAACTGCTAACCGCTAACCGTTAGGCGGTTATAGCGGTTAGCGGTTATAGCGGTTAGGCGGTTAAGCGGTTGGCGGTTATAACGGTTAGCGGTTGGCGGGCGGTTATTAACCGCCCGCATTGACACCCCTAGTGATGACGTCTTTCTCTTGTAACTCTACTCCAATATATATATATACCACGCAGCTGTTGTTAGTATATTTAATAATAATGTTTACAAATCTTAAATACTAACTTCCTATATATATATATATGGTCTAGTTGTTTTGTGTTTAAGAGAGTGAAAGAGAGATGGAGGTGGGAGATTGCAGTCTATGGCATCACTTGATCTTCTGCGAGGAGCTGCAGGAAAACAATGGTGAGGAGAATCATGTTCTTTGCATTGTGGGCAAGAAATCAGTACTGGGGTGTCCTGCCTACAAATGCTTGGAATGCGACTTCTGCCAACATGAATCGTGCATCGAGCCAACACACGCAATAGAGATGCAAGTCGACCATGATTTGGTCGAAAGACATCACATGATGTTTATTGAAGAGGTGGACAATAGTGGCAACAAGAAAGTTGTATGCCCAGGATGCGAGGAAGCAGTATTTGGTCCCGCTTACAAATGCTCCATGCCCAAATGCACATTCCTCCTTCACAGATCGTGCATTGAACTATCCCACATGATACAACACCCTATGCACCCAGGGCACACCCTTTTTCTCCAATTGCCACGGGGAAATATTTGTGATGTTTGCAGCCTACATTGCAACAGATCCTTCTTCTACCGTTGTTTTCTTTGCGGTTTTGACATCGACATCAAATGTGCTTCCCACTTGAGAATTAATTCCGAGGATTGCCACCAACACGCACTTTCGTTCACGCGGGAGCAAATCCAATTCACTTGCGAAGCCTGTGGTGAGGAAAGCGAAAGTATTGCCAACCTATGTAGCCTCTGTGGAGTCTTTACTCATCTTAAGTGTGCTCGATTTCCACACACCATCAAAACTAAGACACATGATCACTCCCTCACTCGCACCTATTCTCTTCGTCAAGTCAAGAAGGAGGACATCGTATTCTGTAAATTGTGTTATAGAAAGGTGAATACAGAGTATGCAGCTTACTCTTGTTGGAAATGTGGTTACATTGCTCACTTGGAGTGTGCATATAGGCTTGAAGACGAATCTAGTACTTCGACCATTGAGTCAGTAGCTAGTAATTCTATTGGCTATGAATCTCATCTGGTTCATTTGGTGGAGGGGATCAATTTAAAAGAGGGTGAAAGAGCTGGTCCTCAAGAGATTAAACATTTCAGTCACCCACAACATAGCTTAATTCTCATCAATGAAAAGCTCATGGATGACATGCGTTGTGAGGCATGTACGCAATTTATAATCTCTATCCCGTTTTACGGCTGTTCACAATGCAACTTCTTTGTACATAACAGATGTGCTAAAGTACCCACAACCATTAAGCGAGGGCTATTTCACAAACATTCGCTCACCCTCTGCTCACAAGAACCGTCCATGGGTGGATTGTTCTTGTGCTATGCTTGTAAACGTTTTCACCATGGCTTCAGGTACAAATGCGACACGTGTGGTAATTGTAAATTAGACATTCAATGTTGTTTAATTCCGGAAGCCCTTGAACATGAAGGTCACCAACACACCATCTTCCTTAGTATGAGCCGTTCTTACGAAACTTGCATTGCTTGTGGTGAACCGGCTGGCATGTACTTCGTCTGTACTTATTGCAACATGTTCTCCTTGTGTATTAAATGTGCAACTCTTCCACTCGTAGCCAAATTTGCATATGATACACATCTCTTAAAACTCTCTTATACACGTGAAGATGATTCTGGAGAATATTATTGTCTAATTTGTGAAGAAGAAAGAAATCATCCAGATTATTGGTTCTATTACTGTGTAAAATGCGATTTTTCTTCTCATGTCCGATGCCTTCTTGGGGAGAATCCGTACATTTTCTATGGAAGAACTTTCACAAATGAAAATCACAAGCATCCTCTCACTATTATCCAAAAGGCTGAGCATTTTCCTCCATGTGATGAATGTGGTGAGCATTTCGATGAAGGCATGGCCATAGAATGTACTGAATGCAAATGTACCGTCCATCGCTGGCATGATCCGAGTTATATAAGTGAAAGAGAGTGAAGTAACTTTTTTCAACTATTGTTTGCTTAGTTAGTTGACATATGTACGTGTGTGAAAGAGAGCAAGAAGCTTATTGACAGTTATTGTATATAATTTATTTTGACATATACTGCTCACGACTAAAACCCTTTGCTTATATATTAATATATTTTTGTTTTAGAGAAATCTTAATTACTTTACCTCTCTCCAACATATTCCTTTTACTGCAAGTTGTTTTAGGTTGCTGAACCGGTGAATACTATATATACAAATTTGTGAAAAATGAATGAGCAAAATTGCTGAACCGGTCACGTGGAGTACTCTGTAGTTAAAAATCTTTGCAACTACTTTTCTCATACAAAGTAAACATATACTCAGCTTATCAACCTTTTTTAGGTTCATAGATAATTATAAAGATTAATTGCTCAAATAAACTAAACTTTATATAATTGTAACGGTAGTTACAAGATAAGAAATTTGAATTTGTTAATTTTTATATCTTTCAATAATATTCTTTTTTTTTTCTTTTTCTTTCTTGGTATTATGAAATTTGTGATTGCATTTAATTAACAATAATTTATGGCCTTGCTATTAATCCTTTTTTTTTTTTGGAAATTTCACTAACCCCGAAACGTTCATCACTTTTGCAATTATCCCATAAAGTTTAAAAACTCTCAATTTTATGTATCGTACTTTTAATTTTTTGTAATATAATCCATCCGTTAGATTTTTCAGTTAAATCATAATGGAGGAGTGTCAAAATTACCAAAATAACCCTATTTTTAGAAAAATAATTAAAAAAATAAAAGATTTAGGCGTTGGTCAAGATTTAATAGAATTTACAAAAATACACGTCTAAATCTTTGCAATTTTTTATTTTTTATTAAAAAAAAAATATGAGAATTTTGATAACATATAAGTGAAAAACCTAGTGGATGAGTGATATTGTAAAAAATTAGAAGTTTGATATATTAAATTGAGAGTTTTAAAATTTTTAGAAAACATTACAAAAGTGATAAAAGTTTATAAGGATCAAGTGAAGTTTTCTCCTTTTCTTTTTTATTTTTTATTTTTTATTTTCCTTAAAAAACTTACTGGGTTAAACATGTTGAAAGGGACCACCAGTTAATTTGCAGCCATAGGAAGGGCCCTGATTTAGTGTTGGCCTATACCTGTACTTGTCCTAATTAAGACCAACTTAAATTTGATGAGTTACGACAACATACGAGGGAAGGGTTTCTTCAAGTCAGAACTTCTAGTAACTCCATGATTTTTGTCCAGTTGCACCTTGAAAAATATTTTGCCATTAAAAAGAATCCCAAAGTCTTAATAAACACCAAACAAATTAAACTGACAATAGAAATTGACTAGCCAAAAAGCATTGTCCAACTATGAATAACAACACTTTTGGGTCATCTTAACTTAGGAGCATCTTCAAACATTTTACATATAGGGGAGAGAGAGAGAGAGAGAGAGAGTTAACACCTTATTTTCATTTCAACATTTATTAGAATTTTTTTTTTTTTTTTTTAAAAAAAAGGCGCACAACTCTGATTTAGAAATTGATGCTGCCTTGACAAAAGTAGGATTTAAATACTCCTTAAATTTCCTTGCAAAAGAGTAAACTCAACAAATTCAGATTACCCCATGTCAAGAGGGGGTAAAGCTAGGGCTCATATCTATTAACACAAAGAAGCATCATGTTTTCTTTGTCATAACAAGTTCCATTGCCAATAATCTATAAATGAAAAGAACAATAATACAAAATTAATCAAAATCACAAAATACTTGAGTTGAGTAGAATGGTTGCTCTTCTACTTGTGATGGTGAAAGTGTGGGTAAAGTCCCAATATATGTTCTGGCATGAAATCATGTCGTGTCAGGATTCCAACAATTGGAGGCCTCTGCAATCAAAGTGTAAAAATTTCAACACTAGTTATAGATAGTATTTGTGAGTTTCAAATATATTCTGTGGCAGAGAGAGTGAGAGAGAGATGTTTACCCCTGGTGTCTTTGGCACAACCAACAAATGCCTAAGGCCAACCTCTCGAAAGAGAAGTGCAGCTTTAGCTAAAGACATTGTCTCCACTACTGTGTATGGGGAGGAATTAGTTATGGGATGGAGATCAACATACATCTCCAACTCCTCTTCCTTTATGTCTAAATCCTCCAGCTTCACCCCTTTGCCTGATCCTGCCTTGGCAAAATCATGGGCATTGAACCTCTTCATCATCTCAGATCCAGTCATCACCCTCTGCCTTGTGAACTTCTTTCCTTTAAGTAATACCAGTAGATGAGACCTCAAAACAAGCCCGCACAACTCCGGAGCATCGGAGAAAGGTGGCTCATCAATCACAGGAAACCCGTTGTGCCTCGTTATTTTTAGAGCATGTAATATAGTCCCCACTTTTTCAACACCAGAAAATGTAACTAATGGACCAGAAACAACATCACTGGCAACTAAGTGCCTCATGTATGGTTCTGCATGGGCTTCCATATATGGTAACCCCTTCATTTTCACAATTTGGTCATACACACCCTTGTTGAAACCATCAGCTACAGTTTTCGAAATAAGAAGAACTAGCATCACCAATGGGAGCATTAACAGATCATTAGTAAGTTCAAGAAGTATCACACACAGAGAAACAGTCATTCTCATGGTGCCTCCCAGAAACGAGGCAGCTCCAAGTAGGGCAAAGAGGCCCGCATCTAGATCAGAGAGAGAACCAAGGAGAATCCCAAGAAGGCGTCCATAAGAGGCCCCGGCAAGTATGACGGGAATGAAGAGCCCAGAGGGAACAGCAATTCCGTAAGTGATGATGCCTAGGCAGTATATGGCGGCAAAGAAAACTATAAGAGTAGAGAGGTGAAATTCCTTGTCAGAAGCAGAGATAAATAAGTTGCGGATAGCATCATCATTGGTAGTCATAAAGAGGGAGGCAAGGTCATTGTAATGGTTAGGTGGACATTGGAAATTTTTGTAGTTTCCAGAGCGACCTACAGTGGGGCATTGATCTCCCAAGTTTGTAGGACAAGGAATGCACTGTGATAACCATGGTAGGCCATAAGAACAACAAGAGGTCAAAAAGGAGATGGTCATGGCAAGAATGACTTTAAGTGAAGGATCCCTCCTGCAATTCATTCCCAAAAATCAGCAACAGGAAAATTCTGCATACCCACAGTTTATTTTAGTGGTTAAAAAGAACTTTGAAAGCTGTAATGCATTGTCTGTATACATATGTTATATATAGATATAAATGTGTTGCATGTGTCATTTGTATGTGGTTGTGTTGTCTGTGATATGAAAGATAGTAGAGAGCCAAATATAACCCATTGGTATACTTATAAACATAAAGGGAATTCTTAGGGCATACTCATTGATAATGCTATAACTGCGAAGGACCTTGTCAACAAGATAGTTGTAAAGGCTGCCGAAAATGCCTCCAATAACTCCAAGGAATATCACTGCCAACAGATCTGGGATGCTGTACGTGGGCTTTGCTGAATTGACATCAAACATGATCAGGCCTCCTTCCCCAAATAGTCCACATTTTCCACTCCGGCAAAATACCATGAAAACCCTCAGAACTACTGCTACTACAGCTGTCGTAAAAAATGTCCTCCAAAGAAGAGCACTCCTCCACCTAAAAGTCAAATAGAAGACACTAATTACCTTGAAAAAGAAAGGAGATAAGAACCTCAGGTCCTCAAGGTCTATGCTTATACCATAATTCCAAAGGAGTTATGGACAATTGTAACGATTGATGTTCACAAGTATCCAATATATCAGAAAAGTCTCCAACCTATTCTATTTTCATTTGTTGCACTAATAAATTAATCTCTGTTTTTTTGTACGTCAAATGAAATCACAAGACAAAGAAACATGCATATCTTTTTTGATAAGTTAAAAAAAAAAATGCATATCAAATTAGGCTGCATAACTCTCAATGGAACTTGAATATAATCTGAGGTGGATATTGCACATGGTTTTCTTTCCTCAGATTTTTTTTTCTTCCAAAGCTTTAAGCTGGCAGCTTTTCAATTTATTTATGTATGTATTCTTCCACCAAGAAAACTTGTTTAAGTAATCTAATAATTTTGTACGTCTAAAGCAGCTCATTGTGAAAATCTAGTAGCTGCTAATATAACACCAAACAGAGAGAGAGAGAGAGAGAGAGAGAGACCATGAAGCTGCTTCTTCCAGTGCAAAGAGGACCCCACCAACTGGGGCACGGAAGGCAGCTGCTACGCCAGCAGCAGCACCACAGGTGATCAAATCCCGCCGATCACGATCATTTTTGAAGTATCTGAGCCATTTCCAAGTCAACCGATACTTGCGAGAACCACCCTGTCCAAGTAAAGAGGCTACGCAGGCACCAGTGTGTACCATAGGTCCTTCCTTACCCACAACAAATCCAGCAGCGACTCCAAAAATGGAACCAAAAATCTGCGACATTTTGATGGTTTAATTAATACAAATTTATTGTTAAAATAACTTCCAAGTTGTAGATTCTCACAATCTTGGACACCTGTAGTACACGGGAACTTTATATTTGATTTGGTACAGAAAATAATAAAGGTTTTAAATTGATCTTACCTTTTTTTTTTTGGGGGAGGGGGGGNGGGGGGGATGGGTGGTGGTGGAGGGGGGGAGAATTAGAACTTCTAATTTTTATAGTGACAACATTTAGAACATCCGATTGAATGAAAGGAAAGATCTCTAGTATCCACCACAAGGCGCTAAAGCAATCAGAAGTAGAAGTTTCACTATTTACAAGTAATAGCAGCAAAACAACAAGGAAGATTTATTATTGTGTTTGTCCTGCATCAGGCCCCTTGTTTCTTGTGATAGTTGACCCTGATCTTGCACATATATAGAAATGTATCAGTTTCAAACCCAGGATTCTATGTTCACCTGGCTTGGACAATGAGCTAGGTGTAGCACCTTCTTCTCAATGGATGCCATAAAATAAATTTTATACATAAAACCTTTTTATTTTTTCGATAGGCAACATAGATCTAGTTGTTCCCTGAGAAGTCCTGCATAAATCCCAGATGGCTATATGCACATCCCATAAGCAATTCAATTAAATCTAAAACCTGACCGCGTTACTGTCATCTTCATCATTCACATAAGACCAAGTTGTATATCTCTCAATAATATTCTCTTCTCTCTTTTTCTTTTTTGGTATTATGAACTTTTGTGACTGCTTTTAATTAACAATAATTTATAGCCTAGTAATATATTTTTTTTTTTTCCTGAAACTCATTGGTAGGCTTAAAACATGGTGAAAGAGGCCAATTTGCAGCCTTAGGAAGGCCTTGATTTAGTGCTGGGCTTTACCTGTACTTATCCTAACTAAGACCTAGTTGAATTTTATGAGTTATGACAATATGCCATATGAGGGAAGGGTTTCTTTTAAGTCCCAAGGGGATAGACTTTGTTACATGGTTTATAGTAAAGTTTATGGACAAATCATTTGTTAAATGCATCCTTTCATGCAAACTTGCTAGCATTGCGCCACAAGTTGTTAAATATAACGGTCTTCACAACCTTCGCACAACTTCATGATTTTGGTCCAATTGCACCTTAATTATTATTTTCCATTAAAAAAGATTCCCAAAGTCTTAAGCACTAACAGACTAAACAGATCATAGAAATTGTCTAACCAAAACAAGAAGATCATAGAAATTGAAACAACAAATGATCTTCTACTCAAAATTTTAGGTTTATAGCTGAAGATAAAAGAAAATGATAAACATAACTCCCAAACAATTAACCAATTCAATGGAGGAAAAACAGTTAATACAACTTGAACAAAACAAAACCTTTCTTTCACTAAATTTCAGAACAAAATTGCTAGACTATTATGATTAAAAGCATTCTCGCTGGAGTGTTATAATTTTCCTTGGTTTTCCATATGAAATGATTGAAAAATTGTATGGGACACCTTTCCAATGAAATCCAATGTTAGAACTTATATATTTTATATTTATATCTAATGACAAAACTCATAAACAAGTTTTTCAAAATGCTAGCACCTCTTATTTTTTAATTCCATATGCATTCATAGCATGCACATAATAAAGGAATCAAATCAATCAAAAGCCAATTTATGTGCAAATGGTACAGAAAAGGCAACCAATTGTGTATTCAACTTTAATTTAATTAAAAATTAATCAACAATATTAATCACAAATATAAAAAAATTAAAAAAATTAAAAAAAAAAAATCAAAATTGATTAAGAATGTGTATAAAATAAAATTAAGTTTTTGGAATTGTTCTAGTCACTTATCAAGATAGTGATCAATATACTAATTCAGTAGACTACAACTTGGCAAATTTAAGGATTCTAAATTCCCTCTGTTAGGGTAATTACCTTTCTCAAATGTTGTTTAAGGATTCTAACATGCTATTTGGGTGTAGACTACAACTTGGCAAATTTAATTTTGACACATTATTACTTTGCTATTGCACTTGATAATAATGTAGCTTATTTTTTCTCTCTAAAACGTAATACCATATACTTTATGTGGTATTCTTTAAGTAATCTTTATGGTGTTAATTGTAGACTTTGAGATATTTTCTTGATTAGAAGAGAATATTGCTACTTTGCTTTGTTTGTAACTCTCATTTTATTCCTTCTCTTTCTCTCACATATTACAGTACTGCATCTAGTATATTTAGTAGACATATATGTTGCTATGTACTCAAGAACGAAGATTGCAAGAAATGAAGGTGTGGAGACACAGAAAAGGATAAAGCAAAGATAATAAAATAAAGGAGCAGGACAATATATATATTCAAGGGTGAATAAGAAAAGAAAAGGTATGAAGACAAAGAAAAGGATAAACAAACAGAATAAAGCATGTGAAAAAGAAACAAAATAAAGAGAAAAAACGAATGTGTAGACGCAAAGAAAAGAAGAAAGGATCAATCAACTAGGTTCTTTATAACCCACCTCCGTCATTGTTTCGGAGGCACAACAAATTTGTATTTTCTGGTACCAAAGGAGTAAAGGTCTGTGTGACTATTTAATTTTAATTCATCTACAAGTGGCACAACAAGCTTGAAGTTCTATAGTAAGTACTACACTCTCTTCTGTGTCACCTCTCTCCCTCTATCATTTCTTTTCTTCGTTACACCCTTCTCCATTGCTATTATTTTATAATGTTTATAGTAGCTGTTATTGCTCAATTTAATTGCAACCTAGCTCTTCCATTTTCTTTTTTATTAATTGATACTATCCAACTCTAGGTTGTTGTACTTGTGGGTATAAGAGAGTGAGAGATATGGAGTTCAAAGATTGCAGCCTATGGCATCACTTGATCTTTTGTGAAGAACTGGAAAGTGATGGCAGCAACCAAGTTGTTTGCTGGCTATGCAAAGAACTAGTATTGGGACATTCTGCCTACAAATGCTTGAAATGCAACTTCCATCAACATAAATCATGCACCAAGCCAACAAAGTTGAAGGCCAAAAATCATTGGAGGGAAAGACATCACTTGATCTTCATAGAAGAGCTAGACAATAATGGCAATGAGGAAGTTGTTTGCCTGGGATGCGAGAAACTAGCGTTTGGCCCCGTCTACAAATGCTCCATCCCTGAATGCAACATCCTCCTTCATAAATCATGTGCTGAGTTACCTCACGTAATACTACATCCCGTGCACTCAAAGCATGCCCTTACTCTCCGAGGGCCATCAAATATTATTTGTAATGCTTGCCAAAGATATTGCACTAGATCCTTCTTTTACACATGTGCCCTTCATAATTTTGACCTTGACATCATATGTGCTTTCCATTGGCAAATTAATACTGACATTTGTCCTCAGCATGCAATTGTCTCCATTCGAAGGCCGATCCAATACACTTGTGAAGCTTGTGGTGAGGAAAGCAAGGGCATCGCCTACCTGTGTAGCATCTGTCGAATCTTGATTGATCGTGACTGTATCCTATTTCTGCACACCATCAAAACTAGTAAACATGCTCACACCCTCACTCGCACCTATTCTCTTCATCAAGTCCAGAAGCAGGACAACATATTCTGTAAATTGTGTATTAGAAAGGTAAATGCAGAGTATGGAGCTTACTATTGTCATACATGTGGTTACATTGCCCACTTGAATTGTGCATACAGGTCTAAAGTTTGGCACCAAGACTCTAGTGCGACCATTGAGTCAGAGGCTAGCAATTCTGTTGACTCTATAACTGGTTCGATTCATTTGGTGGAGGGGGTCACTTTAGCAGAGGATGAAAGAGATGGCCCTCAGGAGATCAAACATTTCAATCATCCACAACATAAATTAATTCTCAGCGATGCAGAGCTCATGTAGGACAAGCGTTGTGAGGCATGTATGCAAATTATAATCTTCGCCCCGTTTTATGGTTGTGCGCAATGCAATTTTTTCCTCCATAAGAGATGTGTGAAACTACCCACAATCATTTACCAAATGCTATTTCACGAACATCCTCTCATTCTCCTCTCACAAATACTGTCCATGGGTGGATTGTTCTGGTGTCATGCATGTAGACGTCATCGCCATGGCTTCGCCTACAGATGTGATGATTGTACGTCATACAAGTTTGACGTTCAATGTTGTTTAATTCCAGAAACCCTTAAGCATGAAGGTCATCCACACCCCATTTTCCTTGCTATACGTTATCGAGAAAATTGTGATGGTTGTGGTTTAAGGATACTCGCCACATTCGTCTGCACTAATTGCAAGTTCACCTTGTGTATTAGATGTGCAACTCTTCCACTTTTAGCCAGACATCAAGATGATACACATCTCCTATAACTTACCTATATACGTGAAGATGATTCTAGAGAATATTATTGTCTAATTTGTGAAGAAAAAAGAGATCCAGATCACTGGTTCTATTACCATGTAAAATGTGACTTTCCTGCTCATCCCAGATGCGTTGTTGGGGAGAATCCATGCATTAATTTTGGAAGAATTTACACAGAAAAAGATCATGAGCATCCTCTCACTATTGTCCAAAAGACTAAGCACTCCCCTCCATGTGATGCTTGTGGTAAGCCCTTTGACAATGTGGCCCTAGAATGCACTCAATGTAAATTCAATATCCACCCTAGGGCTAGTGTTAAGTGGTTTGATTGTTTACAAAAAATAAGTAAAAAGAGAGTAAAGTACCATTTCTTGCTATAGTTAGCTAAATTAGTTACCACATTTTCATGTGCTTGAGAGTGAGAGAGGGAGAGGGAGAGAACCTCATTGTATATAATCTTTTTCAATATATATTGATTAGGATTGCAACTCTTGCTTGTATATATATTATTTGCATTTGTTCCTATGTCTACCTGCCAATGGTATTAGAAAAATCTTGCTTATCTTTTTCCAGCATTCCTGCTATGTGGTGCTTGGATGGGGGTAATCATTTAGGATTCCTGAGAATTTTAAAAGATTACCCTGTTTGGTTGCATTTAAGTAAAGGGAATCTAAATGCATGTGGGTTTCTGGATTCCCCCTTGCCTTTTGCTAGGAATGTGTATTCACTTCTAGAGAGCTGGGAATCCACATTTTTTTTTTTTTATATAAGTAATGTTTATATATCAAAAGCACAGAGGGGCGCAACCCTAGTACACAAGGAGTATACGAGAGAAACACCTAATTAGAAGAAGAGAAGAAAATAAGAAAATCTAGATAGCTTAACACTAAAGGAGCAAGCCAAGCTGCTGTCCATGTATAAAGCAAAAAGAAAAAGAAGGTCATGAGTTCCTCCAAGGATCTTTTTTGGAGGTCGTGAGTTCCTCCACATTCCCTTGCCGTTGGAAAAGTTTACTTTCTTCTAAAGGGCAAAAATGTCCATACTTTTTTGTTAATAAGGTGCGCTAAACATCCTTGTTGAAGCAAATTTTTAGATGGCCAGATTGGCGGTGGGCCACTTGCAAAATAGAGAGAAAATCTCACCAAAAACCGCCGGTTCTAGGGAACCAGGGGAGCCTCTCCAATATTTCACAACGTACACCTTGGCAGACTCCTCATACATATATAGCAAGAACAAATACTAGTCCGAGAATTTTATATATAGAGAGAGAGAGAGAGGGAGAGAGAGAAGAGAGAGAGTTTGAGTTTGTTACTCACTTTTACAAAGAGGGTGCTTGGAGCCAATATAGAATGAGCATCTATACCATTGAGGTAAGCTTTCACCTCAGGTATCCCAGAGCCTGCTGCTGCAGGAGCAATATACGCACAGAGCACAGAAGCAGCAATGGCCAAAACCATGTTACAACCAGCATATGCACCAAATGCCTGATAATACCTGCACTGGAGTTAAGATCACGTCATAGTTACTAAAACTTTTACAGGTGTTACAAACTTAAAGAGTATTTGGGTTCCCAAGCACAGAACTTATTTAAGGAACAAGTCCTGTCAATGGATTAACAGGACAAAGATCATTCCGGGAATTTCAAAAGTAGAACAATAAATGATTTGAGCAGAGAACTTTAACTTTATGAAGCCAAAAAGTTTAACATCTACAGCACGTGAAATTTCCCAACAATAATACACTAATGAAACTACCAGAATACAGTACTTCTAAGTACCTTCAATAGCACTTAGAAAGAAGAAAAAAGTACCTCCAAAAGAAAGAAACCAGCAAAGAAAATAAGCAAAGGGAAAATTTATTCTTCATTACTGGTTTCAAGTAGTAATTCTAAACTGCCATCTTGGCATGCACTCAAAAACCAACAACATCAGGGTATTGCAATGAAACTGGTGAAAAAGCATCCTAAATGTGTCCTTCTCTTTTGAATAATGAGATTCTAAATACATGCTTCAAGACTGCCAGGCCAGTATGCATGAGGTTTGCAATTAACCACAGAAATATGCCGCTAAAACTTAAAAACAAAAAAAAAAGGCACTGGTTCAGAGATATGTTAAAATAGGTGTTAAAAGTACATGGAATTTCAAATCTTTAAACTTGACAATAAAGAATTTAGCATCACTGGAATATTACTATCAGGTTACGGCTTACAGGAACACTGCTGATACTTTATTCCAAGCAAACAATAAATTGAAAATAACTGCACCTCCGGAAAAAATAAATAAACATTGAAGCATTTGGTAAATTAGGTAAAGGCTTGATTGCTGTAAGTAACTCCGATACTATTCAGGTGATGGCAGGTAGACTTACTTATCCTTAAGCATGAGGTTGTTGGTGAGCAGAAGTTTGAAACCGGCTATATTCTCAACAGCAAGGTTATTGAACAAGGCAACGAGCCCTGTACTTAAACCGATAAGGAGTGCGAGTGTCCATTTCAAGAAAATATACTGAAATATCTCAGTTTTTGTTCTAGATCTCCAATCCTGTTTAAAAAGATCATTCTCGATAATCCTGCAAAATTGCAAATAAACAGTGAGAACATATATATTAGTTAACAAGCACGATTTAGATAAAAATACGTAGTCCTAGAAACAGCTGCAGCATAGTCTGAGTTCTCTGAACTGAAAAACCACCATGTCCACAGGATTATGAAAACAAAGCAAAGAGATTATGTCTAATGACGTGACACCAAAAGGTTTGGTTTAACAGCAAACGGTCATAATATGATAAATGTGCCATGGAACATAATCTATTTGTTTGAATATAAAGGACATAGTCAATTGGCGTCGAAGCTCAAGCTTCCACCTTGAGTTTAAAGGGAAGTTAGAATATATAGAATACTTTCCATATGAATATTGATGTATTTTTCCTTACGGGTATTTACTATAGTTGTTGGTCTGTAATTAAATATACCTTTCCTAGTTTACCTCACCTATCATATTTTCCCTATGAATTGGATTAAAGTCATTCAATAAAGAGATAACCCATCAGCCACTTCTTACTTCTTAGTGGTAGACGCAGGCCTCTAAAAGACGAATTAGGATCCTTTCTATTTCAAAATCCCTCAATTTCCTCCATTTAGTGCATTTTGAAGGGTAGTGTTGTCCAAAAGTTTTAATGATAGTAGTTCATTAAATGCACTATCCTTCAAAATGTACCAAATGGAGGAAATAGAGGGATTTTGAAATGGAGAAATCATTTTCCTTCAAAGGACTTGTTTGGGATTACGTTTGAGAAGTATAAAAGTGTTTTTTAACACTTAAAAAGCCCGTCAGAAAAAGAATAAAAAAAAAAAGTAGTTGTTTGGTAAAAAAGATTAAAAACACTTATAAAGGTCTCAAAAGCCTAAAAATGGCCAAAAAGTACTTTTGACAAAAACTTAAAATTGAAACTTTTGTCCAAAAGCTTTTTTTGACTTAAATGTTCTATTTTTCAAATACAATCCCAAACAGGCTCTAAGACTGAACCACTCCAAGTTTTTTGTATTATCCCTTTGTTCTCACTTTCGCTATTCTTTTTGTATTTTTTTTATTTTTTATATTATCATAAATTTCTACACTATAATTCATTTCTGTGAAAATCCAAACATATAATAAATTTTGAAGGGAAAGCAATTTATGTTATACCATAATAACGCATTTTGAAAACAATTCAATTTGTTTACATTTTTTAGATTTTGAAAACACTTTTCCATTTATAACAAACAATTCAAACACATATTGCTCTCAAATGTGAATCCCACCAAAAAGCACTCCACATCAAAATATTTTTTCAAAAAAAAAAAAAAAAAAAACCTTTCAAAACCGTTATCAAACATACCCAAAAGATATGCTAAAATACAATAATATCAATCTAATGTTAAATTGGAAAAAGTGGTAAATGCTGGTATAGTAATACTTCAATCATCGTCAACCATTTAATTTAAAAACAATTGTTAGAATTTGAGAAAAATCTTAATGGTAAGAATACCTTAAAAATTCTAAAGCATGCATCTTCGTCTATATATAGTAGTTCAGGCATTCCAATTAAATACAAAATAACCCATCAAAAGGCTCCTCCATTTTCTGGGGAACCAAACAGAGGCTGCCTAGAATCACAATTATAATACTAATAATATAATGAAGCTGATAAAGAAGAAGATTTTTGAGGAGCTGAGGAAGAGAGTGATCGTACTCGTAGTCGAGGCTCTCAATGGGGCAGACATTGGCACCAACAATGGCGAGCTGAGAGGTGTTGTTGATCCTCTTGCTCAGAAGAAGCGGTTCTCTCAGCGACGACGACGAAGAAGAAGACGATGCACCTGATCTCCCCCTCCCCATCCCCATTCCCCCCTCTATCTCCATGTCATTCTCCTCTCCACCCATCTTCTCTCTCTCTCTGATTTTCTCTGTTTTACACTAAAACAACAAACAAAGAACTTCTCTTTCTCTATATCCACATCTAGAGATTACCCATTTTTTTTCTCTCGCTTCTCCAATGAAGAATCAAGATGATGGGTGAATTCGACCTTTTTGAAAGCTGTGGGAAGCTCTCGTCACCTTTTTGTACAAACAACACAGAGAGCATGTGAATCTCTCCTTTTATTTTCTGTTTTTGGCTTCTTCTTTTTTTTTTCGGTAAACAGCTTCCTTTTACAATCGATGATGTATGGCCATCAAAATTCTTTCTTCCTTTTATATATTTCGAGAAGAAAAGAAATTCAGAAGAACAAATGGATTTCTTTTTCTTTTTCTTTGGTTTCCGTTTGGGGTAGAAAGTTTATTTGTGGATAATTTTGGGTCGATTGCCACTTCTTCTTCCGAAAATCACGGCGGTGGCCGGACAGGTGTGTCTCGTTGCACCATTAATGGACAAGACGACGAGGTATATTATTAGATCAGGTAAGGCGACCATGAAAAACAAAGTTGGGTTTTTTACAAATATATATATTTTTTTATAATTTTAAGATATTTTATAGTATAATCGTTTTTTTAATAGATTTGGCTTAGGAAGGACCGGCTCCATGGATTTTGAGACAAGCAGTTTAAGTAGGGCCTTTTTATAATTAAATATTAATTAAATGAAATTATAAAGTTTATATTATATTTTTTATTTAAAAATTATTATTCTTGCCTTTTTGAGATAAAAAATTATTAATTAAGTTTTTATATTTGAGTTATTCTAACATCTCATTTTCAATTGATAATACAACTAATTTATTTAATCTTTCTTGTGATATTATCGATTTTAGATATGATATTATTAATTTTAATTCTGAAAAAAAAAATTATTTCTACAAAAACAACATGTGCTGTCAATAAATTTTATAAGTAATGTATGCATTTGAAAAAGAATAAAATCTTTTTGTATAATTTATTACGTCAATTATAACACTTTTTTCTATTTATAAATTTATTTTAAAACTATGTTCTATCACTTATTAGATATAGAATAACTTATGACTTAATTCAAGAATCTAAAATAATAAGACTTAAAAAGGAAAAATTAAGAGAAAAATGGAAAGTTATAAAGAGTGATTTGTAATGAAATATGATGCAAAATGGTGGACATTGAAAACTCATTGAGGGGGTGAGACTTTCCAAGAATGTGAATAATGAGACTTTTAATTAGTAATTACTTTTATCATAATTGGATAGTATTTATTAACTTTTTACCATATTAGAGCTTTAATTTTTTTNTTCTATCACTTATTAGATATAGAATAACTTATGACTTAATTCAAGAATCTAAAATAATAAGACTTAAAAAGGAAAAATTAAGAGAAAAATGGAAAGTTATAAAGAGTGATTTGTAATGAAATATGATGCAAAATGGTGGACATTGAAAACTCATTCAGGGTGTGAGACTTTCCAAGAATGTGAATAATGAGACTTTTAATTAGTAATTACTTTTATCATAATTGGATAGTATTTATTAACTTTTTACCATATTAGAGCTTTAATTTTTTTTAAAAAAAAATTATTGCATAATTATTAATTAGGGGCCTTAATTATTTTGGGCCTTAAGCCCCGCCTAATTTGCCTAAGGCATGAGCCGCTCATCCATGTTAAAAGTATAATTTGAAACAAAATTAAGAAAAAATTGAAAAAAGTGTTTCATTTTAAAATGCATTTTTAAAAAATTACGATTTAAAAAAATAAAAATTGTTATCTTTTCAAATAAAATGCAATAGGATGCATTTTAAAGACTCCACTATTTTAATGTAATTAACCTCAAATATTTGATCCTCCTATGCTAAAATGTAATTAACCTCAATTATTTGATTTTTTTTTAAAAAAAAAAAGGAAAAGAAAACTATCTAATTTATGGTTGAGCTTTATACGAAAATTGGGATCACCCTCACCTAGATCGTCAAAAAAAAAAAAAATTATGAATAAGAAAAGGAAATTAAATTATGAATAAGCTGTACGTTGGGCCACAAACCGTAAGAATTAATCATGATGACTACTTTGCCGCGTGCTACCTCCATCGATCTACAATTCAATTTTTTTTTTTTTTAATAAAAAGAAATTTGTTACTTAATTAGATAAGATAAATGTCTTATATCAATCTTTATTTTTTTTTTGTTTTAAAGAGTTCGTAATGGTGTTGTGTTGTGTTTGTTTTGTTCTTTGGAGCTTTATAACAACAGAATTTGTGTACAATTGGTGTTGCGTGATTGGATTACAAAAAATTAGTTTAATTAAATTTATTAAATAGCGCGAGGCTTACACGCGTTAGTTCAAATCAAAACTACTGCATGGTGCAGTAGCCCAAAACGCCCCATTTTGGACAGTAAAAAAACAGTTTTTTTAAAAGAAATAATATAAAATTTATTAAATATTAAAAAATCAATATTTAAACCCCTTGACCAAAATTTGGTGAGCATATAAATTTGAAATGTATGTGTTTTAAAAAATAAAATATTTAAATTGAATAGTAAAAGTTGAGAGTTGAAATAGAGAATGGAATGTAAATACTTTGAAAATGTAGATAACTAAAATAAACAAATAAATAAAAATGTGATTTTTTAGCTTAATTAGTGATAAATTAAAAGAGTAAAACGAACAAGAAAAAGAAAAAGAAATCTAGATAGCTTTTCACTTTTGATTTTAGGTAGGGGTTCAAGTGTTTCACATGAAAAAAAAGAAAGGTAGACAATGACATCTAGGTTTTGGGCTTTGTTGGGTTCCATTATGGTACTTTTGCTCCAATTTTCCAGCACCACAAATCCAAAACAGACCACTTGGTATGTACATAGTATTGATCCCATCTAAATGCTAAACTATGAGAGCCACCCAATTGTAAACAATTAAGTAATTGATATCTTAATTGTTAAAACTATGTTACACCTAAAATTTTAATATCACTTGCTCATATATTCACCATTAGATTTGTAACGATGATAAAAACAGATACAGAGGAGTACAAGTGCTTTCACCATTATGAAACACCTGTTTCTTTATGATATTATCATATATTTAGTATTTGTTTTCCAAGTATTTCAGGCACCCCTAAGAAAGTTCTAAATTATTAGCTCATGAAATTTAAACTTTTGTGCAGGTTTTGGAGGTCTAACCAGGCAGGAGATAAAGTGCATGAGCCTCATCCATGGCACAAGGAATGTCTCTTTCCTTTTCCTTATACATAGCATGTTTACAATCTCATCAGTTATTTTTCGCTTCTTGGTGCTTTTTTTTTCTTCTTTTTTTTTTTTTTTATAGCTTGTCTGCACAAAAGAAGGAAAAGGGTGATGGGAATTCAAACTAAAAATTTCCGCTTCATGATACGTGATTTTCAACCGATTAAGCTATCCCTGAAAATATTTAATTCTTGGTGCTGTTTTGAGTGGACTGTCTTCCACAGTTGTTGGAGGATGCTTAGATCACACATAATGCCCACCTTTTTTTTTTTCTGTTGTGGTAGCATTCACCCTTTCTTGAGGAACCCAAACACTCTGACTTCCTAATGGCTGCCCTTGATGTGCGCAATATAGCGTACTTAATTATTGCGGTCTTATTATGTTGATTTCTATGTCGTTTCGGTATCCCAGGAGTTCGGCAAATAATGAAGGAAGATTGGCGAAATTAGAATAAAAAGCCGAGGTTGATCTTACTACTCCGCATTGAACCGGGCTGTAATGTTTTGGCCGTAACTCATAGTTCAAAACTCGGATTGAGACAAGGTAAGATGCTGAATGCACTAAACATGGTGCGGAAAAGGGAATTGCTTTTTTGACAAATAACCAAAGTGAAAAAAGAAAGTTGAATGGTCAACTAATAAGACAAATTGTCTTATAAGTTGATGGCTTTCATCATGTGCAAGAGAGCCATATACGTCTTTTTCATCTAACATGGTGGTTATTTGTTGGTTCATTGCATTAATGGCCAGCTTCTTCTTCTTTTTTTTTTTTACATTTAATTTTCATACAAGATCGAGAAGAAATTCAAATTCAAATTAGGGATATTCGCTTCATTAAACATAGTTCTAGCCGATTAAACTACCTCTTAAAGAAAATGGCTAGCTTTTACTCTCATATAAAAGAAAATCAAGGAGAATTGACTTTCTTCTTGTTAAAATAGCTCTGATACCATGTTGAAATATATATGCTCTGATACTATGTTGAAATAATAAATGTGCAGAATATATGAACGGAAGAATGAGAGAAAGAAGAGAGAGCGAAAGTAAATGTAAGGACTACATTGTATTGATTTATTGATATCTATTAAGATGATTACATAGACCTTAATATATAAAGAGGTTAAGAGTGACAAATAAGAAATCCTAAACTAATTAAGGTAGAAAATAAACTCTAATAAGAAAGACAATAAATCTAGAGAATAAAATATTCAAGCACTTCTTAACAAGCAATGCACGGGGTGGGAGATAGAGAAATTAATGCGCCCACAATACCACCGTGAGAAGGAGGAAAAATGTGTCAAGACAGTTGTGCAAGCAATTTCCTTTGGCTATAAAAGAAGAGGTGAAGAGCACAGAAGGGAGAGCTCTAGGTTTTCTATTATTTCTTTCGCTGCATTGTTTTTGTAAGCTTCTCAAATTTAATGGATTTAATGATGTTTGTGATTATTATATTTTTATTTCCATGAGAGGCTAAACCACCACTAAGGTGGAGTATGAAGCTTCATTAATGAGTAGAAATTACATGTTTATGTGATTCGATATTTTCTGAATATATGAGCTTTGATATTTAAATGTTCATACTTCAATTTAATTAATGAGATGATCAGTCTTGGATATGGGTTCAATCACGTTTTTCTCATGATTTGGGATGATCTCTATTAATTAATTACTTGGATTTTCATCTCAAAATTATTAAATTTTGGTATCCATTGTGATTTGTTTTATAAATGAATACATTGAATGATTTGATCTAAGATTGGATATTCATTGTGATTTGTTTTACAAATGGATACATTGAATGATTTGATTTTACTCTTTTAAGCGAAGATTATCCTTAACAATTTTGTTAGAGATCAAGATTGTTATGAAGAAAGTATCAGAAATATTCATATGTTGCTACAAATTAATGAGCGTGGATTCCAAAATCTTAGTGCTTTGTCACTTTATAATCAAATTCCACTTGAATAAAAAAATCACCTATTTTTCTAACTAGATTATAAGATTCAATTGTTCTAGATCTATTTGGTTTCCTTGAATCCAACTCCCTTTGGATTCGACCTCGCACTTATAACACTATATTGAAAAATGATTCGTACACTTGTGAGTACATTAAAACAATACAATAGCCCTCTTCCTCCTATGTCTACTTTTAAACCCCAAGGTAAATAACCAAATAAAAATAGACATATCATACCATCATAGATTCATAGTGCTGCTGCTTTATCTTTGAGGGTAAATAAAATTGCCTTCTTCATGTTGTTAATTCTCTGAAGTTCTATGAAGTTGAAAAAAAATGAAGAACAAAGATAAAAATAAAAGTATGTTGATTGTGCTGTAGTATTATCATACTTTTCTAGGAAAATCTTTGTTTGAGGCAATTCACCAACATATTGGCGTTGAAACATCATGAACATAATTTATGAATATAACAGAAAGAAAAAAAAGATTAAAAAGAAAAGAAAAGAAAAGAATAGAAAGAAGAAGATAAGTGCAGATGGTATATAGCCTTATACTTGCTGATCTTGCATCAAGATATCCTTTTTCCCTTTTGAGTATTCATGATGTCCATAGTGATTCAAGTTAATGATCAGAGAACTACTTCAATTGATATTATGACAAAAACTGGGGAAAATCATCATTTGTATTTTTCTAATCTAATTAGTAATTGATTTTCCATTATCATTCTTCTAAATTCAAATGCTTGTTTTAATGGATAAAGTTTGGTTATTTTTTCTTTTTGTTTTGTCAGTGATACATTATTTTCTCTCACTATCTGTGGTCACCAATTGGCGAATTCAATGTCCAAATAGGCAAATTGTTAGAATAATGTTAAACTTGTAAGCTTTTGTTATACCCCCCCAAACACATTATGAGAAACAGCTTATTTAGCAACCGAGTGTTCCCAAATTGAAACATCTTGAGACTTTTGAAACGGTCCAATTCTCAGAAAAAAAAAAAAAAAAAAAAAGGGATTGTTTCATCATTTGTAGTGTTTCTTCTTGAAAATCTATACATGTCTCCCTTATTGACACCTTCACAATCTCAATATTCTAATTGATGCTTTAAGGTGGTTTGCCTAGTTGGTGCTGACATGTCATAATATGATTAGTGCTAACTTGACATTTGACGATTTTCGTAAAAAAATTTGGTCACTTTTTTTGTTTACCTAAGGGAGTTTTCAACAATTTTTTATATGACAATAAGCTAATTGTAAATTAATGCAATCAAAGGAAAAAAAAAAATTAACAAACAAGGCATATGTGTATNAGAAAGAAGAAGATAAGTGCAGATGGTATATAGCCTTATACTTGCTGATCTTGCATCAAGATATCCTTTTTCCCTTTTGAGTATTCATGATGTCCATAGTGATTCAAGTTAATGATCAGAGAACTACTTCAATTGATATTATGACAAAAACTGGGGAAAATCATCATTTGTATTTTTCTAATCTAATTAGTAATTGATTTTCCATTATCATTCTTCTAAATTCAAATGCTTGTTTTAATGGATAAAGTTTGGTTATTTTTTGTTTTTGTTTTGTCAGTAATACATTATTTTCTCTCACTATCTGTGGTCACCAATTGGCGAATTCAATGTCCAAATAGGCAAATTGTTAGAATAATGTTAAACTTGTAAGCTTTTGTTATACCCCCAAACACATTACGAGAAACAGCTTATTTAGCAACCGAGTGTTCCCAAATTGAAACATCTTGAGACTTTTGAAACGGTCCAGTTCTCAAAGAAAAAGAGGTGTGCATGAATATCCACCATCACAGGAGCACAAGGCCATTTAGAAAGCAAAGTGGCCATTTAGAAGGCTTTTGAAGATCGCTGTGATTGTTTCTGGAAAATGTGAAATGAAAAAAAGCTCCACCACATGAAACAACTTTCTTAGCTTTCTTTCTGGGATTGTTTCATCATTTGTAGTATTTCTTCTTGAAAATCTATACATGTCTCCCTTATTGACATCTTCACAATCTCAATATTCTAATTGATGCTTGAAGGTGGTTTGCCTAGTTGGTGCTGACATGTCATAATATGATTAGTGCTAACTTGACATTTGACGGTTTTTGTAAAAAAATTTGGTCACTTTTTTTGTTTACCTAAGGGAGTTTTCAACAATTTTTTATATGACAATAAGCTAATTGTAAATTAATGCAATCAAAGGAAAAAAAATTAACAAACAAGGCATATGTGTGTATATATATATATATAGAGAGAAAAATTATTAATTTTTTTAGATGTGTCACTCTCAAGAATTAGATCCTTCTTTCTTAGTATTGTCAAACTCACTCTCGCTTTCTCTCTCCAAATCTCCCACTTTGTTTTCTATCAACATCGTCAACTACCCCACTCTCTCTCTCTCTCTCTAAAATCCGATACGCGTTTCGAGTCTCAGCATCTCCGAAACGTTTCGTCCTTCCATTCTCGCTGATCCAAATCCCCACTGCTCACACACTGTTCAACCCTCCAATCCCATCAAATATTCCGAACAATTCGTATCTTGTTTCATCAAAGCGATTCGATTTCGCTCTCTCTCTCTCTCTCTCTCTCTCTCTTTCGTCGTCGAGCTTATTTCGTTTTTCACCATTTTTTTACCCCAATTTTCTCGATTATCTAACTGTTTTTTAAGTTAAATGGATCAAAATTCTGCTTCGCATTTCACAGTTCGTTCTTAATTAATCAACCACCTCAATCCGATTAACATATCTTTTCAAGAACCTGACATTCAATATCTTTCTTCTTCTTCTTCTTCTTTTTTATTTTTTATTTTTGTTTTTTTGTATTATTAAGAATCCAATTAGTATTTGAAGAAGTTGGGGTTCAATCCAAAAAGCCTTTTCAAGAATTCAAACAGCTTTCGAAGAAGCTATAACAATTCTGATAGCTTCTAGAGAAGCTGGAATTCAAATAGCTCTGTAAACAGAGAGAGAAACAGAGGAATTTCAAAGATATTGCAAATTTTTGGATTTTGAACTAACCCAATGGGTCGGACGAGCAGTAAGATCGGAAACAGAGATGAAACCGCAGAGAAGCACATGGGTCTGTCAAAAATGGTTCAAATCCTCTCATTTCTAGTGGTCTTCGTCGCCGGCGTGGTGATCGGCCTCGCCACCACGTCGCACATTGACCGCCACTACATCGCCTCGCAGGCCGAGCTCTACTCTAATTGCGCCGCCGCCACCACCACGGTCGTGAAGGAGTGCGAGAAGCCCGTGGACTGTATGAGCATGGAGACGTTTCTCAAGCCGAGCAATGTGACGCATGGAATGTCCGATGACGAGCTCTTGTGGAGGGCGTCGATGGTGCCCAGGAAAAATGAGTACCCCCATAAGATGAGAGTGCCAAAGGTGGCATTCATGTTCTTGACGAGAGGCCCTTTGCCGATGTTGCCTTTGTGGGAGAGATTCTTCAGAGGGGGGCGTGGCGGACAGTTGTTCTCTATCTATGTTCACTCGCCTCCGGGATACGAGCTCAATGTGTCCCGGGACTCTCCCTTTTATGGCCGTCAAATTCCGAGTCTGGTATGAGTAATGAATGATTAAATTTATTATTTTTTATTAGTTTAAATTTTTATGATAACTTATAACTTAACATGATATCTGAATTAAAAATTGTCATTGTTCACTTCTCATTTCAGCTCACACAGAAAGTATTAAAATATTAACTTAAGCTCATTAAGTAAGTGGTGATTTAACAATTATTATATGTTATATCTTTTTTCGTTGTTGTTGTTGTGGGTTTGTAGTAGTTTTGTTTTATGTGCGGGGTAATGAGTAAAAGAAATTGATCAATGTGTTGGAAAAAGAAATGTTGAAGTCACTTTGGAATGGAAATTTGTATTTTGGAATGGGTATGGATGGTTCTTGGGTTTCTCTTGCTTGGGAGATCAACAAGTTATGAAGCATGTTTATGTGCTTGTGAATGGAAATTAACTTTTTCCAGTAATTCACATGATACATTGCAGGGAAGGTTATATATGGCCTTGAAGCCCGATGCAAATATGGGGTACTTCAAATTATTACGAAGATGATATTTAATTGCTAATTATGATCTTTCCTACTGTCACTTGAAAAACAAGAGTTGTGTTTCATTGTTATTAGTTGGCTAGAAACTTTAGGTTTGTTGGTAAAGGATGAATTCGTTAGCAATAGACCAATTCAAAGTACTGAAACTCAATCTTATAAGACAAAGGAATGATGGTTAGCAATGGCTAATTTTGAAGCAAATAGGATGCCTCAAGTTGACCTCTTTTGGTGCCTAGGGTTAGTTGTTGATATTAATTGTTTGATTGAGGATGCTGTTCAAAGAAGGCTGAAATTGGGAATCTGGTTCTGAAGTATACTGTTTTGGTTGAGTTTCCATCAATCCTGTTATTATTATTTATTTTTTAATTGCAGTAGCTATAAACTGAGTGTATTGGAGAAACTAGAAGTGTAGTGGATAATTTTGCTGGAAATGCGGCATAGAAAGTTAAGCTACCAAGGAAATAATGTGCTGAATGGATGATTATGCTTGAAGTTCTTGGGTTGAGTATGAAACTGATAGCATGTTTGTGATTGTGTTGAAAAATAGAACTTTCAAAATCAGAAAGAAATTTTTGGAAAAAATTTCATTTTAAATTTTTTCAAAAATACGTTTTGGCATTTTTTGAGGAAGAAAAAAAGTTAAATAAGTATTTTTTGAATTTTTTATCAAACATAATAGCTTTTTTATGTACTAAAAGTACCTTTTAAACTCTTTAATGCAACCCCAGTTAGGTTCTGAGTGTACTACTGAAACTAGAAGTTTGAATCAGTAAACTTAAGTTGCAATGCAGCTGGACCTTACTGTTTTCATTTCTTCCCTTATAAGGTTGAAAAGGGAAACTAAGATGTGTTTTTAAATTATTATTCCTGTTAAAACTAATGATTCTCAGGAACTACTAATTATTGGGTCCAACCAATAACCAAGAGAAAAAGAAGTTAAGATGATCGGATTGGTTAATTGTGGATCATCTTTTCAGTTTTGGAGTTAGTATATGTTTTATTTTATATATTGCTTTGTGACTTGTCCAGCTTGCTGAACAACCCACGCTAGGCTTTAATCAACGATGGAGTAGGCAATCACTTGGACCACCACTTGTTGCCCGGACATCGGCTGGGTGTTCCATAGCATGCCTGCTGCCATTGGATACCTAGGAACAAAGGTATGTAGTAAGCAGTTTAGTAGGCTTGGTGACAGCCTAATTACTATGTAGCATGGAGAATTCTAAAGAACATATACTTTTGTGTCGGACATCGAGGGTTTGTTTGCTAATGCTCTTTGGAATGTGTTTTTGCCTTTTGGTTGTGATATACATAAAGGTAAAAGTATTTTTGAGTGTTTTGTGTGTTGAATTGTTTGTTACTTTTTGCTAAAAAGTGTGAGGCAATCCTAAAAACATTACCAAACAAGCCCCCAAGTTTGTAACTGGAACTTACACGACATGCTTGGATATACCTTGATGTTGCCAAGATTTAACAAATTACGCATTGCCAACATGCGGCAAACACCAGTCAAATGCTGGATATGGCAACAAATGTTGATTTCCTGTAGTAAGGGATTCAAATTGTAAAGAGAAAAGAGGTTGTGTGAGCCTTGGCCTTTGTTTTTTCTCTCTCTAATAATGAAGTATACTCTCTATAAAAGAATGTTGAATGAGAGTTGAGGATGATGGACAGAGGACACAATGCAATGACGAGAGTTGGTGACATGAGTCAGTATAGGCATAATCGATTATGGGGTTACAACAAGTAATGCTACAAGTCCCTCTTGTGTCCCTCCAAGAATGATGTGACTTTTAAAATTATCATTGAGCTTGTGATTGATTATTATTGGATTTTGATTAAATAGTAATTTTAAGAGTCACATCATTCTTGGAGAGACACATGAGTGACACAAGAGAGACTTCTATAATTACTTGGGTTACGACTATGAATTCCCCCCGTCCCCCAACAAAAAAAACATTGCTTTATATGATATTACTTTGAAAGTCCTTTGCAGATAGCTAGGAAGCATCTGTGTTAGCCAGTAGTGCCAAAAGAATTTGAAATTATCTTCACTCTGCTATGTATATATCTTGATGGACTTCACATTTCATCGAGAAGCTAATTTTAAATGAACAGGTATAGTAACTTCATTGATACACAAACTTTTCCTTCCTAAGTAGTTGCCAACACCCTTTGTATACTTATAGAGTCGCACTGGAAAAAGTGCCAGTGGTATCAGACCAAATTTTCCTGGTTTAAATTTTTAGCTCAAGTGGTGCCTGATCTCCATGTTTAGGGGATACCTAGTATGCATTAGTTCTCCCTATTTTACTGGAGTCATGGATACTAATCGAAGAGAATCCATATTGTTACATATGAACTTGTAACATGCATTTTTATCTGAAGTAATTTTATTTAGTAGACTACTATATGATTACCATACAACTGGAATTGCATGGTAGTAAAAATCAGTCTTTAGATCAACAAAGGCTTGTAAAAAGAAAAGTCAATGGCTGATTTCATTGTCATATCATCCTAATCGTATAACAATTTACTAAATAACATTTCTCTTTTATCTTGGATCATTATATACTATTCCATTAAAACTCCAAAATCTGATGATTGATGATGTTACACTATTTCATTGAAACTTTTTAATGCTCCCTTCAATGGTTCAATGTCATCTGCATTATGTTGTCAGTATTTCTAATAAATTTGTTCCACTGAAGTGAGCATTAAAAAGTGATTTCTTTATCTTTTCTCCAGGCAAGCATCTCTCTCTCTCTCTCTCACACACACACACGGATTTTCATTACTAAGTAATGAATAATATGTAAGCTTTTGTTTTCTTTTTTTCTACATATCAGAAAAAAGAAATTGCCAGATTCTTCTATAATGACATTTAGAATTTAAGCTTTACAAAGTAAGTATTTAACTACATGTACTCATTAAAAAAAAAATACATGTACTTTCCACTGAACCATTTTTGTTGTTCTTCAGAAAGTTAGATGGGGAACAGCAACACTATCTGATGCTGAGAGGCGTCTTCTAGCCAATGCCCTGCTTGACTTTTCAAATGAGCGATTTGTTCTTCTTTCTGAGAGCTGCATCCCGGTCTATAACTTCCCAACTGTCTACAAATATCTTACTGGTTCTGCACACAGCTTTGCTGAGTCATATGATGACCCTTCCCGATATGGACGCGGTCGCTACAGTCGCCACATGCTTCCCTATATAAATCTCCGTCAATGGCGGAAAGGGTCTCAATGGTTTGAACTTCACCGCACACTGGCTGTTAGTATCATTGCTGACACCATGTACTACACCCTCTTCAGGAAACACTGTCTACCTGCTTGCTACCCAGATGAACATTATATTCCAACTTACCTGAACATGTTCCATGGTTCGCAGAATTCGAATCGGACTGTGACTTGGGTTGATTGGTCAGTGGCGGGTCCTCACCCGGCAAAGTATGAAAAGGCAAATATTACAGAAGATTTTATACAGTCTATAAGGAATAACGGCACACTTTGTCGATATAATTCTGAGATGACATCTGTTTGTTATCTCTTTGCTCGGAAGTTTGCTCCAAGTGCACTGGAACCTCTGCTCAACCTGACCTCAAGAATAATGGAATTTTGAAAATCCTGATTCTGCAGAGATGAGATTCTTTTAGAAATTTTTTCAGAGTTTCTCGATTTTGTTAGGGCATTATTGGTGGTTTGCCAACTATGGTACTGTTGGCTCAGTGATTTTTGTTTTGGTATAAATGTACAGGTAGTTTTGTAAGAGAATATCTCATTGTTGCACAAACTTTGAGAGGAGAATTTGTCAGCCCTTTAGAGAAGAAAAAAAATCATTAATATAGAGATAAATGTTACCATTGAATCCTGAATAATCTTTATGTCCATGTTCATGTGGCACGTAATTGATTTTGCTATTCAAATACTACCTTTCAAGTGAAGTTGATTGAGTCTTTGGGAAAATTGGTCTTAAACGGTACCATTGTTCTGCTTGTAATGCGTGTGGATGCTATCTTGATCTGAAGTCCGAACTTCTATGAAATGCTCCAACTTCTTGATCATGTACGGGAGTGGCTTTCAATCAAGTTAATTTTCTGCTTTCCAGGTTATAGCCTATAGGGTCAATAGCAAAGTAATATGACCACAACCTGAGCCTAGGCTTCCATCCATCATCGTAGTTTAATAGCTCAAAAAAATCTCTAAAGTAGTAAGATACTTACTAAGATGAGAGTTCACCCAAAATGGGAATAATCAATCCTATTAGTATTAACCATCATAGGTCTTATTGATGCCTTATGGAGTTAGATTAAATTATAATTCCATCAGACTTAAAAGAGCACCTAAGTGCCTTCATCTAGCCCTTCTTATGTAGCACCCAAGGAGCAAGTGCAATTATTGGCATGGTAGAATAACTATTGTTCATCTTAGGCTCACCCTAAAATATATTTATATATATATATATATCTCAGTTTTTTAATGCTTTTTAGGGGTTTTTTTAATTTATTTTAAAATATTCCGATGAAGTGTTTTTTGGTTTTAGGTTGTTTGTTAACATTTTTATTTTAAAAAGAGATAATCAAGAAATTGGGTTCGACCATATCATTCAAAATACATGGAGAGAATCTCACTCTGTTTAAAAATACCTGTAAAAATCACATACATTCTAAACACTGAACTAGAAAAAAAAAATCCTCTAACCCAATTTGAGTAAAACTTTGTACATTGCAAATTTCAAAGATGCTTGCACTGCTGGCTCATTCTCTCTCTCTCTAGCCCTTTCCGTTACTTCTGCCATGGCAGTCAACATCATGTTTTGACCTTAAAACATGGGAATATGTTAACCCCCTTACATCATGATTTCCCTCCTTTCCAATGAGTATAAACATTAATTTTTTTTAGTAAGTAATAACTTTATTGAAAATATTCAACAAAAGCAAGCCAACCCCAAAAAACAGCAGGCTTAAAAGCCAAGTTGGGGAAGCAAATACAAGAAACAAGAGCATAGAGAAGGCAAAAGGGTAGCAAAAAAACAAAAAAATTATATCTAGTAAAGCCTCAAAACCTAGCCGAATGAATTTGAGTATAAATATAGCAATGATATCTACTACACAATCTTCTCTGCTCTTGTTGCACGCCTTGCATTGCTCGGCACCAAGTGAATGAGTAGATAATTTAGATTGAGTTGTGAGGAATCAAAGTGTGAAGGTACTTGTTGATGTTGAAAAACTAGAAAGCTTCTCGAAGCAAACATTTAACTTTTAGCATGTTCTGCATGGGAAGAGCAAACATCAAAGCAAATGTCCACAACTACACTGCGATTGATCAAAATACACAGGTATAAAGGCATTCATAATTTCACAACTTCCTGATACTGTTAGCACAAACCGGTTCCCGCACAAGATCCTGAAATACAGAAATAGCCTGAATTCAGATTGATTGTATATAATGAGGTGACACCTTGGATGGGGGGGAACACATTTTTTTACACTGACTACTAATATCCTTGCAGCTCCCCTCTATATAGACATCAAAGCAGTTTCTGTGGTCACATAAGACAATTCTGAATAAACTCCCAAATATTCCTGATTAAAACTGGATTATTAAAAAAAAAATGATCCTAGGCCAGAACACTGACTTGCACGTTGGTGCATGCAAAAAAAACAGTGTTTTGTATTTGTACATTAGGCCCAAGAGAGAAAGTTGAAGATACACTTCAAGCCAATTCATTTGAAAAATTCCTGAAGACAAAAAGATTCTCATTTCAGATGTCTATGATTTAGTATTCCTCACGTGAAATAGCCATAAAAACCAGTTACACCAGCGGAAATTACACACAACAGAAAAACTTACACGATTGATATTCAAAGTGCTGAGAAATGTTCCTTTTTTTAACATAAAATATTTATCCACTTGGTACAACTATTTATTTTTCATCATAGGATGCACAAATATATTATTTGACTAAAGAATCATACTCAAAATGTAGTAAAGCAAAACTTTAATTTTTTTTAATATTTTATTTTTTATTTTGTTCTCACATTTGTGGTGCACACAGGTGAACACGCCCAAACATCAGACAAGAAACTGAAAACTTACAGATTTTCACAATGGAAATAGACCTAGCAAAATCATATAATAAAATATAAGTTCATAGTGGGCAGAAAAATTATTTTACAACCAAAGGCATCGGCTCCATACAGGTTCAGCACATAATTATATAGATTTAGCAAAAATTCCCTACTTATACAATACAATGCAACATATAAAGCATACAACCCAACTCAGTTGGTTCAAACAGTTGAATCACATATGCTGCATAATCATAGCAAAATCAGCATCAAAATGCAATCCAAGTAATTTAAATACAATGAATTATGCGTGCTCTTCATGCTAATTCTTCTGTAAAAATGCATCTCATATCCAGGTTCAGCACATAATAAACAGGATTCATGATCATCGAGATTATTTAAGAATAAGAACATATGTAATACATATGTAGAGGTGCAGAGTACAAAAATATTTAGCTCGTCATGTCAGCATAACACATAGAGGGACTGAATAGTCACAATTCCAACATTATTAAGCTCAAGTGAAACAGACCACCGGAAACTTAAATCACAAAGAGACTTGAGATATAACAATGATGTGGTCATCTCCTTGCCCTGTTTGAAATCAGAACAAAGGAGAACCAGTATATCAATGACCTAATATCAGAGAATCAAACTAAGCTGCTGCTACCTGTTCTGCCGTTAGAGGAATTTCTGATGACGACTGATAGGGTCCATTCCTCTGAGGAGGTCCTGGCTGTGGGTGCTGCAGCCCTTCCATTTGACTCACTCCAGATGGTTGATAACTTGGTTCTGTCATTAGAGGGGTTCCTGATGATTGGTGCTGGAGTCTAGCTATATGAGGAGGTCCAGATGGGGAGTGCTGCTGCTGCCATGCCATTTGCGAGGGTCCTGATGGAGAGTGCTGTTGCCATGCCATTTGAGAGGGTCCTGATGGAGAGTGCTGTTGCCATGCCATTTGAGAGGATCCTGATGGAGAGTGCTGCTGCCATGCCATTTGCGTGGGTCCTGATAGCCCTACCTTTTGAGTCAGTTCAGATGGTGGATTATGTGGTTCTGTCATTGAAGGGGTTCCTCCTCGTGGGTGGTGTGGTCCGGCCATGTTACGAGGCCCAGATGGAAAGTGATGCTGCATTTGGGTGGGTCCTGATGGAGAGTGGTGCTGCCATGTCATCTGAGGGGATCCGGATGGCGGGTACTGTGGTGCGGACATTTGAGGAGGTCCAGATGGTGTGTACTGTGGTCTGGACATTTGAGGAGGTCCAGATGGTGTGTACTGTGGTCTGGACATTTGAGCATATTCAGATGGTGGGTGTTGAGGTCTTGTCATTTGAGGGGGTCCCAAAGGTGGATGAGAAGGTCCTGCTGTTCGAGGAGGTGTTCTTGATTGCACATGTGCAGATCCCCGCCAATTCATATGTAACAATCTCTCAATCTCTTCACCACGCCCAGCTTTCCCAAACACCTCACTTACAGATTCCTGCAATGCAGGAGTAAGTCCAACACCATACCTCATCATCTCACCCAGTAAATCCTGGCTCTTGTCCAATATACCTTCATTGCAAAGTCCCTTTATCACAACCTCATAGCAAGTAGGATCCGGTTTAGGATCTTTTTCTCCCATTTTAGACAAAATCTGTGCGCAATCCACTACCTTGCCATTCCTGATCAATTCATCGAATACCCTGTTGCCAAAATTAGCAATTACCCTTAAGCCAGCATCTACCATTCTATTGAACACCTTTAAAGCATCATCAATTCTGTCCGCTTTCAAAAATGCATCAATTAAAGTCCTATGACTTGTGACATCTGGGGACAATGACTTTGCTGTCAATTCTGCAAACATCATCTCCGCCTCTGATAACATCCCATTCTCACAAAATCGAGAGATGATATTATTATACCCCGCAACATCCATTTGGAAAGCCTTCGAATTTGTCTTCACTCCCACCTTCTTAAATGTGGGAATTGCCTCCTCAATCTTGCCAAGCTTAAAACACTCATTAACCATTATGTTAAACGTGTCTGAATTCACTGCTTGGGAATTTGGCGGGGAGTGATTATCCAACATCAAATCAAACAACACCCAAGCCTCCTTTTTCTTCTCGTGCTTAAGCAACACCTCCAAAAGAACATTACAAGTTGCAGGCACTATCTTAAACTGGCGATCCAGCCAGGATTTATATGACTCCATCGCCTCCTTTGTTTTCCCCTGATTAAAAAACCAATCCATAAATGTTGCATTCACAACCCCATCATAAACCTGACACCTCTCTTTAAGCTCATCAAAAAGCTCATTCGCCTTATCCAGATTCCCCAACTCTAGAAACCCCTTAATCAAATTGTTATAAACCAATGAGTCCGCACCCTGCCCCTTATTCAACATTTCCCTCAAAAGTTCCACTGCCTCCTCAATCCGTCCTGCATCAATCAACCCTTTCGTCAAGTGCCGGTATGTAACCGATGACGGACTAAATGGTGCGTTCTCAATAATATGACGGTAAACTTCCAACGCCTCGTCAACCCTCCCCTCGTCACAATGGGTATTAATCAAATTATTGTAAGATACAACATTTGGAATAATATTGTATTGGTTGAAGAAGTATTGGAATAGAGCAACAGCGTCATTGTACCTATATCAATCAAAATAGTCAAATTTAACCACTATGTCGAATCCCAATTCAACATCAAAACCAAAAAAATAAAAGAAGAATTGGGTATAATGTCAAAATTTAAAACCAGCAAATACCGATAAAAACAAAAACGTGGGTATTACGATAAAAAATAAAAAAAAATAAAAAATAAATCAAAACCATTAGTTACAAAAGTAAAGAAAATCATCAGACAGACAGGCTGTATTGCTCAAATAAGATGTGGCCAATATAACACTAGCCTCACTGCACCTGAATCAATCAAACTATTCCAAGAAACAAAAATTGTGTCTTTACCTTAAAACCTTTACAATCAACACACAACCATCACAGCGAAGTAGGTGCAGCGGATACCTGAACTATAATCAAACTACACCAACAAAAAAGCTAGGCCTTTATGTTCAAAACTCCACAAAGATCCGACACACACGCATACCTCTTGGCGCGGTACATGGCGGCGATGATGGCATTGCAGGTGAAGACGGTCGGTCGGGTGTTGGAGAACACGGAGTGGCGCGCCACGGAGGAGGCGGCGTCCAGGTCGCCGGCTCTGATCAGCGACTGCACGCGGTTGTGGAGGTTCAGCCGCGGCCCCACCAGCGCAGAAGTCGAGTCCGGCAGCCGGGGCGCGTTTGGGTCACGCTGCGGCGGACCCTGATCGCGCCGGAGCGCGTGCAACGGCGGCTCGATACGCAGCCGGCGCTTCCTGCGCCGCCTCTCCGCTGCGGCTTCCTCTGCCGACGAGAACGCGAAGCCGCGCGTCGATGTGGTTTGGTATTCGGTGTTGGGGTTTTGGAGATGATTGAGAAGTGGGGTTAAGGTTTGCGTTTGTGGGTTGGGGGAAAAGGTGGCCGAGGAGCGGCGGAGAGAGCGGAGGAGGACGAGGCGGAAGAGTGACATGGTGGTGTCTCTCTCTATGAGCGTTCGCGTTCGTGCGTTTTAAGAGACAGAAAGAGAGAAATGGAAGGGTAATTGCTTAAACCCTAGTGGGCATGAGAAAGGTTTTTGGATTGGGTGCAACTGTAGTTGTATTTTTTTTAGCCATATTTAGCAGTTTTTAGTAAAAGGTTGTCTCATATGTCTATTTTTCAGAAAATGTCCGGATTTTTTTTCTTTAATATATAGATTTATGACAATAAAAAACCGTCAAATTGTCAAAATTTAATTTTAGGAAAATACTTTGTAAAATTACAATTGAATTTGAGATTATCATTATTAAATTTTGATTTATTAATATTTTAAAAATCACATCACATTTAAAATGACACAAAGAAAATAAGAGTCATTCTTTTAGTATTATTCGTGAAAAAAATATAAAATAAAAGTATAATTTCTAACATTATTTTAATTCCAATATCGAAAATCCCCTATTCTCCCTTGTCTTTGGGCTGAAATCAAAATTTTAAGTCGGAAGATTGGCTAGTTTAGGCTTGCTTTGCTTACAAATTACCGGCTAATTTATTGGTTAGTATGATGGGACACAATCATATATCACTTACCCCGTAATATACATATATATATATATATATATTTTAATTGTACTCCTTTTAGATATTAAGATATGAAGGTCAACACTAAAACTATAGCTCCGGTACATATTACGATGTTTTATCAACATATATATTTCTCATAGAAGATTGTTTCCTTCTCTTCTCCCTCTTCTCTTCTGTGAAATCTGGGAGTCGCATGACCAAGGTTCAGTCATTATCTTTTTAATCTCCCCAAATGCCTTGACTGTAACACTTGTCCACTTAAAGCTGCCTTGCTTCATACAGTCTGTTATGGGAGACATATGGTGCGAAACCCTTTCCTTTCCTCCTACACTAGGACTTCCGTAACCTACTTGGAGTAGGAGAAGAATTCTCCTTCACCAACTTGTAATTAGAAAAATTAATGTGTGCACCGACTTTGAGTGCTATATATATATATGAGGAGCGGCCTTTGTGTTTACAACGAAGAATCTGAGATAGAACCTGAAGCCGTGAAAATGGATGAGCACGTATTGGATACAATTATTCTGATGCAGGGTGGTTTAGTATTAACTAAACTGCCCAAGGATATTGAGGATTGGAAGAATGTTAAAGAGATCAACTTGATGCACAATGAGTTATCTAGTTTACCTGAGAATCCAAGCTGCCCCCGGCTCTTAGCACTGATCCTTCACAATAAAAACAAATTTAAAACAATCCCTCCCTCATTTTTCGATTACATGCCTGCTCTCCAAATCCTCAACTTATCTAGGACCGATATCAGGTCTTTGCCGGAGTCTATTGTCAAATTGGTCAGCCTCAAAAGACTGTTTTTAAGTTGCTGTCATCGTTTCTTGAGGTTGTCGCCCAATGTTGGAGAACTCAAACAACTTGAAGTTCTTGATCTTGAATGGACAGATATTATGGATTTTCCTTAGGAGATTAAGAAGTTAACTAATCTCACATGCTTGAAATTTTCTATTTATGGATATATGGATGATGGTTGTTGCAGTGTCATGGAATCAGATGCATTGGTTCCTCGTGGTGTAATATCGGCACTATTTTGTTTAAAGGAGTTGATGATTAGTGTGAATCCAGATGACAAACGGTGGAATGCATGTGTGGAAGATATTGTTACTGAAGTATGTAGTTTGAAGACTTTTTTTCTATTTTTCAAGGGCGGAACTTGTGAGGTACTTTCTATTGAATAGCCCAATGTGGGTGCATCCATTACTGTCAAATTTCAGATTAACTATTGGTCATCATGTCAACCGCATTATGTCTCGACTCTCTGGCGATGTTGAGTTTGAGTTGGAACGATGGGAGAGATGTTTGAAATACATAAATGGTGATCAAACTATTCCTGAAGAGATTAAGACGATACTCCAATATCCAACTACATTTTTCTTGGAAAGGCATGCAACTGCTAAGAAGCTATCTGGTTCTAGGATTGAAAAGCAACTAAAATGTTGTGTTGTGGGGGAATGTAATGAGGTTGAAGTTATTATAGATGAAACAGATGCTCACGAAGGTGTGGTTCTGGGATCACTTGAATACCTGTGTATATATTATATGAAGAATCTAAGGAGGATATGGGAGGGGCCAATACAACCAAAGTGTTCATCTCTTTTAAAATTCTTGACATTGCGCACATGTCCCGTATTGACCACTATTTTCATTAAAGGTTTACTTGATAACCTCTGTAATTTAGAAGAGCTTACCATTGATGACTACCCCTCCATCAAAACTTTAGTAAGTTGTAAAGTTTCTGCTGAGCATAAAACCTCTCACTTTCTCCCAAATTTGAAGAGGATGTCACTTTATTACATGCTTGGATTATTTAGCATCTCTAGTGGTCTACACACCGCACCAAGATTAGAATCGCTGAGTTTCTATGATTGTCCAAATCTCAAGAACATGTCGATTGAGGAAGTATCCAACAAAGATTTGAAGAAGATCAAAGGTGAGAGGAGTTGGTGGGAAGCATTGGAGTGGAGCAGCGACCATCCGGCTTATTTGGATGACATTTTTGTTCCAATCAACATAGAGTTTTAATTACAATTACATTTATTTTTGGAACTATATTGTGATTAATATATATATATATATTTTTTTGGGTGTAATTAACCCAAAAAAGAAGGGAGTCATTTTTCACAATAATTTATTCACAAGTGTATTTTAAGTGATTTTTCATATTAAAACAACAAAAAAGGCACTTAAAGTAAGCCGCATCAACTAATGTAAAACAAGTGTGATAAATGGTCAAAGAGTTGATTGTCACTACTACATTAGCATTGTCTAATAGTTACGAGACAAAAATGTGACATGATTTTTAACATTACTCTAGTAACTAATAGAGTAACGTTAGAAACTACATTTTTATTTTATAATACTAATGTGTCAATCTCAACTAACTCTTAAATCAATTCTTGTTAAATTATTGTTAAAGCTAGAATTACTCTTAATATAAAGCTAGAATCTGAAACATCAACTGTCAGAAAACATGAATATATACATTGGAGATGCATCAAGAACAAGTTGTACAACTAAATTGAAGATCCACAAAGACCCAATTGCCTAAATAATTACATCGTTATACAACAACTTTCAACCACACAAGAAGAAAAAAAAAATTTACATTGGTATTCAAAAGGTTATCAACAATCCTTTGAAAAAATTTCATGTGTCCGGTGGATCTCTCATATCTCATCTGTAATGGAAAATCCTGTTCTATAATTTTCACCAAATGAATGATACAAATTAAATTGGACAGCAGAATTGGTTAGCTCCTGGCCAGCGCAAAATCCATATGATACAATGGTCAGTTATACCAGGTCACAAGCTCCTTGCAAGATCCAAAAGAACAAGACATCAGTGGTTTTGACCTTCTGTAAGTACCACAAAAATGGTGCACATGGGATGCTTGTCCGATTTTTGACTGAGGTTGTTTATGAGAACAGTCAGCAACCTTGCCTTTTGCTTGGATGAACGCTCTATAAATCAAATCAATTTGTTTGGTTCGCCGATTGTCGATAAGGATCAACCCAACAATTATCCTCCTTTGACGCATTAGTCCACCTTGCCTTGAAGATTTGCATTTCAAAAAAGGACTGCCACCGGACCTGCATACGATTCGTTACTCAGTAATTAGTTTTTGGATTTGTGCATGGTTGCTGACGATATAGAATGGAAGAGAGAGAGAACTTTGCAGCATTCATATTAGCATAAAAATGTCACTGGCACTTACTAGAGATCTAGGATCCACTTTTTGGGAGTCTGATGGTGCCTACAAAATTAATTTAAAAAAAAAAAAAAACACACTCAGTATACATCAACGAAAAATCTTTTAGAAGGCAACTTTAGCTTTAGGAAAATGTACCGGCACTGGTGGATTTGACGTCTCTTTTAAAGAATGGTCCAGGGAATGATTGCTCAACTGCATGAATGAGCAGATAGTAGAAAGTGAGTAGCCTGTCAGGCAGATCAAAATTATTGATCATTAAAATTATGTGTCCTCATCAGCACAAAATCACAAGTATATAAAAAGACACGTGATTGTGGGTAAATTTATTAAACATGTGATGCTGTGATCTGCAGTAAATATGTTTGTAAATATGTTTGACCCAAAAAGGAAACTATCAAGACAACTATTTCAGTATTTTTTGACCAACCAAATCCTAAGATAGTGCTACATACAAGGATGACTCACCATATTTCCATCTGAGGCACCAAGTGTGGGAAGACCCAGATGAACTATGTATTCAGAATCGACAACACCAACTCTTTTTGTTCGATCACCCTGAAAAATAGTCCAAAGATCACAAAGATTCCCAATGGAGCTGTATATAAGAAGCTCTAGGAAAGAAATAGTTACCTGGGCACAATAGCCGAGCTTCCTATCAAGGCCCCATGCATGGATCAAGTCATTCTGAAAGGGACAAAAACCATTAAAGAAAACTTACCAGAAAGGAAGATGCAGTCCAAAGTTGAGACCCAAAAAAAAAAAAAAAAAACCTTCTCAAAGCAAGCAGATCCAGATTGAATTTACGGTTAGTCTCCCCAGACTTGACCAATCTGATTCTATTATTATTATCTGAAGTTTTCTGATTTTTCCAAGACATTTTTATGTACCATTTAACGGTGGTTTCTATCACAATTAGCATTACATGGTGGGTTCAGGTTACCTGTATCACATGAGTCATGCAGATTTAAGTTCTAATTCAATTATAGATGACTAGTTTCAAGCCAGGTCCACATGGAACCCATAGTAAGAGATTCATTTGACGTAAGAAACTCATATCAGTTGGACAGCAAAAATATTATCCCACAATTCTCAACTGATTAAAAAAATATGGTTGACCTGTTCTTGTCTAGCGTACCAAGAAAAAAAAGATTCAGCAATCAACATAAAGTAGGCTGGACATAATCTATGATGCTGACTTAAGCAATTCAATCTGATATGGTTGATTAGATGCGAAAGAAAACCTCATTATACTGTCATCCATTCCTTTAATTTGCAAAACTACCTTCCATTATGCCTTACAATGTTCATACATACAGTGGTTGAGTATTTTATACCTGGATCATGTACCACGCACATCGCCAAGCTAACCTTGAGAACACGGGTGCCATCATTTCCACCCAACTGCATAACACGTTTTATTAAAAACAAAGAATTTGTTCAGCAATATTAAAATTTATGAGAATGAGAAAGCTATAAATTATAGAACAACAACACAGCTATAGAGTCGGTGATTCCATACCCCACGCATGGAGGATCAGTGCTCTGGTCGTCGCACCTTCCACTGCCTTTAAACTTATAATACCTTCTGCTTAAAAATTAAGTGAAACTGGGTCACACTCAATTTGTTAAAAAATTACGTGAAAATGGGTCAAACTCAATTATATCGCATACGTTTGGATCCAATTTAAAGAAACTGATGACAATCCGACTCTATAAAAGTCAATTACCACAATTGCTAAAGATTTGGCATATATTAAAACAGATACTGCTACCATGCAAGTGATGACAAAAAGACCATATTGCATTAAAAAAAAGCTGCATATGTGACTGCTCAACTAAATTCAATAGAAGCACAAGGAAACACAAAGCCTTTTCCAATAACCTTGCAGCTCAATAAACATTTGATCAAGTACCTTATGCCAAAAAGATCTCTAAGGTTTAACCCAGTAATTTTGTTCCATAGACTGATGAGTGCAACCATGGTGAGTATTAGCCCTTAATTAGAGTATAGATCTAATCATGCAGCACCCCATTTGTTCTGGAAAAGTACACTGACCTATGCGCCCTTGATCTGCTTCTACGTACAGTAATTGGATGATGCAACTCTGATTTAACAGGATCAAGTGCTGGCTGTGATATCTCAAGTCCCTCCTCTTGAACAATAGATAGATATCTGCAAGATATTTGGCATATTGAGATTTAAAGTCTAAATTGACCATGAAGGGGGAAAAAAAGAAAGAGAACAATACTCTACTACGTTGTTAATATGTCCAAATTATGAAGCTGGGATTATGTCTCGTACTATCATCTGTTATACTTGATTTGCTTTTCAATACAATATATGTTCTGTGATCTCGACACATCCTATGGTATAACAACTATATTTCCTAAGACTAGGGAGAATATTGTCTTAGTGTGTTTGTGGAATCTGCCTGCAGAATTGTTGTTTTAAGCTGTTTCTGCAGTTTGTGTTTCAGTGTTGTTTATTGTTTGAGTTGCTTTCTTTGAGGGTTGTCACTGGTTGGGAGGTTGTTCTTTTGGTTTTGTTTTGTTGGGTCCTTTTTTCTGCAGTTTTGTTCTGAAGTCAGTTTGGTTAGGCCTTAGTGAGGCTGTCTTTAGCCTGTTGACAAGGCTTGTATTTAGTGCTACTTTGGTGTTTTGGTTTTGAGCTTTAATGAAGTTGCTTATTCATCCCAAAAAAAAAACATCTGTATTTTCAAATAATAAATACAAAAAGTGAGTTTGATACATATCATAAAAAATATTGGTCTAAAATGAAAATGAGATATAAAGGTTATTATTCCAAAAACGGTAGTAGTGAATCTAGTGATCATTAGTTCCATGGCCACATTTCTAAGAATCTTATCAGTCTTCGTATTCCACACATGATTGTTATTTCAATATTCGGAGTAACATATTTTATTCAAGGCATTGATGCAACAAAGGCTGGTGGTGGAGTTTCAGAGTAGTCAATACAGGATTACAATATCATTCCAGAAAATTAACAGAAAACAATACTTACCGTTTTGCATCAAAATTCTCAACTCCAAGATCCTCATCCCAAAGAAATATATAATCATATTCAGAAACTATATCTGGATGCAAGAAACGTTTGGCAAACCACCTACATATCACATGGTATTGTTTTATTAAGAGACTCCCCTTATGCATATAAACTCAAGACATGGCCACCTCCCATTGTAATTTATAAACAACAACCTAGGAAGAGTCAAAATTACCATTTTGTTTGATTCTTTACAGACACATGTATGGCACGATCACTCCAAGCTAAATCCCTCCATTCATCCACAACACCGTCATAATGAAAAAGCATCACAACAAAATTGCTTGAAGGAAACTGCAATAGAATGCACAGATATTAGACACAAATATCAGGAGAAAATTCTGGAAGCACAGGGAAATTAAAGGAAAAACCTATACCTTTTTCACAATTTGGTTCACCAATTCTTTTTGCTTGATTCCAACTGGAATGGCTAACAGGTTAACAGAAGGATTTGCATTGCTCTGACACAAATATTTCAAGGTATGTGTTAAAAAAAAAATTACACAAAAAAGCCAAGAAGATCAACAGAGTAGTGCATGAAAGTGTATGCATGACTCTTTGCAATTTGTAACACCATAAGTCAATTATCATGTGATTTAAAACAACCACAACAAAATTGTTGTGAAATAATACAAAATATCTGATAAATTAAGCCAGCCAAACATTGAGAATCTCAGCAGTGGCCTCACTTACATTTTTTGGAACAGAACCCCATAATGGTCGCATTTCCAAGTTAGATGTTTCCACAACAATTCCTTCAGGCAATGCCTCACTCCCAGGAGGCCTGCAACGATTCTAAGGCATTTTGGGGAAGAATAAGAGGAGAAAGATAAATTATAAAGCATCTCAACTTAACATGCTATTGCAGAAAGGACTTCTTCCAAAATTTTTTTTTTTTAAAAAATAAAATAAAATAAAAAAATAAAAAAAGAAGAGACAGACCTTGCATGTCTTAGACTTTAAATTTTCTTTAGTAGGAATCATTCTCCATCTTGTTAATCTCTGCACATGTGATTTCAAGAAGTATTATGATGCATGTTAATCAGTAAACTATGATCCTTCTTACGAATCTTTTTGATTTATCCGTGCAAATTCAAAGTTCGATTACAGGCTTTGAAAAAATATGAAGGTTAGGTGACTCAGACCCAGATTAATTTTCCACGATATTTGATTTATCCATCAGTAATTTCGTAACATTTCAAATTTTCAAGACATGGACAGCTAGCAGTATGAAAAGTTTTATATTTGACTCATACAGTATGAAAGAGAATGATGACCAAGAGCAGTAGAATTAATTCTGACACTATAACAAAAAAACATTTAATCATGAGTTTAAGAACTCAAAAAAATAATAATCTAACTATACCAATTATTTAATCAATAACAGTTTGTGCCGCCCCAGGAGATATCTGCCAATCCATAGCCAAATATGACATAGATATCAGAATAGGATGAAAGGGGATGTGGGAATTTCGAAAAGAAAACCTTACTTCATCTAGCAATCTTCCAATGATACTAAAGTCATGGAGTCATCAACACCAATTAGTCTTGCCATAAGAATTATAAGGATAGCAGCAAGTTGATCATATCTAGTGATGCCACTTTCAATTCCAACTTATTACATTGTCTAACTCAATTTCTTCCTCTCTCAGTGAATTAGTCTTGCAAGGTATCATAAAAAGATGAAGAAATATTGCTTCCATGCTAGATGTCAAAATTTTCAATAAGTTTCTGGTTGCAACTTCTGGCTTATAGGCCAATCTATGTTGGTGCTTTCATTAAGACTTTCAGTGGCCCACAAATTAAAATCTATATGACTAACAAGTAATACTTAAAAAGAAGCTCTGTTAGAAATACATACATCTTTGTATTCCTTTGCAACGAAGGAATTACCAATGAAGTAAGCACCACAAATCAAAGATGCAATAATTAAGAAACTGCAGAGGCATGTCCTATTCTTTAGATCTGAAAGTACAGAAGCCTGAAAGAAAAAAACATAATAACATGCGAAGTTGTAGTCACATTCTTTGCTCAATGATCCAATCATGAATGTTGAATGAAGCACAGAAGCATTATAAAATGTATTTTAAGAGCAATTTAAAAAAATAAAAAAATAAAAAAGAACTGGTCGTAAGTATCATAAGAATTCTCCCAAACTTTAAGTCACTGAACCAGCATAAAAAGAAACATATTAACGCACAATGTTCACCCAATTTTGAAAATGGATGAAAGTTTTGAATTATGGATCAATCTATTTTTGGGACCCATGGGAACAAGAACCTGTACTTGCTCTAAACAACATTCGAAATTATTTTCCTTTCTTCTCCTCAAATTTCTCAACTACTACAACGGGTCAAAAATTGGAAAATATAGAAAAGTATGTATATATTATTAGGAGAGTTATTACGCTCAACATATGATTCAAGGAGTTCCAAGTCAAACAAATTAGAAAGGTAAAAAATAAAAGAAAAGAAAAAAGAAAGACACAGAGAGAGAGAGAGAGAGAGAGAGAGAGGTCTACTGCAAAAACGAATTGAGCAAAATAAGAAGCTTTAGCAGTCGGTTCAAATACTAGATAAGAACGTAAATTCTATTTGTTTTCCTTCTCTCAAGTTTTCCCAGTTACCAAGCACACATAACCTTGTAATACTTTTTGACCCAAGTCGAGGTTCAAATTATTTACACGAATTTCCCAGTTACCAAACACACATAGCCAATCACAAAAAATTGTAAAATCGAACACAAAAATCAACCAAACAACCACTTCCAAACAAACTCCTCCTCTGTATACTCTTTTTTCTCATCAACCAAACGGGAAGCAAAGACAATAACAAACTCGAACTTCAAAAAAAATTTAAAAAAAAAAATTTAAAAAATTTTAAAAAAAAGTACAAAAAATTTACTATCGATCATATCCTCGGAAACCCAGTATCAATTTGTTTTCATAACCCCAGAACTTAAGTATAATTTTATAAAAACCCCATTAAAAAAGAAAAAAAACAAAACAAAAAAAAAAAAGTTAAAAGTACAATCAAAACTGAAAGTACAAGTACAAAAGGCTAAGAATTTGAACGAATAATCATGCAGAGTATATACATACACACATGCGTATTGGCATATAGAGAGAGAGAGAGAAGAGAGGGCGAGCTTACAGAATTGAAAGTCTTCATTTCCTTTTGCTGTTTTTGCTTTCAGGGAAAACCCAAAGCACGCGCAGAAAGTATTATGAGAGAGAGAGAGAGAGAGAAAACGAGAGAGCCTTTTGAGATTACAAAAAGAAGTTTGAAAGTAAAGTAAGGAATGAATAAGAGAATAATACGAACTATAAATACTCCATTAATTTAATGGAGCATGCAAAGGAAGCTATTCTCCTACTGTAACGTCAACCAAAAACGGTGCCGTGTTAAAAGTCACAAGCACAGGCGTCGGAGACCCAAGGCTTCAAAACCCACAAAACCACCAAGCAATCGGTGGCAGCGAAGTTTCCATCCTCCGCTTTCCCTGTGTCTTTGAAGCACTCTGTTTTTTGGTCGCTCTGACTTCGTTGGACTACTAGAACTCTTGAAACGCACGAACCAGAGCGTGGGGCCGAGATATATGCGTTTAAGTTGATTTTTCAGTTATTTTATATTTAAATATTTTATCTTGCGAATAAAAGGTCGTTATTTTTTAGGTTTAAACTGACTCCACAATAAATATTTGGTGATTTTTTTTTTTAAAAAAAATAAATAGTAAAATAGCTTTTTTATTAAAAAAAAAGTCAATTTAAAATAATTTAAACCGAAACAAATAGAACATTTATTTTATTTTCTAAAAAATAATTAAGGAGTTCAACCTGTCATGGTTTTAATCCTTGTCACCAACATATGGTTATTGATAGGATTAATCAATAATCACATCAATATTTGTTTAGGTTGAGATTGGGTACGTATTTCATATTGTCAATACAAATTTTTAACTAATATATATTAGAATGAGTTCATTTATATTGTTATAATATATAGATTTTTATTTATTTATTTTTTTTAATTTTATGCGAATCAACTAATAACATAACAAAACAGTCGTGCCTTTTAATGACTACTTCGAAGCAATCTCTTTTATTTTATCAATAATAATCATTTAAATAATACAAATGACTTACTGCGTAGACTCTTACTTTTTTTTTTTAATTTTTTTGTTTAACATGACGTATACTCTTACTTACTCTCAATGTGTGTGTATTGTATTCAAATAGAATTGTTACTTGTCATTTCAAATTAAAATGTGATTTATTCTACCACTACTATCCTCATTAGGTTTAATAACCTTGAGATTTATGGTTCATAGTCTAAAATTTTTAACATACCTCATTTATCATATTTTTACTATGAATAAAATCATGTAATATAATTATATAATCAAGTTAATAAGATCAAAATGTAGTCTTATGGTGCACTTTCTAGTAGTGAACTTACGCTTCTAAAGCCTCACCACCCCAAAATTTTTGTGTTTTCAATATCTCTTAGCTTTTTGCTTTTCTTGTGAATCTTGTTTTATTTTGTTATTTTAACACATATAGAAAATCTAAATGGTAAGGAAATTGAGTAATGCTAAAATCTATGGTTTGGTTTTATCATGTTAATATGACAGTGTCAATCAACTATTAGATTGCAGTTTTTTTTTAAATCAAACCTGATCTAATTACATCAGCAGTCTAGAATAGTGGCGAGATAAAATATAGTATTTATCCAAATAGTATATGTATATATATATAATGACATCTCATAGATTAAACCAACAAATAAATGCTATTAGTTATAGACACGTACGTACCAAGTAACCAAACACAAGAACAACAACCGTGACAAAGATATGCAAATATGTCCCTTCCTTTATTTTAAGGGCTAAGTATGACACGTGTGAATATGCAACACTATCATTGGCTGGAATTGAGATTTTGTTTGTTTGTTTAGCATAAAAATAAGAACCAATAATCTTTTTATATATATATATATATATATATTTAAATTCTTTTGAAGGAGTAAACTTCAATTAAAAATATATAGAAATATTTCAACAAAAGATTCTTAAGAGAACAAAACAAGATTAATAATAATGCTCGTGAAATGGAGCTAGGCTTTTGAGTTGTCAATGACACAACAACCCCACGATCTCATTTTAGTTGGCCCCCTAATGGGGAATGTTTCATCATGTGATATGATTATTTTAGTAGACCTCTTAATCGTGTCTCAAGAACCATATACTTAATATGATTTCATTTGTTGAATAATGGTAATGTCATATCAAACCAGGTTGGCTGCATCAATATATATACTTTGGGCTAACTAAAATAAAAAGATTTCCATCTAGCTAGCTAGTTTGGTTGAATATTTGACTAGTTGCTACACTGCTTAGCAAATTTGTTAAGTACAATAGCTCAATAATATGTAAGTTAAATTAATGAAAAAAAAAATCAAATAGTTAAAATGATTTGATTATGTATTAGTTCTGTTTATGAATAATGAAAATAGATAGAGAAAAAATGTTTTAAACGAAATAATGAGAGTAGATAAGCTTAAATGCTTAGCCAAATGTAGGTGTTTTGAAGAAATTAGTTGTTAAACTAGAAAAAGATGTTTTCTTAGCTAAACATTATTGAGCCCAGTGTGAATGGTCCTTAAGAATGGAACTCTAGTTGTCCTTGATGGTTAGGGTGGGCTACTTCACATACTTTTAAGATAAGTGGGATTTGGGTATCCTCTTAAGGGAAATAGAGAAAAGGATTCGGCTTATAATTATATAAATCTACGTTTAACATTAAGAGAAAAGCTACATGTACTTTTAAATGCTTACTTTCTGACATAATAGTGAAAATTATTATTGAATTTTGGACAAGTTAATTTATATATTTGATATATCAATGATAATTTTCACTGTTACAACATTTACTTGAGATTAAAATTTCTTTATTTTTAATTCAAATGACATAGCTTTAAAGTAAATTAACATAATTTTTTTTTTAAAAAAAAGGGCGTTTGCACCGAACACAAATTATTCTCTTCTTCCTTCTTCAACCACTCTTTAGGTTGGGGACACTAGCCCCAAAACTTTAATAGTCCCTTAAAATTTTATGTGTTTTTATGAGATGGACCCTCAAAGTTATATATGATTCCGAAAATGGCCAAGTCGAATTTGCAGGAGAGAAAATAGAAGTGGGTGAGATTTTTTTTAATTTTTTTTTTTTCAAATTGGGTTTTGGAAAACTTCATTTAATTCAATTTATAAAAATGTCATGTATCTATTCTTGTTTTTTTAATAGCATATGAGATGTATATGCGTTTTTAATAAAATTTATTCTAAGTTTATTCATACTATTAAAAAAATACGTATTTCACATGTTCAAGAAATATAGATTGAGTTGAAATAACTTCTTATAATCTAATTTGAAAAAAAACTTTGTCAGGAAAGAAGAAGGATGACATGCAAACGATGCTTAGAAAGCTTTTGTTACTTCCCTTTAAAGCTATGTCGTTTGAGCTAAAGATAATAAAGTTTTAACGTGTAAATTTAAAATAAGTGATGTGCTGTTATTTTTCTACATGATGTAAGGGGAATTCCCTTAATTCAATCGTATTTAAAAATTAGTTTAAATGAAGCTTTTAATGTATTATACAAAAAACCTTGAAAAACATTACCTTAAACAGTTCTATCCTTAAAAAAGAAAATCATAATAATAATAATGAAGAGGAGGTGTTTGGGTATGCGCATTATGGAGTCCTCAAGTCGAACAACAACCTGTTTGGATACAAGTACAAAGAAGGCGTCAGATAGTAAAGTGCGCACGAAGTATAAAAGGGCTCGCATCACCTCCCTGCGCATTTTAGGGCAAGTCCTAAAAAACTCACGGTTTTTCCAATCCTTCTGACATGGAATCCATGGCATGAATGGTACAGCTTCTCTCTCTGTATCTATTTATGTATGTATGTGTATATATATACATTGAAGTATTGTATTTCTATATTTCTATTTTGGAGAAACATGTGCAGTCAGAAGGGCTCTTAAATTGAAAGAAGATTGTGCTTTTTGAGTGATTTTTTGTGAGTGAACACAAAAGCCCATTTTCGATTTTCCATTTTTTGATAATGGGCTATCCTTAATTTTGCAGTATGTGTAAAAAAATGGGATTGAATTGAGGTGTGTATGTATGTAATACGTGTCTCTGTTTATGTGTGTATGTAGTTCTTTGTAATGCATTCATAACCAGGGAAAGAAGAAGCTAGGAAAGTTTTGAAATTCTGAGGTTATTTGGAGAAACATGACACGGGTATTTGATGGTTTGGGTGAATGCGAATGAATTTAGCTCAAAATTTAAGAGTGAATTTGTTTGTGCTTTAAGACATTCATGATCTGGTAGAGATGATTCATTATCAAATAATATGTGTAAAAAAGAGCTAGTGATGTAATGTGATTCTGAGGAAAGAAGGAAAAGCATGATAAGGTTTTTGTAGTTTTGGGACGGACAATGATGCATTTGAAGTGGGTTTGGCGTATTGCTGAGGAAAACCTGGAAATGTAACTAGATTATTTGATAGGATTGAACAGAAATCAAAAGATGGAAATTATTACAAACGATTGGTTTGTTTTATGGTGTTTAACTTTCAGATATAGCTTAGCTTGAATGAAATCTGATCTGCAAGCAAAGAGCCATTTGCAGATTGAAATGTGATGATCAACATAAACACTATTTAGAAACTACTCTAAGCAACTATGGAGATTCCTATAGAATTGCTTTGATAAATAATTAAAGAGAATGATACCAAAGTAGTGACTTCGCCGTAGTTTAATTGATTGTTTACATCGACTTCTGAAAGATGATGATTCATAGTTTAATTGATTGTTTACATTGACTTCTGAAGTATGAAGAATCATCATCATTGTTACCATTTTTTTTTTCTATTATTTCCCTTTGTGCTTGTCGCTGTCCAGCTTGTAGACTAGATGTCATTTATTATGCTTACATGTGCACTTATGTCCTTTTGATTTGATATGAAACGAAAAAATAAAAAAAATTATGCTCTATTTGTTATTTCGTTTCTCTGTTCTATAATGCATCATTCAATCCATTGGAACTAGGTCGGCTGATGAATTTTTTCTTTCTCTTTTGTATTTTTAATAGGCATGTCTTAGGTTGACCTTGCGTGGGTTAAGGACTAAGCATAATGTCTGAAGAGGCTGGACCAATGTTGGTGGTTTATGATGATCCCTCAGATCAACGATCTTTATCATTGGATGATACTAGTAGCACAGAGGAATCACCTGATGAAACCAGGCTCTCCCTAGAAACCACTAATGATGCAATTCCATATATTGGGCAAAGGTTTTCTACTCATGATGCTGCTTATGAATTTTATAGTGAATTTGCAAAGCGATGTGGGTTCTCAATCCGGCGTCACCGTACAGAGGGAAAGGATGGGGTTGGCAAAGGACTAACGAGACGCTACTTTGTTTGCCACCGTGCTGGTAACACACCTATCAAAAACTCAAATGAAAGTAAACCTCAAAGAAACCGTAAATCCTCCCGGTGTGGATGCCAAGCGTACTTGCGGATAAGCAAGACAACAGAGTTAGGAGCACCTGAATGGCGTGTCACAGGTTTTGCGAACCACCATAATCATGAGCTCTTAGAACCAAATCAAGTTCGTTTCCTTCCTGCATACCGGACCATATCAGATACAGACAAGAGCAGAATCCTTATGTTTGCCAAAACTGGAATTTCTGTGCACCAGATGATGAGACTCATGGAGCTTGAGAAGTGTGTGGAGCCAGGATATTTGCCTTTCACTGAAAAGGATGTGAGAAATTTACTCCAATCATTCAGGAAATTAGATCCTGAAGAAGAGGGCATAGATTTATTAAGAATGTGCAGAAACATTAAGGAGAAAGACTCTAACTTCAAATTTGAGTATACACTTGATTCAAACAACAGATTAGAGAACATTGCCTGGTCATATGCCTCATCAGTCCAGTCGTATGAGATCTTTGGTGATGCAGTTGTGTTTGATACAACACATCGCTTGACTGCATTCGACATGCCACTTGGGATTTGGGTTGGAATGAATAATTATGGTATGCCTTGCTTCTTTGGCTGCGTCCTTTTGCGTGAGGAAAATTTAAGGTCATTTTCATGGGCATTGAAGGTAATAGTGCAAAAGTAATTTTCTGTCTCCCCCCCTCCCCCCCCCAGCTTTCCAACTAATCTGTCGCCTTATATTGCACAAGTGACTTAAATAAATTTTAATTGGACCACTCAATCAATTGCTTCTCAAATGTGGCATAACCAAAATCAAAAGGCAAGTTGAAGGATAGAAACATAAACTTTGAAATTTAAAAGCTGGATGTTTAGGCTAGCAGGCAGGGAGTAATTGATGCAGTAGGTGGTTAGAAATGATTGGCCAGCTAGGCTTGGACCCTGCATAAGATAATGTTGCGTAAGCGATTGAGTTTCACATGAGGGAATTTGTAATTGGGAGTTAAATTTTATCTATGTTACAACTATAAATGTTGGCAGCATGGTCACTGAGCATGTACCTTTCAGATTTATGGTAGCCAATTTCTATGACATTAGGATTCTTTCCCCCCTCCCCCCGGTAAATGCAGATGAGCACCTCCTGGTATTGTTCAGTGCCTATTGGTTGTTCTTGCTGTCATCCTAATTCGAAGAGAAATTTTATTTAGGATGAAAATCTCTTCACTTTGATGAATATGTTGCACATGTACAGATATATTTCCTTTTTTCAAAGAGCTTCACAACTCCCAAATTGACATTGGAGTTTCTGTTTTGTATTGTACATATGGCAGGCATTCTTGGGGTTCATGAATGGGAAGGCTCCACAAACAATTTTAACTGACCAAAATTTGTGTCTCAAAGAAGCAATAGCCATGGAAATGCCGATGACTCAGCATGCACTTTGCATATGGATGATTGTGGCGAAGTTTCCATCCTGGTTTAATGCTGTTCTGGGAGAACGTTACAATGAGTGGAAGGCAGAGTTCTTTCGACTCTACAATCTGGAGTCGAATGATGATTTTGAACTCGGTTGGAGGGACATGGTAAATTCTTTTGGGTTGCACACTAACAGGCATATAGCCAACTTGTATGGATTACGCATACTTTGGGCATTGCCATTCTTGAGAAGCCATTTCTTTGCGGGAATGACTACAACTGGCCAGTCAAAGTCGATTAATGCTTTCATTCAAAGATTTTTGAGTGCACAGACCCGCCTTGCACATTTTGTAGAACAAGTACGCTATTCTCTTTTGCTATTTGGGTTCAATTTGATTAAGATATTATCATTTAGCTGTGGTTTTTGAGTGTATTACTATGTCATTTCATGATTGCTTACAGTGTGTGCTCAAAACAATGTTCTGCATTCTAGTTAGTCTCGCGTAAAGATTAGGGATGCTGATAACATTATGAGAATGTTAGCATATGGAGATTCTATAATTGACTATGCTTCTATGTCGGCTTTTATGAATTATATCTGGCCAAGCCCCATTGCACATCTCCTTTTACCTAAGGGATGGTGAAAGTTGAAATGGTTGGAGATTTTCCAGTACTGGCCTTTTCATGTTCAAAAGGTTCTGGCCCTTTATCTTTGTTCTAACATTACCTAGTCTAGGAAAAATAGGTAGTACAACAAAAGAAGAAGGAAGAGTTTTCAATGTTTGTAAGTACCCGTGTACTAGGGTTGCACCCCTCAGCTCTTTTAATGAGATTGCATTACGTATTAAAAAAAAAAAAAAAGGTTTGTAAGTAAGCTCTTAAATTTCTCATGGTTTCCTTTTTCTTTTTTCTCCTTATAGTTAGGTATTTTCTCATGTATAGTTCTTGTATACTTGGGAGCGCCTTATGTTTTTCATGATATTTTGATTACTTGTATTAAAAGAAAAGTATGCTCTTAAATTTTATTGAACCAGTAGTGGTTAGTCTCTGCACATTGTGGGCAGTGCTTAGGGTTACCAGGCAAAACTGAAGTTGCCGAAAGATAATGACCTTTTCTCTCATCAGAACCTGCAGAGGAAGTGCTCTTTGTCATTTGCTAAATATTATACTGGCAGAATTGTCGGGTTAAAATGGTGATTTTGTCTTTTGATGAGATGCAATGGAAATAATTAATGAAAATGAAAATTCTGGGAAAAAAGGAGAAATATACATGGTAAGTCATTGGCTCAAATCCAATAAAGGGCTTTGACCTTTGTTTATTTTTCTTTTTTAAGTTTTTTGTTCCTTTTGGATAAGCCCAGCTACGTGTATTCATATTTGAAGGGAGAACGAGATACTTTTGACATGTATCTTGGAAAAGGTCAAAACCAAAAGGTGGTTTTTGAGTGTTTTCTGTCATTCATTTCATCACATTTTTTGTGGCTTTATGCAATGAAAAACTTTTCTTTTGATAGGTAATTTATGAAATGAAAACTTGCGACTTTATAACAAGTTCCATGATAGTAGAGAGTGTAGAACACTAGCAATAAAAAAATGTAAGCATCTATTTTTATATTAATGACTAACTTGCAATTACTTGGTTGCAGGCAGCCTGTATTTGTTGGAGAAAGAAAACCAATTAAATTAACGAGTGATTTAAACCTAACCCATCTAACCACACCCCCCTCCCCCCCCACCCAAATTGTTGGTATAGGTTCGTCTTAAATTTCATTTTATACATTGCCTGGTTGACTTGAAATGTTAGTCAAACGAAGACTGTCATATTAAATTAAAACTTGTAACTGTTCTGAGAGCATGAAAGACATAAGATGATTAAGATGAAGCACATTGAATTAANTTACTGGTAACAGCTTGGCATGCTGTAGGAATTTCTTGATTATTTTTACTATTGGAAAGTTGGTTTTAGCATTTGATCTCCATACGTTGGAAATTTTTCGCCCTTTTTGATGGGGTTATTGGATATCAGTATGTATTGAATTTAGAACTTGATTCTGGTTCAACAGATTGATGAAAACCCTGTCTCAACTGTCTAGATAATTCTAATTGTTTGTTGGAGAAACCTTGGATTAATTGGTTGGGATGAACGCTTAGTTGTGTTGAGCAGAAGTTTTCCCTGTTATTAATGTAAATTTGCACTAGCAGGTAGCAGTTGCTGTGGATTTTAAAGATCAAGCTGGAGAACAACAAACAATGCAACAGAATCTCCAAAATATTTGCCTGAAAACTGGGGCCCCCATGGAATCCCATGCTGCCTTGATGCTCACTCCTTTTGCCTTCTCTAAGCTACAAGAACAGCTTGTTCTGGCTGCCCACTATGCATCTTTTCAGATGGATGATGATTTTCTTGTGAGACACCACATGAAAGTTGAGGGAGGTCGTAAAGTGTATTGGGATCCTCGGGAGGGCATCATAAGTTGCAGCTGCCGTCACTTTGAGTTCTCTGGAATTCTCTGTCGGCATGCCCTTCGAGTTCTTTCAACAGGGAATTGCTTTCAAATCCCAGATAGGTATCTACCCATCCGTTGGCGCCGGATCAGCACACCCTCTGCAAAGCTCCTTCAGAGTGCTCCAAGTGATCATGCAGATAGAATTCAGTTTTTGCAAAGTATGGTATCATCCCTGGTGACAGAATCTGCCAAGTCCAAGGAGAGGCTAGATATTGCTATCGAGCAAGTTTCCATACTCTTATCTCGTATAAGAGACCAGCCAGTTTCATTACAAGGCATTAGGGACGTTTCCTCCATTCATAGGAGCCTTTGACTCAAGACTACCATAAATAGTTAGCAGTAGCACAGTCTTGAATTCTCATTGAATGGAGGGATACACCCCAATATTGGGCAAAGAAAGCAAGTCTAGGAGATTTGTAAAGCAAGATGTTGGGAGGAGAGCCCCTTCGTGCGAAGACTAGGAGCTGGCTTGTGGGCTAGCCTCCTTTGCATCACTTTTTTGGTAGTTTTGGTGCATGCAAAGATTCTTTAAAAGTTATGTCCTCCTTAGACATCATTACAAATGCCTGTCCATGGATTCGAATCTCCAGCAATTTGTTGTCCAGATGTGAAGGAGTTGGGATCCACGTGCCCAAACAGGTGGATGTGCACCTCCATGACGGTTCTTTATTCCCTATCCTTTGAGGGATCAGTTTCACTAGGTTTCCAATATGTACAAAAATATATAGGAAGGACTTTGTTATCTTATCTGTATGTATATCGTTGTGTTTGTGGTTTAAAAGGTTAGCTCATTTTGGTACTTAGGATACGAGAAAATTGAATTTGCAGAGGCAAAGGTGTGTTTGGAAGTGGAGGATTGAGTTGAAGATAGTTCTTTCCTTTCTTAAAGTGCCAGCATTCATTTGTTTATTTATCTTCTTCTTCTTCTTGTCTTTAGGGTAAGTTGCTTTTCCATTATTTGTAACTTGAGGGGCAAAGAAAGGCAAATTTAGTAACAGAATTAATCTTCATGTGCTTGACAACACTTGTATTCATGATGTATTCATACCTAAATTAATCTTCTTTAAGTTGACGGTAGTGAATCTATTATTACATAAGATGGATTCGAATAAAGTAATACAAGAATAAAGAAAATGGTGATTAATTGCTCAGACGTTCAATTTTGATTATCAAATTGAGAATAACTTCTGTAACCAGTTCTTTTGTGCCCACCAATTAGAATTGGACAATTAGGATTATCATATCAAATCAAATAAAGTGAAAAACACTCGATTAAAACACCCATTACTAACAAAACCCTCCTTTTTCTCCTCTTCCCACTCTCCTCTCTCTCTCTCTGCACCGTGCCTTTCCCAGAGGTAGAATTGTAATGGCAAAATCCTAGAAACAGGGGATCTTCTCTCCATTGTGCCTTTGGATCTTCTCTGATTTTCTCTCACAATGTGAATTTTTCTCAAACCTGCATCCCAGAAAAATTATTCCTCAAACCCATCCGCTAAGATCTGAATTTTGGGGGGTTTCTAGAACTTCTCCCGGTGCTCTTCTTTCTCCCTCCCTCTTCGGCGGTAGCAGAGATCTTGCCGGAGCTTAACCCAATGCCGGAGACCAGACCTCTCTGCTGCCCAATTTGACGCTGGAGCCCAACCCGACGCCGGAATCCAACCTCTCTCTAAAAAGACGCCGGTGCTCTATCTCTATCTCTCTGGTGCTCCAGTTGTCGATAGTGGGTGTTTTAATTGGGTGTTTTTCACTTTATTTGATTTGGTGATAATCTTAGTTGTCCAATTCTAATTGGTAGGCACACCAGCTCATTCTTTACTAAATTCAAGCACTTAGGCAACAACAATGGTGGTAAGTATTTTTGTGATTCTCTTTATGTTCATAAGCTAATCTTCTTTCAAAACCTTATAATAGCTTGAATTATGTAATTTTGATTCTTGATATAGATATATGTGAATGTGTGTTTATGAGTTTGTATGTATGCATGTCAGCATGTGTGATATATATACTATTAGACAGACATATAGACTTGTGACTAGATTGTTTAAGATTTGAGTTAATTTATTAAATTAAATTAAATAATAAAATATTAACATTAATTAATTAACTAATAATTAATATGAATTTTAAAAAAAAATTTAAATAATCACAACATTTACTTTATATATGCAATGAATAAATAATGTTAATACAACGCTTTTTTGAGGGTTAAAAAGTATTGATAAATAACATTATATATATATATAAAATATCGTCCAAAAAAAAACAAAAACAAAAACAAAAAAAACAAAAAACAAAACGGTGAGTTTTAGTCTCTACCGGCGTGCTGTCCTGGTTCTGTCTAGTTGAGGAGCGGGAAGGGGTAGAGCCCGAAGCAACGGAACCTACCAACTAAGCGGTGCGTTTCGATCCTATCTTAGGCTCTTAGCTGTGGTCTTCATTCTTCTTATTCTTTGCGTACTGAGCAGCCATTATATTGGATGCAATTACTGTGGAATCTTTGTTCAATTACACGTAACACGCGCGTTTGTTGATTGAGACAATCACATATTGCCTTCTTTTCATCTGGGCTTTTGTTCAATTCTTGCAAATTTTGTTTTTGTTTTTGTTTTTGATGCGTACAAATATTTACATGCTGTCAAATATGTGATTAATTATATATTATTTGATTTTGCTTTCCTCCATTTTTTTTTTCTCAATTTGATTTTTTGCTTCCATTTTTTTTTTATTTTAATCTGGGTTTTGCTTATATTTGTGCGTGTTTGTTCTTATTGGGTTTTGATGAATGATGGAGCTTTGCATTTCTTGATTCATGTATTTCTAGATTTTCTATTGTTGCTTATGGGTATATTTGTTTCCTTGTATTGTTAATTTGCATATATTTGTGTGTTCTTGCTGGGTTTTGATCAGTGATGGAGCTTTCCGTTTCTTGATTCGTGTGGATTTTTGATTGTTGCTTTTAGGGGTAAATTTGTTTCTTTCTATCGTCAATTGTTATG